>JARYHS010011408.1:265485988-265822567 GCA_031002005.1 Vandiemenella viatica | reverse complement strand
GTGGTCAACATATTTCTGACAATGAAGTTTTCCAAGATTTCGTGCAGCAAATGCTCGACATAAGCGATTTTAAAAGTGTGATTTTTTCCCGCCTGTTCTCTTTTGACTTGGTCCCCAATCAGCTCTACCGCATTGTACAGACATTGATAAGGGAGTAAGTGGACTACTCCTTGTCCTGTTTCATTTGCCAGTACATCTAACTCATAGACTGGTTCTTCTTTATTTATACGTACCTTCTCCAGTACCTCAGCTCTCAGCTTTCAGCTTTCCTCTCTGTAGGCAAATAGGAAATTTTCTTTTCTGTGAACCAAGCATCTAATTCAGCTTTCAATGTTTTGGTTGTTGGAGTTTTGTTTATGACTGCCGAGTGAACGCGAGGGATATCTGGTCAGATTATTAGAAAAGTTAACATGAAAAATATCAGAAAACTTTTTTAATCTCACTCTTAATTGGCTAAAACCACAATAAATAAAACTATAAAAAATTCTCTCCTCGTGTCTCAACGATAGGACACAACAACAACTAGAACTAAAGATTGGATAAAATCAAGCAGGATTTAGACCAGGTAGATCTTGCACAGAACAAATTCTCAACCTAAAGTTTTTCCGAAAACATCGAAGAATTTGTAGCAACAGTTTAGTCGACACATTTAGCTATTTTAAAAGTGAATTACTCTTCCAAATATTGAAAGAAGAAGGGTTAGATGTCAAAACTCTCTCTTTACTAAAACAAACACTAAAAGATACAAAGTACAAAATAAAATTCTTGGGGAAATAGCAGAGCAGAACCCTTCATTACACACACACACACACACACACACACACACACACAAAAATTGACAAGGAGACGTACTCTCTCCGTTAGTATTCAATTGCGTCCTCGAAAAAGTAAGACAATAATAGTGGAAATAAAAACAATCCTTGTAATTAACCAACCAATAACATTAGGCAGAGGAAACTTAAAAATAAGTTCACTAGTACTTGCAGACGAAATAGCAATCTTAATACGTAACACCGCAGTAGCTCCAAAACAGGCCAAACCCCTGAAAATAACAATGGAATAAGTTGGCCTACAGGTTTCATTTAGCAAAGGAGAATTTATGATAAAAAAAAATATATATACGACGCTATATAGAAACAAGATCTGGAAAAATAAAACCAAGATGACTTTATGGAATACAATCACTGATTTTCTACAAGAAAACAAATATTTAAAAAAACATTAATAAAGAAGAACGCAAAGTTGAAAGGAAAATTTTAGGCCTATTATTCACAGGAGGCAAATACAGACTAAGAAATAATGACGAAATCTTGCAATGTGCACACATGCGCAGTGATGTTAAAAAGCACAGACTAAAATTTTGCTGGCTTATCAGACTCATTAGACGAATAGCTTAACTCTATGAAAACCGGAGTAAAGCAGTATCAGATACAATCAAACGGATTAGAGAATACAAGGAAGACCTCAGATTAGCAGTAATCACTACAAAGGACGTCGGAAACAGGGAGTCATTTAGATCTAAAATACACAAGTGGCCAGTTGACGGGAGAAAAGGCCGAAGAAAAGAACTGGAACAACATGGTTTGATGACAGAAAACAAGCACATAGCAAACGTACGAAGGAAATATGGACACACTGGAAAGCAAACAAACACGTGTAAGTACTGCGTAGTCATCATGGACTTATCCGCAAGTAATAGAACCAGAAATTATGTTTATGATTACTCCACACTTATAAATATTGAATTTGAACAAGATCTCAACAGCAGCTGTGTAAAGTGAGCTTTCCAGACAGACACAGAATTTTGATTGTCAAGCAAGCTTGATGCTAACAACGTCTAGACATCTTGATTTCACAAACTCTTAAATGCGTTTACTGTCAATATATTAACCGTCGTAAAATTGTCACTATTGCATTAAAAATTAGATAAAAGCACCAGTACAGAAAAATGAGAAGAACCGACACTGTAGCAAAAATTCCCAATTTTTTAAAATATTCTAATGAAACCACTCCGTTAAATACATGTTCCCACAAGATGACATGTCGTGCTTTCCCGATCAAATATGAAATGCGGATTGCTTTCAATTACAATGTGAAATGTGGACTTTCAATTTCCTACAAAATTATGTTGTAGTCGAGCAAGCTGAAGCGAATCACAAACTGAAAAACAAGCAAAAATGTTGTGAAGTATGTGTGTAAATCGCGTAATTTATAAAACAAACGTTTGGATGATTCACATCACTTTGGATTTGTTGACTCCTTCATGGTTAAATGTTATAAACGAATAAGAGGGCTGTATATTAAATTTAGAATGTGTAGACGGGCCAGATTCAAATAAAAAATGTACTGAATTATTATAACACTTTATTTATTTAATTGTATAGTATACATGATTTTTCTTTCTGTGTCACATTGCGATTGCGGGCAGTATTGATAGGGCCCGCATGCGGCCCGCGGGCCGTATCTTTGACATCACTGGTTTAAAGGCTAGACAGTTAAGAAGTCCGTATCTTTGATATCACTGGTTTAAAGGATTGACAGTTAAGAAGTCCGTATCTTTGATATCACTAGTTTAAAGGCTTGAGAGTTAAGAAGTCCGTATCTTTGATATCACTGGTTTAAAGGCTAGACAGTTAAGAAGTCCGTATCTTTGATATCACTAGTTTAAAGGCTTGAGAGTTAAGAAGTCCGTATCTTTGATATCACTGGTTTAAAGGCTAGACAGTTAATAAGTCCGTATCTTTGATATCACTGGTTTAAAGGCTTGACAGTTAAGAAGTCCGTATCTTTGATATCGCTGGTTTAAAGGCTTGACAGTTAAGAAGTCCGTATCTTTGATATCACTGGTTTAAAGGCTTGACAGTTAAGAAGTCCGTATCTTTGATATCACTGGTTTAAAGGCTTGACAGTTAAGAAGTCCGTATCTTTGATATCACTCGTTTAAAGGCTTGACAGTTAAGAAGTACGTATCTTTGATATCACTGGTTTAAAGGCTTGACAGTTAAGAAGTCCATATCTTTGATATCACTGGTTTAAAGGCTTGACAGTTAAGAAGTCCGTATCTTTGATATCACTGGTTTAAAGGCTTGAGAGTTAAGAAGTCCGTATCTTTGATATCACTGGTTTAAAGGCTTGACAGTTAAGAAGTTACTCTTAGAGTGGTGACGAGTTGTTGGAAATCGTATTTTGAATTATGATGCTCTTTTGCACGCCGAACGTAACGGTTTAATTCCGTTTAGGGTTGCCTTTGAAGATGACAGGATCACATGTTCGTTGGTCCCAGCATTATAGGATAGATTCCCTTGGAGGTTGTTTCCAAAACCTGCGTTGACAGAGATTAGAATATATGAAGCAGATAATTGAGGACGTGGGCTGTAAGGGATATGTAGAAATGAAGAGTTTAGCATAGGATAGGAATGGATGGAGGATTGCATCAAACCAGTCGAAAGACTGACGACAGCAAAAATAAAAAAGAGAAGAGGTGATTTTATTGCGATAGTATTGGATATTTTTAACATAGAATCCTTGTAAAATTAATGTGTTAGTGGTTGAGTGAAGAGTTTAACTAGTTCAAAAAATAAAGAAACAGTAGTGATGAAATTGAGAAACTGGGTGAGTTCCGCATTTCGGTTGTATACAGGATCTAGTGACAGGCCCAGTCTGCCACATAGGTCCTGTACACAGTGCTGGCAGTTTCTGGAGAGCACGTTGTATTCTTCTCCGTTGTGAGCATTCTGTCTGCACAGTTCCTTCAGTCTCGTCGGCGTCAAACGCACTCGGCCAAGCTCGAACATTTCCTCCATTGACTTGTCATGGCGGTAGGTGCTTAGGGTCACTGGTCGAGCTTCGTAGCTAATGATGTTCTCGCCTGAAACGAGAGAAGGGAGAAAGATAGGTCTGCACGATTGTCTTCGGTTCCAAGTGACCTATACGTGACAAAAGCAAATAAATGAATTCAATATTAACATGCCAGCGGACGTATTTGGATATTTGATATTTCCAGTAACTGCTGTTCTTTGCTTTTCGAACACCTAGGAACTAGTTCATATGTAATTTTATAAATAACTAGCTCGTACCCGCGACTTCGTACGGGTGTATTAAGAATTTTTTTGTCAGAATTAAATATAGAAAGTTGTTGGCAACGAAGTATTGGTCCCAAACAATATCGAGTCGGAATAATATGACAGGAAAGCTAACACTATATCATTTTACCGTCTAACCTGTTTTTTGAAGAGAATCAATTTCCAACATATTTCTGTCACCATTCGATAAGGTCTCAGAATTTCGTGACTACAACTGTTAATCATACTGGAAAAAATATCCTGTGCCCTTCATACAGATTTCCTTATAAAATTCCATCACAACGATATAGCCATTTAGTCGTCAAAATGTAACAAAAATACAGAGACTTACTTCCGTATTTATAATAGTATTACTGTGGTTCACATTCACACACTGACTGCGAACAACACCTGAGGGATCATTATAACGTAAAAAAGTGTACACCTACAACATTGCAAGACTACCTACGATTTGCCTCGCATTGCACCCGTAACTTTCTAATATCTACAGTTTAACATTCAATCCGAATAACCTACGGCCCAGGCCTGACTCTTACGATGAAAAACAATTTTTAAAAATCTTAGCCTCCACGGAGATTTGAACCGGAGACCACGACGTTCGTAAGCAAGCGCTTTAACCACTGAGCTGCCAATCCACTACACGGAAATACGGTACGTAGACGTCCATATCCAACGTGTTTGTCTATCGTCGTATTTCGAAGTTATGAGACAACATGTGTTATTTATACAGATAATTTTTCAACCAAATGTAGAGAGTATTTTTCTCCTTGTTTCAAAGGATAAGTGTGCAAAGTTTCATCGAGATCGGATGAAAACTGTGGATTTGTATGAAGAACAAACAAACAAACATACATTCATCTTTATATATAAAGATTCCGTCAAAAACAACTGTTTTGTTGAATTTTGTTTGTATTTGTTTCCCCAGACGCGTTTCACCCTTGCAGTGTAGGGATTATTCAGTGGAGATATAGTGGTATTCCTCCAGACCGCCATGTGAGAAGAACTTGCTGAAGAATCCATATACCACAAGGGCGAAACGAGTCTGGGGAATCAAATAAAAACAAAATTCACCAAGACAGTTGTTTTTAGACGGAATTATTTATAAAATTATTTTTCAACAACTACGGAAATATGGCCTATCACCAGATTAATATAGTCGAGATATACGTATTTTCTCTGGCGAAATATTACTACTCCGGTAATTTGCAAATACTTAAACTAAAAATTATAAATTTAATTTATAATTTGATGTTAACTATCAAATATTTTTTAATACATGTATGGTATAAAAATTTCATCTAACAGGAAGTTTTGCAGGCAGTTTAAAAAGTAATAATTTTAAATTTCCGTGATTAGTATTTCAAATTCGGGAGTTATGAACAAACTTACATTTAACACAGTGTATAAATAAAGCAACGTTCAGAATCTTGACAAACCAATAAATCACTTACATCTCCATTTAAGCTATGCTGTAGGAATAAACATTATCCACTTTGAGAAAGAAGATGAAAACAGTCCTTTTGACCCTAGTGTCGCGTGTAGCCGAGCGTATAAGTCGCAACTCACACCTTTTGTGTGGGATCGTCCCAGTCTACTTACCATCAGCCGCTGTGACATATTTACAGTCGGCGACTGGAAGCAGTTTAGCTGGGGATGAAACTTAATTACTGTCGTCTGGGTAGCAGCTTGAAATGATTGCAGGAGAGGTAGTTAAATACCATTTATTATAGTACTAAAAACAGGAAATCATATAGGTCACAATGTCCAATACATTTGGAAATTATGTAACTTGTAAGGGTAAACATATGAGTTTTCTTTTTTTTAAAAAAAAAGTTAATACTATTTAAAATAGAAAATATAACCCAGTTAATTGTTACGAAAATTTTTATAGAGTATATCTATGGATAACAAATAAGAATGAGGTGCAATGATCTGTGGAAGAGGTCAGAGAAAAGATATATGGGGTTTGGTGAGAAAGAAAAAGAGAAGAGACGAGCAAGTCAAGAGAAAACTGAAGTAAATATTGGTTTTAGGAATGTGATAGTATGTATTGTATGAAGTGAAAAGTTTGTTCATTAAGAAGAATGTTAATTTGAAATGAATGCTCACTTCCTATAGATAACGAAGACAGGAACTAATCATTTACAACTACCTTATAAGCTGATTGCTACACACCGCAAAGGTGCTTTGAGCGTGAACAAGAGTTAGATCATCGATCTAAATGATATGTAGCTCTGAGCCAGGGGTGGGTGGATAAGTGATAATGTTGAGTTACACAACTTATGCGGTGATATTCACTTCATGATGGGCAAAGACTGCCTCAAAGACTTCGATCACTATGTACTCCTGGTAGAGTTGGTGGAAGGAGGAACTTTACCCGGGCACATTCATTCAAACTTCTTTGAATTTACCACGATTGGTATAACGAACACGTGAACAACACACGCTAATGCCTGATTGGCTTACCGGGAAGCTTCTAGAGACTTCTCTATGTATTTTCTTTGTCCTTGGTTCTCACAGAAACATCTGTCTTTGATAAAGTGAGTTCGGTAACGCGACATGCAGAAGCGTTGTACTGCTCTGGATCTGTAGTGTCTGCTGCCCAGAAAAAGTAAATGCTATATTTTTAACGCTATTAACGTCTCCGTAGCTTCTAAATGGAGAAATATATTTTCTGTGGTTGAGCAGTTATAAGAGTGTGCCTTAATCAGATCAAACACGCTCAGATGTACTAGTGTTGAAGGGTTTGATCAACCAGAGAGAACAGACAACTCCAATTACAACAGCAAAATTAATACATCTATTAACATTCCATTATATAGATATTTATACCATTATCTGCAATTTTTCAGCAAATTTTACTGAAATAATTAAAATGATATACAATAATTATAACTTAACTTAAAAAAATCAGTCAGTACTATTGGAACTTCTACATAGAGGCGGAGAACATCTAGGCGCTCAGAGGGAAAAGTACGCCTGGCGAATCGATCTATAAATACGGTTCGACGCGTCCCACCTCGTTCCGACTCCTTAAGCCATGTTAGTGATTGCCTGGCCTGCCCATGGCCTGAGGGGAAGTTCGGGTAACCCCGGACACTTAAAATTAATTCATCTACATCTACATCTATACTCTGTAATTCACAAACATTGTGGGTGGCAGGGGGTGCTAAGCACCTATCCTAATTATGTGCATTCCAATACCGAACAGAACGAGGAAAGAAAGAAGACATAAAAGTATCAGTACGGCATCTTATTTCTCTAATCTTATCCCTCCTCTCATTGCGACATATACAGGTTGGTGGAAGAAGTATTTCATTGAAGTCGTAAATTAAAGATTTTCGCATATTCTCCAACAAATTCAAACGAAAACGACGTCATCTGTCCGCCAAACAATCCCAGCCCAACCAACGTATCTGCTCTGTGACACTTGCGTAAGGACTGTAACTAGCAGTCACGAATCGAGTGGCTCTCTTCTGTACTTTCTCTAACGTGTCAATCAATCCCTTGCGATACGGATCCAAAATTCCACAACAGTAATCCAAATCCGGACGCACTAGTGTTTTGTACGCTATTTCCTTTGTATGAGCATTACAACTTCTCAAAATATTACCTATGAATCATAGTTTAGAATTAAGTTTGCCTACGATGGAGGTTATGTGCAAGTCCCATTGCATGTTGCTTTGTACTGTTACGCCTAGATACTTCAGCCAATCCACCGTGTCAAAAACTGAATTGTTAACTTTGTACTCATAAGCAAACGGGGTCTTTTTATTACTTATTTGCATTGCCATGCACTTTCTGTAGTTACGTGTAAGCTGTCATTTATGGCACCATTCTGAAATACCATCCAGATCGCTCTTAATTTCCAAGCAATCATCAATCAGGACACCTTACTTCCCTTTATATAAGTGCATCATCAGCAAACAATCGCATCCTGTAATTAATGTTGTTACCGAGATCGTTTATAAAAAATAGGAAAAGAAGTGGTCCTATTACACTTCCTTGAGGAAGCCCGAAGTAAAATCTAGCTTAGAAGAGGCTTCCCCGGTAACAACGACGTACTGTGACCGACCAGTAAAAAATCGTGTATCCATTCGCAAATCTGATCCGGTATACCGAATGCTCGAACCTTCGCTAAAAGTCGGTTGTGTGGTACAAGGTCAAAAACTTTCTGGAAACCCAAGAAAATTGCATCAACTTGCGATCCTACATCGATAACTTTCGTCATGAGAAACTAGAGCTAGCTGCGTTTCACTCGATGTGTTCCTCCGAAATCCGTGTCGGTTTGCTGTAACTCGTTTTCATCTAGAAACTTCATAACGTTAGAGCATATGACATGCTTCAGAATTCTCCTGCAAACAGATGTTAGAGATATGGGTCAATTATTCCTAGGATCTCTCCGATATTCTTTCTTGAAAACGGGAATCACCTGCGCTATTTTCCAGTCAGAAGGAACTTTTCTTTCTTCTAAAGATTTACGAAATATATCTGAAAGGAATGGTTCAATTTCTTCTGCGTGTCACAAAAATTCAAAATAAAAATAAAATAAACAAATTTTTATCTTTATTTTAATCTTAAAATTAAACTGGGAACTTCTGCATTTATATTAATTAGAAGTTAGCAATCATAACATTTTTTCAACGAATTAAATTGGAAACACTTTTACCTTAATATTTTTGGCAACACAGAAGTAAACCCGGACACAGTAATACATGGACGCCTAATCATTTTTTGGTCTTAGAAAAATCAAAGTAATAATGGATATCTGAAGAATCTATATAAACACAATCATCATGGGCTCTGTCTTTGTTTCAAAGTACTTGTAAGGTTTGTTGCGTCGCTTTCGGGGCTTATTAAACCTGAAGTCAGGTTATGTAACATGACTTTTAGTTCTTCCACCTCCAGCTTTCTTACTTCCTGCACTCTATAATAGATTCGAGTGTCATCAAATCGCCAGTCTGGTTAGCTATGCTAAATGAATTATCAAATCAGTCAAAGTCAAAGGATAAATATTTGTGGTCGATAGAAGCGTACACACAGGTATTCGACACAGTTCACGAAAGGCTTTATTACACTTCAGATAGATTAAAAAAAAGCTAGCCACCAGACAATATAGTTTCATCACGGAAAAAGCAGGTATCAGGTATAAAAGGCAGAAAATAAGTAGTAGTCGCCCTGCTAAAGTTCACCAAAACAGTTTAAGCTATGCAGTTCTGTCGCGCACTTCATATTAATGGAGAGATTGATATGCAACCACATCAGAAATATGTGAGGAGCGTAAGTGGTTTTCAAGTAGGCAACATGGCTTAAGGCATGGATATTCATGCGCATCTCAGTTGGTGGTATATATGCAAGATATTTCATATGAAATGGGCAAGGGAGGTCAAATTGATAGTGTAGCACTAGAGCTTCCAAAGGCTTTTGACAGAGTGAGCCATAAAATGGTAGTAAATAAGGTAAAAACTGCGGTAGTCGATGAGAAAGTGATTTACTGGGTAGAAAAATTTTTAAAGGTAGAAACAGAAAGTTAAGATAGGAAATGCAGTATCAAAAGAAGTGCAAGTAAAAATGGGAGTGCCACAGGTTAGCTTATTAGGACCATTGCTACTCATTATTCTAATGAATCATTGTGTTGATTGTTTACAGTCAGAAATTAGATTGTTTGGAGATGAAATAATGTTATATAAAAGGAACAAGGAGGACTGTAAACAGCTGCATGGTGATTTGGGCAGGATATCTAGTTGGGTTGGTAAATCCGAGATGAAGATAAATTCAAAGAAGAGTCAGCTTATTATATACACAAATAATAAAAAAAAATGTTGATTGTGATTATAAAGTGGGGAAAGAATTGCTTGTTGAAGACTTGAAATGTAAATATTTTGGCATTACATTTGATAAGAAGCTTAAATGGGCAGGACACATTGGTCTGGTAGTAGGAAAAGGTTTCAAAATTCTTCACTTGTTGGAGAGAGTGATGAGGGGATGTACGAGAGAAGTAAAGGAATTGGGTTACAAAACCACAGACCATTGCTAGAATATGGTAGTGTAGTATGGGAACTACATTTTGTGTATCAAATACAGGAGTTGGAGAGGGTACAAAAAAGGGCTGCTAGATTTGTTTCTGGAAAGTATTGCAGAATGCAATCAGTAACAGATATGTTAAAAGAGATGGAATGGGATTCATAGGAAGACAGGAGGAAGGTGAAGAGGGTCAGTGGAGCGTACAAATCGTATATTGGTGATGAGGCATGCAAAGATATTGGTGTAAGAATTAAAAGTAATACATGGAAGGGAAAAGATGACCATGACCACAAGCTGGCACTCGATTTCAGGCACAAGGGTGTACGAAGATTCTCTTTTTTGGGTAAGGGTATCAGGGATTGGAATGAGTTACCAAGAGAAATGATGAATAATTTACCAAAAACGTTGAAAGAATGTAAAGCTAAAATTTGCAGGAAAAGGGGGGGGGGAGGAAATGGGTGTGTAGGGAATTTGCCACCGGAGCGTGCGCTCTATCGTAAATTCATTAAATATTATTATATTCTCTCAATACCGCACACAAACTATGGCCGCTAGTCCACACAAGGCAGTTTCATTCTACACACAATTCTTCACTCAGTATACCGACGGTAATATCGCCAGGGGCGCAGCTACTATGGGGTAGGTGGTGCAGTGCCCCAAGCATACCTCAGAGCTCCCCAAAACGCACCTCTGGGGGCCCCCAAGCGCAGTTTAGAGGGCCCACGAGATTTCACGACTAACTGGCGATCTTTTTCCTTTTTTTTATCTCTGTCGTCGTCTAATGGGGCCCCTGAGATACAGGAAGCCCCTCACTAAGGGCCCTCAGTGCTTAGGGGGCCCCAACCACTGCTCAGGGGGCCCCAAAGCACAACTTAAGGGCCCCCATCCTCAGCTCAGAGGGCCCCTACCAGCACACAAAGCAAAAACAGGTCGCCCATCTTGCCTGAGGGCCCAAAATAATTTTTTTGCACCGGGGCCCTTGTTGACCTTGCTACGCCACTGAATATCGCGACGGTAACGGATTGCGGGACATGTTCAAACACTCGGAACCATATCAGCGTAACCATCCCAGATGTATTACTGCGCCCGACTACCGACTTCAGAGATATTCCTAAGCCACCTCTGCGATCTCATGCAGCTACCAACTTACAAATTCGCATCATCCTCACAGTTTCGTTGCACACTGAGTCCAGTCGTCTTCAAAAATTTCTCCAGTCTGTTTTACATGATTTGCTTCGGAAAGACTTTAATTTCTTTCCTGTGTACATAACGTCTTTATAGCGCCTTTACCTTTTATTTCGCTTCGCACTTTTTAGTGCCTTTACTTTTTTGTCCATCATCTCTAAATGTTTGTATGGTGAAGATGTTAAAACCTCGCCCTTCTGGATTTTTCCAGCCCGCGTTACTATGCGTTTATTTTGACGCATCATATTCAATAATCTCCAAAGAATTTTGACAGGAGAGACGATAAACTTCTGCCGAGAACAAAACACACACTAAAGGGAAACTCACTGGGTGTCTAAGCCGCAGTTGAGTTGAGTTTGTTTTTACACTACAGGATGCATCTTTACAACACAGTTTTACCGAAGCAGCGCGGTTGTGTTTGTTAGAACTTTAAATGTCCGGCAGCTTATGTTCTTACGCCTCGTCAACGTCATTAGAGAACTGTTCTCGCCATCCGAGGATACTCGACCTTTCCATATTTTAGAAAGTCGATCGCATCCTGGAAAATGTGCAACAGTTAATAATGAAAAATCTAACAATTAACTAACCCCAGAAGGGCAATGTTACAAGTAATACCCTAAACAGGATAGCTCAGACACTGAAAGAATTTGAAGTTAAAATATAAAAGTAGGTGCGTCTGGAAAATGGGGCATATTGTCCGATACAATAAATGAATAATATTAACTGTAAGTGTATAAGATCTACAAATTTTGCATGGTTATTTGACTTGTCTGATTTGATGAGTAAAACGTGAATGTCGCATCAGAGACACTATCGTGTATTAACATTCACATAAGGCGGGAATTTCTTGCATTTAAATTGATGATGAAACATATGCAAATTGAGGATAACAAACTTATCAAAAAGAACGGGGAACTCAGTGAATTATGTGCTCACGAACGATTTTGGAGACACAATAAGCCACCCATATACGAAACCGCCTTCCTGAAAATGAATCAATACCAGAAATATGTGTATACATCTAGCAAACTACTTTAGTAAACTATGAGAAACTTACTGTGAACCTTGCAGTCCGGTTCAGTGAAAATGCTAAAATTAACAAACATTATTGACGAGATATCTGGCACAATGGCTCCAGGCTACTCAAATCTATACGGATTGGGCTAAGTCAGGCAGGGCAGTAGGCTGTGCTTACACTATTCCGAAGGAAACCATTTCGAGAATGCATAAGCTTCGAGAAGAAGCTTCGAATTATACGGCGGAAATCCTGGCCATCTCAAAAGTCCTGGAATACGGTTTTTTTTGGCCGTCGTTAGTCTTTTGACTGGTTTGATACTATCCTCCATCCCTTCCTATCTTGTGCTAATTTCTTCATCTCTTCTACATACCCCTTACAGCCCACGTCCTCAATTATCTGTTTAATATATTTTAATCTCTGTCTTCCTCTACAGTTCTTACCTTCGACTGTTCCCTCCACCAGCAAATTAACCAATCCAGCATGTCTCAAAATATGACCTACCAACCTGTCTCTCCTTTCTGTAAGCTTCTTCCACAAATTTCTTCTCTCACCCATCATTTCTTACTTTGTCAGTCCACTTAATTTTCAACATTCTTCTGTAGCACCATATTTCAAATGCTTCAATTTTCATTCTTTCTGGTATTCCATGTTTCGCTACCATAAAGTGCTATGCTCCATAAATAGAGGTTTAAAATGTTTTGTTCTAATTCCTAGAACAATATTTGAAACTAAAAGATTTCTCTTTTTCATGAAGGCTCTTTTTGCTAGTGCTATTCTGCTTTTAACATCATTCCTGCTTCAGCCATGTGAGGTCCCCACTCACCAGTCATTACTGAGTTATATTATTACATTATTAATTGATTGTAAATGGATTTATAATTTTAATTATAGTATAGGTCTTCCAGCATAGTAGTTTGTGTAGAACGGGGTAATTATAAGTTAGTTTAGTAATTTCATGTTGCGAGAGTTGGCAGTACTGTATGGTTGTGTTGTCGCTGGAGGAAGAAGCCAATATGGCGAGAGGAGACTGTTTTTGGCTAGCGTAATGCAAATATGTACTGAATATTGTTTCAGTGAAAGCATTGTCTTTTGTGTGAATTTTTGAGTGTAATAAATTGTGGATTATAGTAAAAGTGTGGCGAAAGTCATTTACATAGCATTAGAATATCCGTTGCGCAAATTGAGAGATGATTGAAGGTTTTGTAATAAAAGTTACTTTATATTAATACAAACGGCGAGGTGATAGCAACTACCGTAAAAAGGCATATTAGGGCCAAGTGCCAATAAAGCGGGCTATCAATCTTTCTTGTCGCAGTCAAAATAACGCAAGAGAGGACCTCGCAGCCATCAGTTGTAATTTTGCTTCCCAAGTAATAGAATTCACTTACTTCTCCTATTGCATCCGATCCTATTTTGATATTTAATCTACTGTGATTGGTATCATTTCTCCTACATTTCACCACTTTTGATTTGATTTATATTCATTTTAAAATCTTCCATCAGTATTTTGTTCATGCCATTCAATAACTTCTCAATATCCTCATCCCTTTCTACTAACAAGACAATGTCGTCAGCAAATCGTAGCATACAGATTTTTTCTCCCTGAACACTTATGCCACATGGACATTTTTCTTTGACTTTCTGTATTGCATCTTCTACATACAAGTTGAATATTAACGGGGATAGATTACAACCTTGTTTCACACCCTTTTTAACTGATGCATGTCTCTCATGATTCTCTACCTTTATTATAGCCACTTGGTTCTTATATAGTTTATAAATAATTCTTCTATCTCGATACTTTAGACCTGACTTCTTTAAAATTTTGAACATCTTGTCCAACCTAACATTATCAAAAGCTTTTTCTAAATCAACAGACGCCGTTAAAGTATCATTGTTTTTATTGATCCGTACTGATTACGGTCGCCCAAAAGGACCATTCTAATACCAACGGACTCCAAATCATTCCTCCAAAAAAATCTTAGCTTTCAAAAATAACAATCGAAATGATTTTTTGATAATGAAGATCATGCAGACCTAAAGTCAAATCACCAAGCTAAGTAAAGAAGTTATATTTATCTGGATAAAAACGCGTGTGGGAAACGAAGAGGCAGTCTGACTAGCAAAACGTACTATGAGATACGGCGAGGAAGAGACCATGGTACCAGGTGGAGATATCGCAAACTTCCTTAAGAAACTCTACATGGAAATGTGCGATAGAGAATGGTCGAAACATCACAAGTTGCATCCACCCCCAGTTATCAACATCCCAGTGGAATCAAAAAGGCGCCTCATCAAGAGGACTAATAACTGCAATAGCTAGATTAAAGTTCAATCATGGCTTCTTTCCCTCTATACAGAATTAAAGCAATTGAATCTCCACTGTGTGATTGTGAAAAAGATGTAGAATGCGACATTAATCACATGTTCTACGGCTGCATGAAATACTGGAACAACTCACAAACTTCATGAAAGCACTTTCACAAGAGAGCATCCAGTCACCAATCAACATGGAACCTTTACTGGCCACTGAAAATATTGTTATATATCGTTTGATCCTATCATTTGTCAGAAATAATAACCTAAAAGTTTAGAAGAATAGAATTTTACTTGGTATGGCTGTATGACCAAAAGGTTAAAAGCCAAATTAAAAAAAATTAATAATAATAATAAAAAAACAAACCAACCTTTGAAGCTGGTATTTCCACAGTCGTCAGGGAAGTCGCAGAGCCAGACTGTGTCATCGGGATCTCCGTCGAAGTGGACGAGCAGGCACCAGTGTTTGCCTCCCTCTGAAGACCTGGAGAAAACATCGGTCACCCCAAGCAGACCACCATACGCCTCTCCCGAAGCTGTAAACACCATCAGCAGCATGAATAGTAGATGATTTAGAACTCAACATAATTTGAAGGGTAAAGTGACAAAAATAATTAAAACAGAACTATCAAGAAGCAGTTAATATAACTGAGGAAAATTAATCGGAATGTTGTCTACATCAGATTTAATACATTTCAGACGAAGTGTCATTCTGCTAAGTTGTCTTCCGACCTTCTTCCGAACAAGCTGCAAGCTGAGACTAGAGAAGAAAGGGAAAATTCTACAATTTGTTGAATTTTTGCTGGTACTTCCGTCACACCGACGAAATTTTACTAATTTCCTGAGTCATATCGAAGAGTGAAAACAGGTGGCTCCGAAGTACTTCTCAGATTGGCATATTCCAACTAGAGTGTACAGTATTGTCCATAAGTCTAATGTGGAAGAGCCTGACCACATGGATGCCATTCACAAATCAAGAATCGATCACCTTGCTCTCACAGCACCTTATGTGGAGCTATCTGTGGCTCAGGGGTTAAGGTATCTCATTGGGGAACGAAAGTTTCCCATTTGGAATCCCTGTCTCGGCGGGGATTTACATAGTCTTTTAACCCGGCCTTCACCTCTGGCACAGCTTGTTGTGTAATGTGAAGTAAACAAGAACCCTTCCGTGATTCGGAATCAACGTTAAACTGTACGTACCCTGTACCCGGTAGATTGCCAGGTTTGGTTAAGGCAGCTATGACAGGGGAGGAATGCGCAGTCAATAGAAACCCCCTCGCTAGGTGATTAGGATCACACGGTATTATTATTATTACTGCAACTTATCACATAAGCGCAACAGCGAGAGTAAGGTTAGTGTTCAAAGACCACGAAATTAAACACTCAACTTATTAAAACTTAATGAGCCAATGACTATCAAATCAAAAAAAGTATATAAATAGGAAGGCGACATGAACGATTAGCATCTGCTAAACCTAAATATTTACTGTCTTAGAGAATATAAGCTATTTTGTGACGCTTGCAGCAAACTTATTAACAAGTTTTTTTAAAATAAATAATTTGTAACAAATGGAAGTAAACTGAAACATCGTGAGTTATGATCTGGAGCCTGCAACTACGTTTCATGTGCATGTTCTAATTAGTAACTACGCTGCAGTGTTCTGTAGTGGTAAAGAATCTGAACAAGTTTCTTACACAAATATGATGCTGGACTGTAGTAACAATGTCTTGAGCGCAACTTGAAATTTAAAGATCCGATAGAATGTTGGGAACTAAATTTCGTATGATCTCATTGTGTACATGTGTATTGTGCAGAAATGTAGAAACGTACCGCCCAATGATGGCCCGAGACTGCCTCTCCCCATGATGGCATGGGTGTAGAGTGTGCAAGTTGCCCAACCCATGACTGCAGTCTTCAGCTAACCAACCATACTGCAAGAGCAGGCCACTTCCTTTGTACTTTATAGCCTTTACTGGTTACGTCAGTGAGCTTTATCTGCTGAATTTTATCGATTTCTGCGAAGATAACGGCTGCGTACTTCCATGCAGCTACAGCTGCAAATCTTGGTTATCAGTCAACTTTCCAGTTCGTTCAGCACATAATAGCGTATAGAATATATAATTTAGGATTGTTAGTTAAGAAAGACAATTAAGATAGTGTCTATTGTAATTATAAATGTCGATTAAAATACGCCCTTTTTTGGCTTCTTTGATGGGAGATTCCCGAGGGTATAATTCGGTCGCCTGGTGGTTGAGTTTCTAGTAGCCCCCTCTTCCGCCTCTGCTTTGAGCGCTACGTGGGGGAAATTACCTGTTTGTTACTCCAAAGAAAAATGTGAAACAACACAGCACTCTAATGACAGGGACATTGTAAGGAGGACATTACACGAATTTTACGACAATGGTGAGTACCCTACATTAGAGAAATTAAGAAAAATATCAATAGAGAAGATAAATTTTTCAGGATCTGCACGATCTGTAAGACATATATTGAACAATATAGGATTTAAACACAGGAGTCAGAATAGTGGAACTCGATTTTTGCTTAACTGAAACGACATAGTGGCTTCTAGAATCAAATTTTTGAGGCGTAATGAATGGTAATTAAATAACAGGTCCTTTGAAACCTTCAAATTTATTAAATGCATCTGCACTTGCATAACTTAACTAACGAAATTTTGATTATAAGTTATTTAAACACAGTAGAAACTGTTATTACAAGTAAAAGACGCGAATACAACTGTTAAACGCGCGGTTTGGCAACGGCGCATTCGAGGCCACCCGCCAATAGACCTGGCCACAGTTATAGTAGAGGAAGTGAAGTGGTGTCATCTGTCTGTGAAGCGTGTCCCTATGTTTTGTGTGTGAGAAGTGTATTCTTGTTTGTGAAATGAGCAGTTTATGATGGGGAGATTGGAGACCGTTCAGCATTCACCTTGACGATCGCAACCGTGACGGCCGGTACTCAGGGGCCGTGCCCGGTACCGTTGTACCTCCCCGACAGTGAGTGGCGTGAATAGGGCTCTTTTTTTGTTTGCAAGTTCGAATCTTAGAAGCCTGTAATACGGATTTCAGTCATCATCTTCTCTATTCCACTTAATTTAAGGGAATTTTTTTTTTCTCACGAACATTTTGTATACTCGTCGACAAAAATTTTAATATTTTTTTGGATCCATACGTTCTGTCTCTTTAATTTGGATCTAGCTTGCCTTAGTGCTATGATTTTTTCCATTTGACTTTCTAGTTGTTTTATTAGAGAGCGTGCATAAACTACGTGACTCCATCTGGTTGGCTGGAAAACTACGCAGAGCTATGTGGGTGGGGGGGGGGGGGAGGAGGGGGTTGTTTCCAAGCGAAGACACGTAGTAGCTTTTATTCATATTATTTGTCATAGTTAAAATAAGATACTGAACACAAAACAGTATTTGAATATTTATTTCTGTCATTTAACTATCTCTGTATGTAGTTTACCATAGTCTGACAAGAGAAAACAGTACAAAATATCTTCTAGAATAGCGAAAAAAAGCTATGTGCTACATGAGGGGGAGGGGGAGGGGTAGTGGCTAAAGCCACGTCGGGTTACGTGGGAGGGGGAAGGGGGGTTCACAGGAGGCGAAAATGAAGCTACATGCTTTATGGACGCTCTCTTACTAGCCACATGATTCCTGATGCTTGTAAAAGATAAAAGATGAAATTGTATCTTGTACGTTAGCATGCAATGTAGCGAATTGGCACTGGTTTCAATCTGTAAAACGTACAAACCGACAGCAGTGTGCAAAGCAGTTTTTGTTTTTTTGTTTTTTAAATTAACCTTGACGTGAAAGGCTGGTCATTAGCAGCGGCGTTGTAATTTTGATCAGTTTCCCAAGGTATTTTATTTCTGCCAAATTTTATAGTGTAACTTTTTTCAGTCTGTGATTTCTATTCTTTTCGAATGCGACTTGCATGAGTTTTGCTCACATTTTCAGACGATTTAACCACTTTTTGTTTCCCACGTCTAGAGAGTGGGCCTATAATTTTTCGAACTTTTAATATTTGAATCCACTTTCCTATTATATTGAAGCTGCGATGCCTGTGTTCAGATTTAATCTAATATAACTTAATATCACACTGTTTTAGACCCAGCAAAAGTGTTTCGTTGAACTTTCGGAACTCGTCAATTTACATGTTGGTTTCCAATGATATTAGCAGCTACCAGAAATATTGGTAGAGTTGCGTGTTAGAAACGTGCATTCTTCATCACACAACTATATACAGTTGTAAATTGTACTGTAGTTTATGATGTTAGAGCAATTGTGTATTGAAGTACATTACACTAATTTTGGAACTAACATGTTTTTTTCGTAATACTACTTTTCACTTCCTTAAGAAAAGAATTTTATCATAAAAGTATTTTCCTTTAAGGTTTATTGCTTCATTAGATTCTGATAGTGACTTTGAACTAAAATTGAAACCAAGTATCAAATACGTAAACAATTATATAAACCGCACATATACCAGAAGATAAGGATGAGGAGAGGAATGTTGTTTGATAATTCGCTTTGTTGGGATGCATCCAGGTACTTCACACAAAGAAGGAGTTCCGTCTGGATGAGGCGATTTTTCCGGTTCTGGTGTCTGCACGCTCACGAAAAATGGAATCTGCATTGAATCTGCACACTAAAACATAGATATTCTGATTATTAATCAATGTTACTTTTTGGCTATGGAGATTTTTAGAGAGAAAAGCTAGAGACGTATAATAAGAATTGCAGTTTCAACGTCTGTGTTCCATTTTGTTTAATTTTTCAGTTCTCTCAGCAGCCTTCTCGAATTCAGGACACTTGTAGTTGTGGCTGTGAACTGGTGGATCAAATATTCATTCAAAAATGAACGCCGTGTGTCAAACTATTCAATTTCATCCACCCAACCTAGAATAACATAATGCAAATTTAATTTCTGGAAAAGTTGCTGAAAATTTAATTTTAATTTAAGGGGCTACTAATTACTGAATCTGAGTTCAGTTTGTCCATCAGACTCATTTTGTTCTGTTACAAATTTTCAGTGAAGTCGTTTACAAAAACGACCAACCGTGGTGCATTTTACAGTACCGTTTCTGGAATTTGTCCATAATGACGGAAAGGCTAATTTCAGTGGAAGGAATGGAACATCTAAAAGGGCTTTTGCAGAAACACACACACACACACACAAAACGTTTTTTATAAGAGTATTCGACATTCCTGGATTTATCTTGAAAGCTTTAAAAGAATTTACTAAATAACTTTTACCAGCAAGAAGACCGAAAATTAATTATGAATTCAAAAATTACAACTTCGAATTCAGGAAGACAATTCGACTGAATTAAATAGTCGTAATTGTACTATTGTGCTGTTAATGAAGTCTGTAATGGTAAGAAATCAGCGGACCTGTAATACACAAATATAAAACAGTAAAACATAATAATTAATTCAGAGTACCTTAAATTGGAAAATACGACAAAATGTTGGGATCGAAATATCACATGATCGTGTTGTTTTTCTGTGCGCTGTGTAGCTTATCCAGAAGGTGAATTAACACGCAGGCTCTTATGCTATTACTCCCAGAAATTCCATCTGTGTACAGAGTTACTATTGTCCATTCCACGAACCTTCCCGGCATTGGCCTGGAGTGATTTGGGGAAGTCACGGAAAACCGAATTCAGGATGGCCTGACGGGGGTTTGAAGCCATGTCCTTCGGAATGCCAGGCCAGAGAGTTACCGCTTACCCACCATGTGCGAGGCGGATCTCATGCAGAATGTGCTGTGTTGCCTAGCAGAATAGAAATGCGATTTGCTCTAAATATCGTTTATAACCAATGCAGTGGAGTGTTGTACTAATTCGAACAATTTACAGCTTCTTACAGAAAGGAAATACTCCCGTTCACCATTTCTTAAGGCCGTCAGATTTTCCTCGGACCATAATCAACTAATTAAACAAGATCACGAGCACGTTCTAGCATACTTCTCATACACGAAGCAGTTTTGATTCATTGGAAGGGGGTTTAAGGTGTTTGTATCACGCTGTGTCCTAGTGAGATACCTTATGACTGCTCTAGTATACTGCTTCATCAGTCAGACTGTAACACCTTACGCGCTTCAAAACTTTCTTACGATATGTCACACGCAGTGAAATAACGTGTTCTATTTCTTACGTCATTCAAATCAAACAGCTAAAATTTTATTTTGTGGTGTGTATGGAGGAGACTGGGTACGGTTGTGCCAGGATACGGTTATGACAGTCGTCATATTAGCCAAACTATAAGGAATACCGGGATGGGGAGGGGGTAGAGAGGAGCGGCGTGCCTGATTGAACGTGTTTCATGGTATCGCGTCAGTAGTAAATATTCATGGTGGAAGCACAAAATCTGAAACGTAAGCTGGAGCACGAATTTGACAGAATACTGTTACGTTATTACAGTATTTGATTTGTGCCAAAATACGTTGATACATTTCATGAATTAGGCAGCCGAGTGCAATCCGCCAGAAGAACGGTGAACATCAATAAAATGACATGAATTCGCCAAAAAAGTGGTGAAAATCACGAATAAAGTACGTAAATTCCTCCATCAGCGGTGGGTGTAAACAACCAGCTTACAGAAAAATGTTGCTATGAGGTATCAGAGAAACGGCTGAATTTGGTGTTAAATCTCACAAATTGTACATTAGCTGCGGTCATTGTATTTACTCCAGATAAATAGTATATTACTTCGGGATAATGATCACACAATCAGCGGCAGGAGTGGTTTCTCTCTCTATTGGGGATGTATGAAACTGTGCTAGCATAGTGTTTCTGTGTGTGGCTTCCTTTTTAAATACATGTTGCCTTCCTTATCAGCGTGAGGTTAACACTGTACTCCATGATGCAAATGTGCGTAGTTTTTACCCTCTAAATCATCTATATCATCATGGTAAAGTCATGCTCTACAGGTTTTTTCTGATTTTTGATGACCGTGGTGTCTTCTCAATTAGAAAATTTATACGGAAGTCATATTATGTGTAGGAAATTAATGCAATTTTTATGATGTTTACCAACTTTGTATAATTTATGTTTTATTGTCGATATGAGTGTGTTATATATACCTGTGTGTTAGTTTCGTGTCTTTGTATGAGCAGGGTGTACCAGTCAAGCATAGAAAGCTTTCACCATAGCGTCCTGCGTAATGTTAACTGCGGCAGAACGCTTCCGTGGTTCGGATTATATGTTACGCTGTAGGCCCTCTGTACCCCATAGGGTTATGTTACATAAGCACAAAAAGAACTTGTCGTCCTACCTGTGACACCATCCATTGTATACATCCTTCGGCTGGGTCCAACCATCCTTCAGCATATTCTTCAGTTCTTGTCATGACCATCGTTAAACTTACATTCACAGCCATTACGTCACATATGTAAACGAAATACAAACATAGCTGAAATTTTTTAGATCTATCCTCGATCATCCCCTGCATGCAGGTGGAACCTACTTTCATCACTAGAAATATAGCTCCAGTGCGTCTTAAACTTTGAATTGTTAAATTCCTTCCTTCTGAAATTCTGTAAATTTTCAAGTAAAGAAATATAACTTAAAATACTTTTGAATCCACCCGGTGCTCATTTTGTATTTAAACCGCCCACTTTTTTTTAACATGCTTCTATAGCATCACATTTCAATTTTAGGGTACTCCTGATATCCTTTGGAAAGATATTTGCAATAAATCTTTGTATAAACCCTCCAACTTCTGAAATTTGAACCACGGATATAGTGCAACCATACACAGACAAAAAGGTATGTCTACCATAGACACATGAGCAGACACACACCGAAACCCATCAACAAATAACCTTACACATGCACCTAGCAATTTAACGTCAGCACACAGACCATACCGCATCGTCAATAGAATGGAAAGGTTCATACCTTACAGAAAAGTCTTAAGACAGAAGCATAATGATTTCTATGTAGTAGGCATTATCAACCACCAACACTCAAGTGAACATCTTCATACAACCAACACTCACTGACATACATTGTAAGCTTATAAGAAGTATTTAATTTGAAAGGTGTGAAAAAATGCGTAAAATAGGTAAAAATTATGAATATGGTTCAAATCCATCAATTTCCATAAATATAACAAAACTTGGTAAAAATTATGTAAATTCCATCAACGAAACGTAACACAGAAATAACGTTACCAATAGAATATTCCAGTCACAGGGCTGGCAAAGGATTATATCTCGATGTGTTTGCATCATAGAACTCAGCGTTATCGATCAAAGATGCTGACAGAACGTGTACAGACGCAGTTGTTAACGCAGTAAGGCATAGGTATCAGTATACACACGAGCCGTCATAACTTACTTTAGGTCAGAGTAAGTTCAGGCTAGCTCAAGTTAGGTTTCTGCACTGTAGGTTTTCTGTAGTTATTACCGCGGAAATAACAAGTTACCCAATGCCACCGGGTTTTGTGGGGCCAACGCCGACTCAGCAAGCTGACGTACATTTGTTTTCAGAGGCTTAACGACAACATGTGATCAGTGCACATAACTATAACACCATCCTCGCTTGCTAAAACAATAATAACTTATAGTGCAGCGATCATAACTTGGGCTAACCTAAATTATCTTCATATAACGTAAGTTATCGCAGTTCGTATGCCTACCGATGGTTATGCTTTGTTGTGTTAGTGTAGGCTTCTGTGCCTGTGTATGTTGTCAGTACCTTTGTCAGTAACATTGAGCTCTATGATGCAAACAGCTCCAGTTATCATCGTTTGCACAACCAGTGACTGGACTATTCTGATGGTAACTTTATGTGTGTGAGGTGGCTGTTTAGGTTTTTCTGGAAGATGCTATGATGGGCGACACACGTGATTTATATAGATATCATGCTTCTATGTAGTCCATTGGGGAAATGTATACGCTTCATGAAGATAGCATTGTGCTCTGTGATTCAGGCCGGTGTAAATGTCAATCGTTGTCTTCTTTCGTGGAGGAAATTGACATAATTTCTACCAGTCGTTGTTGGGCAATCATCATACTTATTTTATACATTCTTTTACACCTGTTTAATGAGATACGTGGAATGTGGCACTTGATACATATTTATGTCATTTTTGCACAACCAACACTCGCCGATATACATTGTCAGCATTCGTCAAATAATTTAATTATTACCTATATATTGGACACTTCATGTTTTTCACATTAATGATGTGTATTTTGCAATAATTGTTAAGAGAATATAGATTGAAAAAAGCAACTGGAAGTAGGTTCGAACCCGCGCTCATTGCATCGCCATACCAGTGCATTACCAGTCAGCTGCAGTAACCACTCAGCCGTTATGCGTTGTAGAAAGAAAGTGCATCGTCCAGTGTATAAGCGGAGTTACGTGGAAACGTGAGATGTGTACTTCCCAAGAACTGGTCTAGAGGCTTGGTTTACCTAAATAATTTTTAACCGTCATTTCTACATCTTTAAAAATATTAAGAAATTCTCTAAATTTTGAAGACTTGAAAGTCCCTTTTACATGATATATGGCAAATGGTTAAGAGAATGGAACGTAATATTTATCGAAGTAAAACGCTAAAGCAATTAAAAATAATCAGTATTTCACTTCTACAGTGATAAATTTAAATAAACCACTGCAATGGCGAACAAAGCTACACAATGGAATTTTTGGGATAGGAATTTCTGATATTTACAGGGCCTTGGATTGTATGTTCCTCCAATCATATTTATCAATGGAAGGAGCTTAGAAATGCTCTTGTTTTCCCATTACTTTAAGAAACGAATGATATGTATTAAACAGGGGGTGGATGAAATATTTGCCAACGGATTATTCCAAGGGCGGAGCCAAGAGAGGCGCTACAGCTTACTCCGAGGAGTGCTGTGTCCTGTGATGCCAGATTTTGCAAATTTAGGGACTTACACTCTGATTATAATGCAGAAGAGTATACAAATGAGAAAAAGAAACAGCTTCTAACGACGAAAAACAGAAGTACTTTGAAGCTTTGCTATCGATCCAAGCTTAGTTTTAACATGTCAGTCAATGATTTATGGAATAAAACCAGGATGAAAAGAGTAATAATGAAGTCTGGAGTTTCAGGTTGGATTCCAAGTCACTCAAATCGATGCAGTTAACGTGATTTAAATGGGGAGCAAGTCGATCATTATAATGCTGTACCTGGCCTTGGTGCATCATCATTTTGGTAATCGATACATTGTCTAGGGATCGACTTTTTTATATTCTCTAGCTATTCCACAACAGAGGGTAGCTACTACAATGAGGTTTGTCTACCAATTCGCTATGTGTAGAAGTAGAAATGCCCATAAACCAAATGTTTAGTTGAACGGGTACAGTTCACCTGCAGTTGCGAAAGAAATTCAGAATTCTTGACGGAATGGCTAAGAAAACAGTAAAGTAAAAATAGTAGCTGCCATCATTATTACCCGAAACCAGTATTCCAAATGGGCAAGAAGATTGAACAGCTCTAGTTACGAAGAGCCATTATGGTCCACGGTTAAAGAACTATTGAAGTAAAAATATAATAATTTCATAAAAGATCTGAAAAGGATGAAACAAAAGGTTTCCGGGCAGATGGATAGACGGTGCACCGATGTTTGCTTAAATAAGATTTTTTTCAGTTAGATCTTTCATTGACCCGAACTTCCTTAAGAAGCCTCTGTCATGACTACTGATCTACCAATTATAGAAGTTATTAATGCTTCTGAACGTTTGCTAGGCAGTACTGTTATTTTACTTCAGTCGCGTACTACGCTAACGTAACTGAAAATCAATACATGCGCAAAACTTAAAAATATACATATACAGTATATTTCTGCTAAATCGTAAAGTGTATTCGTGGATAAAAATGTTCCTGCTGCTTGACGAGTTAGCAGACAAACTCGCCGAAATGTTAGCTTTAGAAGAATAAGATACTCATAAAAATTGCTTATTTCAGATTTCATAATATTGCAAATATTCAAAAGATTAAATCTAGGTAAGCTTTATTTTGTAGCGTTACGGTTTCAGGTTGCGCCATTATTGGAGGCAGAACGCCTAACGTATGGAAACTCTGTCACTAAATTGCCAAAAGAGCCTTTAGGAGCTCCCGGCCAACATACTTACTTTTTATGGCCAAAATACTCAAAAGTGGGTTTGAAGTAATAGAAATAATTATTTGAAGGAGATAAAAGATACACCAACATCCATCCCAAATTTTTTGTCTCCTTGCTGCAAGGTAGAATGATGTCCAATGAAGTTCTAACCAGTTTAGTAAAATGCGTTAATTCGAATTTATATGTTGCTTAAATCCAATAAGTGCATGTAAGGAGAAGAGCATCCAATATTTATGCTGTATTCTCTTTGACAGTTAATGGAACCATGCGACAACACAACATAATCTAAGAATCTTTTGGACGGAAAATAACAAACAGGGAATTTTACTAAAACTCAGAGAGAAGTTAACATGAAACGCAGGTAATCACGAAATATATCGGCCGAATAAATAATAGTTATTCGTTTTTGAAATTATAACACATAAAAAACAATAAAAAATTTCATCATTCAAGGTCAAATACAGTTATTTAAAACTAGCTGTTACCCGCGACTTCGTACGCGTGGACTTGGAGTTTCATTACCAGAATTGGATATAGAAAACTGTTAGTAACGTAAGATTTGTCCCAAACAACACCGAGTCGACATAATATGATGGAAAGCCATCATTATATCATCCTATCGTCTAATCTGTCTCATGAAGAGAATCAATTTACAACATATTTAAAAACAGAAAAGTAAGCGAAGGTGCGGGGATGTGTGTGTGTGTGTGTGGGGGGGGGGGGGGGGTAAACTGATGGCAGCTTTATTTCAGCTTGGTTTTTTCTTCTTTCTTCAACATGAGCATCTGAATCTTATAATCTAATAGCAGCACATTGTCTTCTAGACCTGCACCTTAGGCCAGGTTTACGTCCGTAAGGCATGTCAAAAAGGAAGACAAATTGGTGCCAGAAACGTTTATACAGACACAAATGAATAGTACAATGCAGAGCAAATTGACTTCTATACTAAATAATAAGTTTTGTTTCTTATCGAAATTTATTAACAAATCAAACACTAACAGACTGCGCGACTGAGCAACCAACGTAACATTACAGACTAACACACGAATCTGTTTGTCTTTCATCATTCGATAAGTTCTTAAAATTTCGTGACTAAAACTGTTATTCATATCGAAAAAATGTCCTGTGTCCTTCCTACACTATTTCATTGTTAAATTCCATCAATATTGATATAGCCATTTAGTCGTCAAAACGTAACAAAAAGACAGAGACTTACTTCCACATTTATAATATAATAGCTGGTACCCACAACTTCGTTAGTGATTGTAAAGTATTCATATTGACAGCTGTAGACATCTAACCACCATAGTGCACGATGGGAGACTCGATACTATTACCACACACAAATATCAGTCTTCTGCGCTATGTAGTAAAATTTACGGATACACACAAGTCTTTGGATGAAATACGAAAATATTCATGATCCACCAATTTCAAACACCATATCTCACACACTCCCACAGTTACCGAATTTCAGCTAACGTTGTGATCGATGGGAGACTCTGTGTTACTTCCATACAAAAACGCAGGTAATCTGCGATTGATAGTTTTCACTTAAAAGTGATACACCGTGACACATGCGCCTTTGGCAGAAATATGAAATTGCCGCAGGTCGACCATTTTCATCCCCCATATCTTCCACACCCCCATAGCTACAGACATCTAACATCCATAATGCATGACAACAGACACGATTCTACTACCACACAAACACCAATGCTCTATGCTATGTAGTGGTGGCAGAAAAGTGAAATCTGCGGAGACACATGCCTTTCGTCGAAATACGAAAATATCCTAGGTCGTCCACTTACAACCACCATATCTACCACAGTACCACAGTTTCTGAAATCGGCCGCTGTTGTGATCGAATGGTGACTCTGTGCTACTACTACACACAAACGCCAGTTATCTGTGATCTATAGTTTTCGTTGAAAAGTGATACACCATGACACTTTTGTCTTCGGCAGAAGTATGAAATTGCCACAGGTCGATCACTTTCAACCCCCATATCTCCCACATCCCCATAGCTACAGACATCTAACAACCATAGTGCACTACATGAGATACGATTCTACTACCAAACACAAACACCAATGCTCTATGCTATGTAGTTGTGGAAGAAAAGTGACATATGCGGAGACAGTCGAAATACGAAAATATCCTTGGTCGGCCACTTACAACCACCATATCTACCACAGTACCACAGTTTCTGAAAATCGGCCGCTGTTGTGATCGAAAGGTGACTCTGTGCTACTACTACACACAAACGCCAGTTATCTGTGATCTACAGTATTCGCTGAAAAGTGATACACCATGACACTTTTGTCTTTGGCAGAAGTCTGAAATTGCCACAGGTCGATCACTTTGAAGTTAATTTATGGTAATTTAACAATCAAACTATTAAAATACTTCAATATATCAATAACACATACTAGGAAGAAATTTCATAACGAACGTTAACAGCAAGCAAGCGGATTTCCTAATGTTATTCTTGATAGCGGTGTCCTGTGACGTCGCTAATTGTGCGCTGAAAATAAAATGGCGGTGTGATACTTCCACTGTTCGCCTGTGGGAGCGTTGTGTCAGAAATACTCAGATTGCGTTGTCCTTGCTGTCGCGTCATAGGTTAGCGGTACATCCCAGAAATAGTCGTGCAAATTGAGGTCAGCGGTGATGACAAGCCGTGCGGTTGACAGGTGGCGGCGCGCCGGGGCCTGGTGGGAGGTCCCCCCCCCCACCACTATGACGTCATGGGGAAAACCAGAATATTCCCAGCTAATACAGTTTCTACCTACTCCCTCTGTACCCCATAGGGTTATGTTACATAAGCACAAAAAGAACTTGTCGTCCTACCTGTGACACCATCCGTTGTATACATCCTTCGGGTGGGTCCAACCATCCTTCAGCATATTCTTCAGTTCTTGTCATGACCATCGTTAAACTTACATTCATAGCCATTACGTCACATATGTGAACGAAATACAAACATAGCTGAAATTTTTGAGATCTATCCTCGATCATCCCCTGCATGCAGGTGGAACCTACTTTCATCACTAAAGACGTAGCTCCAGAGCGTCTTAAACTCTGAATTGTTAAATTCCTTCCTTCTAAATTTCTGTAAATTTTCAAGTAAGGAAATATAACTTAAAATACTTTTGAATCCACCCGGTGCTCATTTTGTACTTAACCCACCCACTTTTTTTTAACATGCTTCTATAGCATCACATTTCAATTTTAGGGTACACCTGATATCCTTTGGAAAGACATTTGCAATAAATCTTTGTATAAAAATTAGAAAAAACCCTCCAACTTCTGAAATTTGAACCATACACAGACAAAAAGGTATGTCCACCATAGACCTTCACACATGAGCAGACACACACCGAAACCCATCAACAAATAACCTTACACACGCACCTAGCAATTTAACGTCAGCAAACAGACCATACCGCATCGTCAACAGAATGGAAAGGTTCATACCTTACAGAAAAGTCTTAAGACAGAAGCATAATGAATTCCATGTAGTAGGCATCATCAACCACCAACACTCAAGTGAACATCTTCGTACAACCAACACTCACTGACATACATTGTAAGCTTATAAGAAGTATTAATTCGAAAGGTGTGAAAAAATGCGTAAAATAGGTAAAAATTATGAATATGGTTCAAATCCATCAATTTCCATAAATATAACAAAACTTGGTAAAATTATGTAAATTCCATCAACGAAACGTAACACAGAAATAACGTTACCAATAGAATATTCCAGTCACAGGGCGGGCAAAGGATTATATCTCGATGTGTTTGCATCATAGAGCTCAGCGTTATCGATCAAAGATGCTGACAGAACGTGTACAGACGCAGTTCTTAATGCAGTAAGGCAATAGGTATCAGTAGACACACGAGCCGTTATAACTTACTTTAGGTCAGGGTAAGTTCAGGCTAGCTCAAGTTAGGTTTCTGCACTGTAGGTTTTCTGTAGTTATTACCGCCGAAATAACAAGTTATCCAATGCGGTACAAGGCCACCGGGTTTTTTGGGGCCCATGCCGACTCAGCAAGCTGACGTACATTTGTCTTCAGAGGCTTAACGACAACATGTGATCAGTGCACATGACTATAACACCATCCTCGCTTGCTAAAACAATAATAACTTATAGTGCAGCGATCATAACTTTGGCTAACCTGAATTATCTTCATATAACGTAAGTAATCGAAGTTCGTATGCCTACCGATGGTTATGCTTTGTTGTGTTAGTGTAGGCTTCTGTGCCTGTGTGTACTGTCAGTACCTTTGATTTATAACATTGAGCTCATGATGCAAACAGCTCCAGTTATCATCGTTTGCACAACCAGTGACTGGACTATTCTGATGGTAACTTTATGTGTGTGAGGTGGCTGTTTATGTTTTTCTGGAAGATGCTATGATGGGTGACACACGCGATTTATATAGATATCATGCTTTTATGTAGTCCATTGGGGAAATGTATACGCTTCATAAAGATAGCATCGCGCTCTGTGATTCAGGCCGGTGTAAATGTCAATCGTTGACTTGTTTCGTGGAGGAAATTGACATAATTTCTACCAGTCGTTGTTGGGCAATCATCATACTTATTTTATACATGGAATGTGGCAATTGATACATATTTATGTCATTTTTGCACAACCAACACTCGCCAATATACATTGTCAGCATTCGTCAAGTAATTTAATTATTACCTATATATTGAACATTTCATGTTTTTCACATAAATGATGTGTATTTTGCAATAATTGTTAAGAGAATATAGATTGAAAAACGCAACTGGAAGTAGGTTCAAACCCGCGCTCATTGCATCGCCATACCAGTGCGATACCAGACAGCCACGGTTACCACTCATCCGTTATGCGTTGTAGAAAAAAATGTGCGTATAAACCGAGTTACGTGGAAACGTGAGATGTAGAAATTTTCTAAATTTTAAAGACTTGAAAGTCCCTTTTTCATGATATATGGCACATGGTTAAGAGTATGAAACATAATATTTATCGAAGTAAAACGCTAAATCAATTAAAAATAATCGGTGTTTTACTTCTACAGTGATAAATTTAAATAAACCGCTGCAATGAGCTTATCATTTGCAACGAAATGGCGAACAAAGCTACTCAACTGAATTTTTGGGGGAGAAACTTCTGATATTTGCAGGGCCTTGGGTGGTATGTTCTTCCAATCATATTTATCAATGGAAGGAGCTTAGAAATGTTCTTGTTTTTCCATTACTTTAAGAAACGAATGATATGTATTACACTAGGGGGTGGATGAAATATTCGCCAACGGATTATTCCAAGGTTCGGAGTCAAGAGAGGCGCTACAGTTTACTCCGAGGAGTGCTGTGTCCTGTGATGCCATATTTTGCAAATTTAGGGACTTAGACTGTGATTATAATGCAGAAGAGTATACAAATGAGAAAAAGAAACAGCTTCTAACGACGAAAAACAGAAGTACTTTGATGCTTTGCTATCGATCCAAGCTTAGTTTTAACATGTCAGTCAATGATTTATGGAATAAAACCAGGATGAAAAGAGTAATAATGAAGTCTGGAGTTTCAGGTTGGATTCCAAGTCACTCAAATCGATGCAGTTAACGTGATTTAAATGGGGAGCAAGTCGATCATTATAATGCTGTACCTGGCCTTGGTGCATCATCATTTTGGTAATCGATACATTGTCTAGGGATCGACTTTTTTATATTCTCTAGCTATTCCACAACAGAGGGTAGCTACTACAATGAGGTTTGTCTACCAATTCGCTATGTGTAGAAGTAGAAATGCCCATAAACCAAATGTTTAGTTGAACGGGGACAGTTCACCTGCAGTTGCGAAAGAAATTCAGAATTCTTGACGGAATGGCTAAGAAAACAGTAAAGTAAAAATAGTAGCTGCCATCATTATTACCCGAAACCAGTATTCCAAATGGGCAAGAAGATTGAACAGCTCTAGTTACGAAGAGCCATTATGGTCCACGGTTAAAGAACTATTGAAGTAAAAATATAATAATTTCATAAAAGATCTGAAAAGGATGAAACAAAAGGTTTCCGGGCAGATGGATAGACGGTGCACCGATGTTTGCTTAAATAAGATTTTTTTCAGTTAGATCTTTCATTGACCCGAACTTCCTTAAGAAGCCTCTGTCATGACTACTGATCTACCAATTATAGAAGTTATTAATGCTTCTGAACGTTTGCTAGGCAGTACTGTTATTTTACTTCAGTCGCGTACTACGCTAACGTAACTGAAAATCAATACATGCGCAAAACTTAAAAATATACATATACAGTATATTTCTGCTAAATCGTAAAGTGTATTCGTGGATAAAAATGTTCCTGCTGCTTGACGAGTTAGCAGACAAACTCGCCGAAATGTTAGCTTTAGAAGAATAAGATACTCATAAAAATTGCTTATTTCAGATTTCATAATATTGCAAATATTCAAAAGATTAAATCTAGGTAAGCTTTATTTTGTAGCGTTACGGTTTCAGGTTGCGCCATTATTGGAGGCAGAACGCCTAACGTATGGAAACTCTGTCACTAAACTGCCAAAAGAGCCTTTAGGAGCTCCCGGCCAACATACTTACTTTTTATGGCCAAAATACTCAAAAGTGGGTTTGAAGTAATAGAAATAATTATTTGAAGGAGATAAAAGATACACCAACATCCACCCAAATTTTTTGTCTCCTTGCTGCAAGGTAGAATGATGTCCAATGAAGTTCTAACCAGTTTAGTAAAATGCGTTAATTCGAATTTATATGTTGCTTAAATCGAATAAGTGCATGTAAGGAGAAGAGCATCCAATATTTATGCTGTATTCTCTTTGACAGTTAATGGAACCATGCGACAACACAACATAATCTAAGAATCTTTTGGACGGAAAATAACAAACAGGGAATTTTACTAAAACTCAGAGAGAGTTAACATGAAACGCAGGTAATCACGAAATATATCGGCCGAATAAATAATAGTTATTCGTTTTTGAAATTATAACACATAAAAAACAATAAAAAATTTCATCATTCAAGGTCAAATACAGTTATTTAAAACTAGCTGTTACCCGCGACTTCGTACGCGTGGACTTGGAGTTTCATTACCAGAATTGGATATAGAAAACTGTTAGTAACGTAAGATTTGTCCCAAACAACACCGAGTCGACATAATATGATGGAAAGCCATCATTATATCATCCTATCGTCTAATCTGTCTCATGAAGAGAATCAATTTACAACATATTTAAAAACAGAAAAGTAAGCGAAGGTGCGGGGATGTGTGTGTGTGTGTGTGGGGGGGGGGGGGGGTAAACTGATGGCAGCTTTATTTCAGCTTGGTTTTTTCTTCTTTCTTCAACATGAGCATCTGAATCTTATAATCTAATAGCAGCACATTGTCTTCTAGACCTGCACCTTAGGCCAGGTTTACGTCCGTAAGGCATGTCAAAAAGGAAGACAAATTGGTGCCAGAAACTTTTATACAGACACAAATGAATAGTACAATGCAGAGCAAATTGACTTCTATACTAAATAATAAGTTTTGTTTCTTATCGAAATTTATTAACAAATCAAACACTAACAGACTGCGCGACTGAGCAACCAACGTAACATTACAGACTAACACACGAATCTGTTTGTCTTTCATCATTCGATAAGTTCTTAAAATTTCGTGACTAAAACTGTTATTCATATCGAAAAAATGTCCTGTGTCCTTCCTACACTATTTCATTGTTAAATTCCATCAATATTGATATAGCCATTTAGTCGTCAAAACGTAACAAAAAGACAGAGACTTACTTCCACATTTATAATATAATAGCTGGTACCCACAACTTCGTTAGTGATTGTAAAGTATTCATATTGACAGCTGTAGACATCTAACCACCATAGTGCACGATGGGAGACTCGATACTATTACCACACACAAATATCAGTCTTCTGCGCTATGTAGTAAAATTTACGGATACACACAAGTCTTTGGATGAAATACGAAAATATTCATGATCCACCAATTTCAAACACCATATCTCACACACTCCCACAGTTACCGAATTTCAGCTAACGTTGTGATCGATGGGAGACTCTGTGTTACTTCCATACAAAAACGCAGGTAATCTGCGATTGATAGTTTTCACTTAAAAGTGATACACCGTGACACATGCGCCTTTGGCAGAAATATGAAATTGCCGCAGGTCGACCATTTTCATCCCCCATATCTTCCACACCCCCATAGCTACAGACATCTAACATCCATAATGCATGACAACAGACACGATTCTACTACCACACAAACACCAATGCTCTATGCTATGTAGTGGTGGCAGAAAAGTGAAATCTGCGGAGACACATGCCTTTCGTCGAAATACGAAAATATCCTAGGTCGTCCACTTACAACCACCATATCTACCACAGTACCACAGTTTCTGAAAATCGGCTGCTGTTGTGATCGAATGGTGACTCTGTGCTACTACTACACACAAACGCCAGTTATCTGTGATCTATAGTTTTCGTTGAAAAGTGATACACCATGACACTTTTGTCTTCGGCAGAAGTATGAAATTGCCACAGGTCGATCACTTTCAACCCCCATATCTCCCACATCCCCATAGCTACAGACATCTAACAACCATAGTGCACTACATGAGATACGATTCTACTACCAAACACAAACACCAATGCTCTATGCTATGTAGTTGTGGAAGAAAAGTGACATATGCGGAGACAGTCGAAATACGAAAATATCCTTGGTCGGCCACTTACAACCACCATATCTACCACAGTACCACAGTTTCTGAAAATCGGCCGCTGTTGTGATCGAAAGGTGACTCTGTGCTACTACTACACACAAACGCCAGTTATCTGTGATCTACAGTTTTCGCTGAAAAGTGATACACCATGACACTTTTGTCTTTGGCAGAAGTCTGAAATTGCCACAGGTCGATCACTTTTGAAGTTAATTTATGGTAATTTAACAATCAAACTATTAAAATACTTCAATATATCAATAACACATACTAGGAAGAAATTTCATAACGAACGTTAACAGCAAGCAAGCGGATTTCCTAATGTTATTCTTGATAGCGGTGTCCTGTGACGTCGCTAATTGTGCGCTGAAAATAAAATGGCGTGTGATACTTCCACTGTTCGCCTGTGGGAGCGTTGTGTCAGAAATACTCAGATTGCGTGTCCTTGCTGTCGCGTCATAGGTTAGCGGTACATCCCAGAAATAGTCGTGCAAATTGAGGTCAGCGGTGATGACAAGCCGTGCGGTTGACAGGTGGCGGCGCGCCGGGGCCTGGTGGGAGGTCCCCCCCCCCCACCACTATGACGTCATGGGGAAAACCAGAATATTCCCAGCTAATACAGTTTCTACCTACTCCCTCTGTACCCCATAGGGTTATGTTACATAAGCACAAAAAGAACTTGTCGTCCTACCTGTGACACCATCCGTTGTATACATCCTTCGGGTGGGTCCAACCATCCTTCAGCATATTCTTCAGTTCTTGTCATGATCATCGTTAAACTTACATTCATAGCCATTACGTCACATATGTGAACGAAATACAAACATAGCTGAAATTTTTGAGATCTATCCTCGATCATCCCCTGCATGCAGGTGGAACCTACTTTCATCACTAAAGACGTAGCTCCAGAGCGTCTTAAACTCTGAATTGTTAAATTCCTTCCTTCTAAATTTCTGTAAATTTTCAAGTAAGGAAATATAACTTAAAATACTTTTGAATCCACCCGGTGCTCATTTTGTACTTAACCCACCCACTTTTTTTTAACATGCTTCTATAGCATCACATTTCAATTTTAGGGTACACCTGATATCCTTTGGAAAGACATTTGCAATAAATCTTTGTATAAAAAATTAGAAAAAACCCTCCAACTTCTGAAATTTGAACCATACACAGACAAAAAGGTATGTCCACCATAGATCTTCACACATGAGCAGACACACACCGAAACCCATCAACAAATAACCTTACACACGCACCTAGCAATTTAACGTCAGCAAACAGACCATACCGCATCGTCAACAGAATGGAAAGGTTCATACCTTACAGAAAAGTCTTAAGACAGAAGCATAATGAATTCCATGTAGTAGGCATCATCAACCACCAACACTCAAGTGAACATCTTCGTACAACCAACACTCACTGACATACATTGTAAGCTTATAAGAAGTGACGCTTCCCATGTATTTAATTTGAAAGGTGTGAAAAAATGCGTAAAATAGGTAAAAATTATGAATATGGTTCAAATCCATCAATTTCCATAAATATAACAAAACTTGGTAAAAATTATGTAAATTCCATCAACGAAACGTAACACAGAAATAACGTTACCAATAGAATATTCCAGTCACAGGGCGGGCAAAGGATTATATCTCGATGTGTTTGCATCATAGAGCTCAGCGTTATCGATCAAAGATGCTGACAGAACGTGTACAGACGCAGTTCTTATGCAGTAAGGCAATAGGTATCAGTAGACACACGAGCCGTTATAACTTACTTTAGGTCAGGGTAAGTTCAGGCTAGCTCAAGTTAGGTTTCTGCACTGTAGGTTTTCTGTAGTTATTACCGCCGAAATAACAAGTTATCCAATGCGGTACAAGGCCACCGGGTTTTTTGGGGCCCATGCCGACTCAGCAAGCTGACGTACATTTGTCTTCAGAGGCTTAACGACAACATGTGATCAGTGCACATGACTATAACACCATCCTCGCTTGCTAAAACAATAATAACTTATAGTGCAGCGATCATAACTTGGGCTAACCTGAATTATCTTAATATAACGTAAGTAATCGCAGTTCGTATGCCTACCGATGGTTATGCTTTGTTGTGTTAGTGTAGGCTTCTGTGCATGTGTATATTGTCAGTACCATTGATTTATAACATTGAGCTCAATGATGCAAACAGCTCCAGTTATCATCGTTTGCACAACCAGTGACTGGACTATTCTGATGGTAACTTTATGTATGTGAGGTGGCTGTTTATGTTTTTCTGGAAGATGCTATTATGGGTGATAGACGCGATTTATATAGATATCATGCTTTTATGTAGTCCATTGGGGAAATGTATACGCTTCATAAAGATAGCATCGCGCTCTGTGATTCAGGCCGGTGTAAATGTCGATCGTTAACTTGTTTCGTGGAGGAAATTGACATAATTTCTACCAGTCGATGTTGGACAATCATCATACTTATTTTATACATTCTTTCACACCTTTTTAATGAAGTACATGGAATGTGGCACTTGATACATATTTATGTCATTTTTGCACAACCAACACTCGCCAATATACATTGTCAGCATTCGTCAAGTAATTTAATTATTACCTATATATTGAACATTTCATGTTTTTCACATAAATGATGTGTATTTTTCAATAATTGTTAAGAGAATATAGATTGAAAAACGCAACTGGAAGTAGGTTCAAACCCGCGCTCATTGCATCGCCATACCAGTGCGATACCAGTCAGCCACAGTTACCACTCATCCGTTATGCGTTATAGAAAAAAATGTGCGTATAAACCGAGTTAGGTGGAAACGTGAGATGTATACTTCTCAAGAACTGGTCTAAAGGCGTGGTTTATCTAAATATTTTTTATCCATTATTTCTACATCTTCAAAAATATAAAGAAATTTTCTAAATTTTAAAGACTTGAGGAAGTCCCTTTTTCATGATATACGGCACATGGTTAAGAGTATGAAACATAATATTTATCGAAGTAAAACGCTAAATCAATTAAAAATAATCGGTGTTTTACTTCTACAGTGATAAATTTAAATAAACCTCTGCAATGAGCTTATCATTTGCAACGAAATGGCGAACAAAGCTACTCAACTGAATTTTTGGGGGAAGAACTTCTGATATTTACAGGGCCTTGGGTGGTATGTTCTTCCAATCATATTTATCAATGGAAAGAGCTTAGAAATATTCTTGTTTTTCCCATTACTTTAAGAAACGAATGATATGTATTACACTAGGGGGTGGATGAAATATTCGCCAACGGATTATTCCAAGGGCGGAGCCAAGAGAGGCGCTACAGCTTACTCCGAGGAGTGCTGTTTCCTGTGATGCCATATTTTGCAAATTTAGGGACTTAGACTGTGATTATAACGCAGAAGTGTATACAAATGAGAAAAAGAAACAGCTTCTAACGACGAAAACCAGAAGTACTTTGAAGCTTTGCTATCGATCCAAGCTTAGTTTTAACATGTCAGTCAATGATTTATGGAATAAATCAGGATGAAAAGAGTAATAACGAAGTCTGGAGTTTCAGGTTGGATTCCACGTCACTCAAATCGATGCAGTTAACATGATTTAAATGGGGAGCAAGTCGATCATTATAATGCTGTACCTGGCCTTGGTGCATCATCATTTTGGTAATCGATACATTATCTAGGGATCGACTTTTTTATATTCTTTAGATGTTCCACAACAGAGGGTAGTTACTACAATGAGGTTTGTCTACTAACTCGCAATGTGTAGAAGTAGAAATGCCCATAAACCAAAGTTTAGTTGAACGGGGACAGTTCACCTGCAGTTGCGAAAGAAATTCAGAATTCGTGACGGAATGGCTAAGAAAACAATAAAGTAAAAATAGTAGCTGCCATCATTATTACCCGAAACCAGTATTCTAAACGGACAAGAAGATTGAGCAGCTCTAGTTACGATGGTCCACGGTTAAAGAACTATTGAAGTAAAAATATAATGATTCTATAAAAGATCTGAAAAGGATGAAACAAAAAGTATCCGGGCAGATGGATAGACAGTGCACCGATGTTTGCTTAAATAAGATTTTTTAAGGTATATCTTTCATTGAACCGAACTTCCTTAAGAAGCCTCTGTCATGACTGCTGATCTTCTACCAATTATAGAAGTTATTAATGCTTCTGAAAGTTTGCTAGGCAATACTGTTATCTTACTTCAGTCGCGTACTACGCTAACGTAACTGAAAATCAATACATGCGCAAAACTTAACAATATACATGTACAGTATATTTCTGCTAAATCGATAAGTGTATTCGTGGATAAAAATGTTCCTTCTGCGGCAAACATGACGAGTTAGCAGACAGACTCGCCGAAATGTTAGCTTGAGAAGAATAAGATACTCATAAAAATTGCTTGTGTCCAATTTCGTAGTATTGCAAATATTCAAAAGCTCAAATGTAGGTAATCTTTTTTTTTGTAGCGTTATGGTTTCAGTTTGCGCCATTATTGAGGCAGAACGCCCAACGTATGGAAACTCTGTCACTTAACTGCCAAAAGAGCCTTTAGGAGCTCCCGGCCAACATACTTGCTTTTTATGGTAAAAATACTTAAAAGTGAGTATGAAGTAATATAAATCATTATTTGAAGGAGATAAAAGTTACACCAACATCCATCCAAATTTTTTGTTTCCTTGCTGCAAGGACGAATGATGTCCAATGAAATTCTATCCAGTTTAATAAAATGCGATGAACCCGCAGGCTGGACGTCAACTCTGGAACCTTCAGCGAATCCGAAGATACCGCAGTCACCATGGTCGCTGCATGGATTACCAGGAAATTTCAAATGAATGACTGCAATGACTTTATTTGCACTTAGTATATTATTAAAAGAAAGTGTAAGTTTTAAATACATAATCAAATTTGATTGTATTCGCGCTAACATTGTTAAAAGAAAGTGAAATTACGATACCAGTTAAAATGCAATTGTCTTTTGTGTAGCAGAGATAAAATTACATTGTGAAGCAGAGATAAAAAAAAATAAAAAAATTATGTGACGTTAATTCGAATTTATATGTTGCTTTACTTTTATTTACGACGAATAAGTGCATGTAAGGAGAAGAGCATCCAATATTTATGCTGTATTCTCTTTGACAGTTAATGGAACCATGCGACAACACAACAAAATCTAAGAATCTTTTGGACAGAAAATAACAAACAGGGAATTTTACTAAAACTCAGAGAGAGTTAACATGAAACGCAGGTAATCACGAAATATATCGGCCGAATAAATAATAGTTATTCGTTTTTGAAATTATAACAACAAATAAAAAAACAATAAAAAATTTCATCATTGAAAGTCAAATACAGTTACTTAAAAATAGCTGATACTCACGACTTCGTGTTTTTAAAGAATTTGTATTGACAGCTACCGACATCTAACAACCATAGTGCACGACAGGAGACACGATTACACTACCACACACAAACACCAATGCTCTATGCTATGTAGTTGTGGCAAAATGTGACATATCCATAAACATATGTTTTTCGTCGAAATACGAAAATATCTTTGATCGGCCAATTTCAACCACCATATCTCCCACACTACCACAGTTACTGAAATTCGGCCGATGTTGTGATCGAAAGGTGACTCTGTGTTACTTCCACACACAAATGCCAGTGATCTGCGATAGCTAGTTTTCGCTGAAAAGTGATACACCATGACACATGCGTCCTTGGCAGAAATATGAAATTGCCGCAGGTCGACCACTTCCAACCCCCATATCTCCCACACCCCCATAGCTACAGACATCTAACAACCATAGTGCACGACAGGAGACACGATTCTACTACCACACACAAACACCAATCGTCGCTATAATGTTGTGGCAAAAAAATGACACATGCGGAAATACGAAAATATCCTTGATCGGCCACTTTCAACCACCATATCTCCCACACTACCACAGTTACTGAAATTCGGCCGATGTTGTGATCGAAAGGTGACGCTGTGTTACTACCACACATAAACGCCAGTGATCTGCGATAGATAGTTTTCGCTGAAAAGTGATACACCATGACACATGCGTCCTTGTCAGAAATATGAAATTGCCGCAGATCGACCACTTCCAACCCCCATATCTCCCACACCCCCATAGCTACAGACATCTAACAACCATAGTGCACGACAGGAGACACGATTCTACTACCACACACAAACACCAATCGTCGCTATAATGTTGTGGCAAAAAAGTGACACATGCGGAAATACGAAAATATCCTTGATCGGCCACTTTCAACCACCATATCTCCCACACTACCACAGTTACTGAAATTCGGCCGATATTGTGATCGAAAGGTGACGCTGTGTTACTACCACACATAAACGCCAGTGATCTGCGATAGATAGTTTTCGCTGAAAAGTGATACACCATGACACAGGTGTCATTGGAAGAAAAATGAAATTGCCGCAGGTCGACCACTTTCAACCCCCATATATCCCACATCCCCATAGCTACCGACATCTAACAATCATAGTGCACGTCAGGAGACACGATTCTATTACCATACACAAACACCAAGGGTCTATGCTATGTAGTTGTGGCAGGAAAGAGATGTATAAGAAGACACACATTTTTGGTTGAAATATGAAAACGCCCTGCATTGGCCAACTTTAATCATCATATCTCCTACATCCCCACAGCTATCGACATTCAGCCTACGTTGTGCACGACAGGAAACTCCATGCTACTTCCACACACAAAGACCAGTGATCTGTGCTCGGTAGTGGTGGCTGAAAAATGAAATATATGAAAACATGAGTCTATTTTTATATATATATAAGATTTAATAGCCAGATACTTCGAGAATCTTATAACAAGAAGTTCACTCACATCACGAAAAATACCAGCAAAAAAGATATTGGTTTTTCCTCAGAAGCTTTTACAGAACAAATTCGTATTATCGCCACAGGTGATAACCGTCATTTTTTTACGGGCGTTTAAACAAGTCTTGAAATATATATTTCTTCTGTCCGTGTGTATGTCACTGAACTCCTCCTTAAACGGCTGGACTTATTTTTATGAAGTTTTTTACGTGTGATTAAGTTGATTCAAGAATTGTTTGGATTCACAATTTGATTTGCAAAAAACCCACCCCTCTCCCCTTTTACCGCCTCCCCTCCTAATTTCCAATTATCATTATAGAAACCCACAGTTTATATCAGATTTCGATAAAAATTTGCATACGTATACTTTAAAACAAGGAGAAATATAATGTCTACAATTGGTTTACAAAAAACAACCCCTCTCCCGCTTACCTCCCCCCTAATTTTTGTCAATGTTCTTTACACAAAGCTACAGTCGACACCGTTTGACCGTTCACCATGAAAGTTGGCACATATGGAGAAGATTTCTGACAAAAAAAGGTAAAACAACCACCACCTTGCCCACTTTACATCCTTTGATTTTTATGCAAATCCACAGTTTTTATCCGATATCAACGGAACTTTTCATACTTGCAATTTAAAATAAAGAGAAAAATAGTGTCAAGTTTTTATTTGCCAAACTAAACCTCTCTCCTCATTTTCATCCCCTTAATTTTTGTCAGTGTTCTGTAAACAAAGCTACAGTCGACTCATTTTGACCGATCACCATGAAAGTTGTCAAATATGTGTATTTTTTCATGGAAAAGGTTTATGAACAGAAAATTACAAAAACCCTACCCTCTTCCCATATACAACCTTTCATTTTTATATAAACCCAAAGGTTTCGATGGAACCTAACAAATATATGCTTTAAAACAAAGGGGAAAAATACTGTCAACATTAGTTTTACAAAAACCCGCTCTCCCCCTTTGCATCCCTTAAATATTGTCAAGGTTTTTTTATACAAAGCTACAGTTTCTATAAAGTTTTGAAGGAATTTTGCACACGTATACTTTAAAACAAGCAGAAAAATACTATCCATATTAGGTTTACAAAAGCCCAACGACGTTCCCCCTTTACCCCCAACTTTTTTGAATTCCAGTGTACTTTATAGAAACTCACAGTTTTAAATCCCGTCAAAATAAATCAATCATTGTTAAGTTACGCCAGAATATTCATAAAATAAAAATGTCCTAATGTTTTAACATATAAATCAGATTGTAGCTTGGACCCAAAGCTTAAACGTTGTGCAAACCCATCAAAAATTCTTATTTTCCACCATGATGCTGGAACAAACAGATATATTTCAGATACCGATTTATGTATGTGGTATGTATTATTGCGCGGATGGCAGATGTTTTGACTATCAAGCAGCACCTGTATTAAAAAATTCATTTACTGATGAAAATAGGGATAGTATATCCGTTTTCCCACGCCGTGTCGATTTGGTGATGGAATCATTACGAATAGATACTGCAGGTATCATAAAGCAATTAGAGCTCCTGAAGTGGGAGAAAGCACCGGCCCCGAATGGAATTCTAGTAAGAATATTTATAGATTATGCGGCGGGCCATTTCTGTCTGATATATTCAGTAAATCATTAGAAGGGCGAAAAGTACCTTCAGACTGGAAAATCGTGCAAGTAAATCCGATTTTCAAGAAAGGTGATCGAAGTGATCCTGGAAACTATCGTCCCATATCTATAACATCTGTTTGTAGTAGAGTTATGGAGCATATTATATGCTGTAACATTATGAATTTTCGAGATGAAAATAAATTGCTTACAACAAATCGACACGGATTTCGGAAGAAAAAATCATGTGAAATACAGCTGGCCCTATTTACACACGACGTAATGAAAGTTATTGATGCAGGTTCACAAGTAAATTAAATTTTTTTAGATTTTCAGAAAGCCTTTGACTCTGTGCCACACAACCGCCTTTTTGCGAATCTTCGAGCGTTTTGTATATCGGATCAGCTTTGCGAATGGATAAAGGATTTTCTAACTGGACGGTCGCAGTATGTCGTCGTTGAAGGAGAAAGTTCTTCCAATCTAGCTGTTACATCGGGTGTACCTCAGGGAAGAGTAGTAATAGGACCACTTCTTTTCTTAATTTTTATAAACGATCTCGGAGACAAAGTTAAAAGCATTTTTAGATTGTTTGCTGATGATTCGGTTATTTGTAGGGAAGTAAGGAATTTTGCCGATTTTTTTAGAAATTCAGCGCGATCTGGATGTTATTTTGGCATGGTGCGCGGAGTGGCAACTTACACTAAATTGTAAAAAGTGCAAGACGATGAGCATAACTAACAAAAAGAATCCAATTGTTCAGAAATACGAGTTAAACAATTCAGTTATTGATATGGTCGATTCTATGAAATATTTGGGAGTAGCGGTACTAAGGAACATGAAATGGGACATACACATTAATTCGTTAATTCTAGGCTGCGATTCATAGGTCGAATCTTGAAAAATTGTAAAGAACAAACAAAGGAGATAGCGTAAAAATCGCTTGTGCGTTCACATTTCGACTACTGTTGTGCCATTTGGGACCCGTTTCGTAAGGGGTTGATCGAAAATATAGAGAAAGTACAGAGAAGAGCCGCTCGATTCGTGACCGCTTGCTACAGTCCTTATGAAAGCGTCACAGAACTGGTTAGTAGACTAGGATGGCGGCCTCTGGTAGATAGATGACGCACGTTTCGATTAAACTTATTGGTAAAAATGTGTACTCCCACTTCCACTTACGAGTGTAGTGAAATACTTCGTCCACCAACCTATTTGAGCCGGAATGACAGTAAAGATAAGATTAGAGAAATAAGGTGCCACACTGATTCTTATAGGAATTCTTTTTTCCCTCGTACCGTTAGGGATTGGAATGCACAACAAAGAGATTAGCTTTGGTGCTGAGCATCCTCTGCCACTCAAAAATTTGTGAATTGCAGAGTATATATGTAGATGTAGAACTTTAAAAGATGATATGGTTAGGTTAAAATGTAGCCTAGACCAAAATGTAAACTGACATTCTGTATAACAGCATCCAATTCACCCCGTTCTGGGAATTGTTTGGGTATATCAATGTTTAGTTTACTTTTGGAAATGGCTGGTTTCAAATTAATGAAACTTGGTACACATGATTTTCATCGGAAACATAAAAACAGTGTACAGGTAAGTCAATCCTGATTAAACCGGGCAACGCCGGGTACTCTGTTACAAAAAGCGTGAAATTTCATCTCAGATGACTACGATACGTGATGTTTAATAATTAATGTTTAACAGAGCGCCCTGTCAAGATAGAAACCGTATATATACTATACACTGAAGCTGTACCAATTTCTTTGCACGTTCATGTTTTAATAAGGGATACATTTGCTGTGGATTAGCTGGCTATGTTATACAGAGTATATTACTCACCTGTATCTGCGATTGCAGACACTGACCTCATATTCTTCGGATATATCAACAGAAAGGAGGCTTACGATACCTAGTCAATGTGCTATAAAGCCATGCCCTGCAAGGGTATGGCAGATGTACTTGCAACATATAGTTTAAAAATATTTGTGTTAATTTTGATCTAAAGACTGTAGAGGAGTTGTATTAAAAGTAATAACTTTTATTGCAAAACGTATTGGATACTTTACAGATCATTTACAGGTTTTATTTCTCCCAGGTGAAGCCTGGAAGGCTGCTGGAAATGAACGATTTCAGCAAAAATTAATCTAAGGATTTCGGCCGTGGCCTTTTAAAATAACCATCCCGGCATTCGCCTGGAATGACTGCGGAAACCACAGTCAGTATGGCCGGACGGGAAGTTAAACACCCGTCCTATCCAGTGACAGGTAGGTGAGCGATATCGCTCTGGACCTGACTTTATCATGCAACGTTAACGATTTAATAAGTGTATGATGAGACGAGCAATTAACAGAGAAAAAGTAACACCACCTCCGATACACAATGTAGTCTGGGCTGGTGTCATGACGCGGTCGTAGACATCAGCTAGCGATAGGCCCAATTTTTCACAGAGGTCCCGGACGCAGTGCTGGCAGTTTCTGGTAGCCACGTTGTATTTTTTGTCGGTGTGACGGTTATTCTTGCAGTGTTTCTTCAGTATTGCAGGCGTCAAACGTTTTCGTCCAAGTTTTCTCTTCCAAATTTTCTTTCCCCGGCTGTAGTTGCGTAGGGACACTTGTCGAGCCTCATATCTAATGTACTCGCCTGAAAAAAGATAAGAAAGGAAAGGTCTTCACTATGGTCTTAGGTTCGAATCGTCCTATATGTGACCTAAATCTAAATGAATGGATAAAGTATTAGCATACCAGCGAACGTATTTGACTTGGAGATTATATATGAAAATTATATGTTAATATTAACTATCAAGCAATATTTAAAAATAATGTGTGGTAAATAAACACTTCTTCTTACACGAATAAATTGCCAAGGGAATCGATGAATAATTTACCAAAAACACTGAAAGAATGTAATATTAATATTCGTAGAAGGAAGAAGTAGGCAGCTCCGAAAAAGGGGAAATAATTGTGTGTGAAGTTGCCACCGGAGCGGTGCGCTCCATTGTAATTAAATTAATTTAAACACTCCAACTCTCATATCTTTAACCCACAAAATCTAATAACGCAATTATGGGAGTCGCTTATCATAATCCGATGTATCCCCTTCGACTAATACCTGTCAGTAAATAGTTTTAAAATTGTTCATAAATACAACATTCTTCACCGACAACATAAATCCACGAGAATTCACTTCTTCGCAATAGATCGTAACGAATCTGGACGTGCTGCCTTCATGACCATTCGATTAACAATACCTGCACTATGGCGCAGAAGGTATGGACGATGGTAACAGCTAGGAAACAGAAACATTTCAAGATTTGCTTTGTTGAAGCTGTTATGCTGCGCAAGACGCTACTAATTTCACTATTTTTTCTTGTCAAAAACTGGCTCAGTTAATTGGAAAAATACAATCATTAAAATTGGGGTGCAAAGGAAGAGATAAAAAATTATTTTGAATTTGTAAAATGAACAAATAAAATGAAGTATGAGATTGATTATTGTAAAAAAGTTCCTATTTCCGGTTACACATTTTTTCCTTTCTTTATTATTATATTTTGCGTGTTGTAAATCATATAACTACATGTAAGTCATCACTAATGAGATTAAATTTGCATGTAGTAAGGTAAAACTTACAAACAAAATAAAAACGAGAATCTTTATATTTTTTCATCTTAGTTTCGATTATTGAGCTTAATAACTTTTCAGTATGCAGTTATTTATTATTTTTGGAAAATAATTAACTTCCATTAATGTGTGTAACACATTAAATGCAATTGTGCATCAAATTTTACTCGAAGCAGTGGAATTGATTTATATAGTAAAGAGAGCAATATTACAAGCTCTATCCTAAACAGGTTACTAGAGACACTGAAAGAATTTAAAATTAAAATGTAAAATTACGTGTGTATGGAAATTGATAATCAGGAAGATGGGGCATATGATCCAAACAATAAATAAATAATGTTAAATATTAGAGAATAAGATCTACAAACTTTGTATGGTCATTTGACTTGTAGGATATGATGAATACAGACGGGAATATTCGATCAGAGATAGTATTATGTATGAACCTTTGTCATCAGGGAAGTCGCAGAGCCAGACTTCGTCTTCAGATTCTCCGTCGAAGTGGACCATCAAACACCAGTGTTTGCCTCCCTGTGAAGACTTGGAGAAAAATGAAGTCTGACCGCCACCAGACACCGCTCCCGATGCTGCAAACACAATCAACAGCATGAACGATTTTAAAATTCAAATTCACATAATTTGATGGGTAAAATGACGAAAAAAAAGGGAACAGATGTACCAAAAGCAGTTGATGTAGAAAATTAATAGGAATTTTATTTACACCGTATTCTGCTACATTTCAGATTATGGGTCATTCTGCAAAGTGGTCTTCCAACCTTCTTCCGAACAAGCTGCAAGCTGAGACCAAATAAGAAAGGGTCAATTCAACAAATTGTCCAAACTTTATTGGTTGCTCCTTGACACTGACGAAATATTACTAATTTCCAGAGTCCTTTGGAAGAGTGAAAACACTGGTCCCGAAGTACCATCAAGATCCACACTTCCCAGCTGGAATGTACAGTACTGTTCATAAGTCCAGTGTGGAAGAGCCTGATTACGTTGGTGATATTCAAATATCAAGAATCAATAATCCAGTTCGCACTGCAACTTACAACATAAGTTCAACAGCGAGAACAAAGCAAGTCACTCTGCAATATCTTATGGAGAGTCCATAAACTACGTTGTTTGGTACAGGGGCGAGTGGTCGGGTAGAAGGCTACGCTGGGCATGGGGATGGGGGTGTCCCAGCCAAGCTACGTAGCTTTTCATTCACTTATTTGTCACAGTTAGAATGAGGTCATTTAAATATCCTCGCATTTTAGATTCCATATCTTCCCTGACCTGAAATCATACTGTTGGGGTAACATGGCGACTGCGCATTTGATCTCACGGACACGCGACATCGCATTACGCATCAAAAATCATTAGGCGCGCCGTATTCGCTTACAGATGTCACGTGGGATTTTTCTCGCCATTGATAGTTCGTATCATTCTGGGTGGGGGAGGAAGCGTTTTTGCTTCGGTTCGCACGCGTGCTGCTTGATAAAATAGTTCTAATTTTATTCTGTCAATTGAATTTTAGCACATTTTTAATTGTAGTGCTCGCTGAAGAATTATTTCAAGTTCGAAGTGTGTAGTGACAGGCGCTGTGCAATAAACTTTATGAGGATTATCAGCAATGTTTTTCCAGCGAGTTTTAAATATCCTAAACGGCTTCAATGAGCTGTGGAAATCTTTTAAGCAGAACAAAGAATCATTCCATGATAATGTAGAAAGAAAGAATACAAAACTGCAACAAAAACCAAAAAACTTTTTTTTTTTGGGACAGGTATAGTTCGTTCAGTTATATCAGTTAATAAACAATTACATGGATGAACGAGCTTCGCCTGCGGACTTTCGATTTCTCTTCAGTATGTAGGATTTCATCAAAAGAGACCTACAATTTAATGTGGAATCCAAATCACGGAACGTCCTAGTATAACCCATACGACAATACAAAAACCTTAAAAAATCCTGCCCCCACCAGGTTTTGAATGCGGGACCATTTTTTTGAAAGCTACGAGACCGAACCATTATTATACAATGCTCATAACCTAGATTTTGTAATGCTGAACATATTTCGGTTGTACTTTTAGATACTGATGGAGCTTCAAATGATTTAATGACGACAGAAGTATGGGACCGATTAAAAATATATTAGGAATTTTAAAACCTTATGCTATATCACGTAATATCAGTTTTACTCCTTGCACAGGCCATATTCAACACAATATAGGCCTATATATGGAACTACATCCATCCGCATTAAGCAATAATTTTAGTAACGTGGGACTTACGAAAGCAGATTAATTCATATACAGGGTGTTACAAAAAGGTACGGCCAAACTTTCAGGAAACATTCCTCACACACAAACAAAGAAAATATGTTATGTGGACATGTGTCCGGAAACGCTTACTTTCCATGTTAGAGCTCATTTTATTACTTCTCTTCAAATCACATTAAACATGGAATGGAAAGACACAGCAACAGAACGTACCAGCGTGACTTCAAACACTTTGTTACAGGAAATGTTCAAAATGTCCTCCGTTAGCGAGGATACATGCATCCACCCTCCGTCGCATGGAATCCCTGATGCGCTGATGCAGCCCTGGAGAATGGCGTATTGTATCACAGCCGTCCACAATACGAGCACGAAGAGTCTCTACATTTGGTACCGGGGTTGCGAAGACAAGGGCTTTCAAATGCCCCCATAAATGGAAGTCAAGAGGGTTGAGGTCAGAATAGCGTTTAATGTGATTTGAAGAGAAGTAATAAAATGAGCTCTAACATGGAAAGTAAGCGTTTTCGTACACATGCCCACATAACATATTTTCTTTGTTTGTGTGTGAGGAATGTTTCCTGAAAGTTTGGCCGTACCTTTTTGTAACACCCTGTATATATATAAATGAATGTTTGTTTGTATCTTCATCTTCTATGCGTTCTTATATGATTCATCCGATTACGAAGAAACTTAGGTGAGTTAATGTGTGCACACATGCGAAGTTTTCTGACTAAGAAAACCAGAAAAAACCACCTCCCCTCTCTCCCCATATACAACCCATAATTTTATAGGAACCCACATTTTTTATCGGATTTCGATGGAACTTTGCACACGTATACTTTAAAATAAACAGAAAAATACTGCCAACATTTGGTTTTCAGAAACCAAACTCCTCTCCCCCTTTCCACCCCCATAATTTTTGCCAATGTTTTTATACTCATCCACAATTTGTATCCGATATCGACGGAATTTTTCCACATATACTTTAAAACAAACAGAAAATTACTGTATACATTTAATTTGCAAAAACCCAACTCCCTACCCCTCTCCCCCTTTTCAGCACCTTAATTTTTGTCAATGTTCTTTACACATATCCACAGGTTTTATACACTATCGACGGAACTTTGCAAACGTATTTTTAAAACCAACATAAAAATACTGTCTACATTTGTTTTTCAGAAACCCTACCAATCTCCCCCTTTTGACCCCCTTATTTTGTATTAAGGGGTATACATACCCACAGATTTCATCCGAATTCAATGATCCTTTGCACACGTATACATTTAAACAAACAGAAAAATAAGGTCTAAATTTCATTTTCAGAAACCCAACCCCTCGCATCCCATTAATTTTTGTCATTGTTCTTTATACAAAGCTACAGTTTATATCCGATTTTGAAGGAACTTTGCACACGTATACCTTAAAGCAAACAAAAAAGTACTGTCTACATTTGGTTTACAAAAGTCCAACCCCTTTCCCCCTTTACTCCCACCCATCTTAATTTCAATAGTTGTCTAAAGTAACTTTTTATCAGATTTATGATGCAAATCAGCACGCGTAAAATGCATGGCCTACATTAGGTTTACAAAAACCCACTCACTCTCAGCCATCGCCCTTCTTAAACAAAATTTACGCATGAAACCATTCAGTTTTTCGCGATGTCTTTCATTTCTTTAGTACATGTAAATCTATATGTTTTTTATATGCATTGAAAGAAAAAGAAGCATTGCTACGCATGCCGGGAAAAGCTAGTTGTTTACAAAAAAATAAAATCGTTATGCTGTGGCAAAATTTGTCATTTTTCATTCTGATACTGGTTGACATTTCAACCTAACCACAATGTCCACAAATAGTGCCGTTAAAAAATCATAATTTATATCACCCACGTATGAGTACATACATTCACTGTATTACGATCTAAATTGAAGCCAAATAATTAATATGTTAATTTTGAACACAATACGTACTTTTAATTCAGTGTTTTTGCAATTCATTTCTTCGAGTTTACAATGACAGTGACATAGAATATAGCGGAAAGATATGCGTTGAACGCAGTTTATTTTCTCGCAGTTTCTTATAACCAAAAACAACTGATATTAAATAATGCTCATAACTATAAAAACGAGATAATTCTGTACAGATGTTAGTTTACTGTAACTTTGATCTCTGGGTAGCAAATATAAGAGAAATCTACACCACCTCATTATAAATAAACAAAAAGTAATAATTAATATGTTGATTTAAAAGAAATATTTACTTTCCTTTTAGTAGTCTGGCAATTCATTTTTTCGGCCACTATTAATCCGGCAGCGAAGGCTGCCTACGTGACGGACATGGTTACACAGTGACCAAGATTAGTGTTTTATTAGTGATGAAGAGACTAAAAAAAATCTGCAGAAAAACAAAAAACTCAATATTTCAGCTTTATTTTACTCATCAGTACAGATATTGAACACATGACATATGTGTCCGTGCCCAACCCAGGTATATATTTTTTCATTATTAAGTTTAGAGTTGATGGGTGATGACAAAAAAGCTATATCATTGTAAATGTAAGGAACAGGAAAAAAATTAAGGACTGACAATATGAAAGAAATATATAAATAATTAAAAATCACCATAAAATAAAAATGAATCCACTAAACGTGTAAGTGATGTATTTGCCAGGACGCGGTGGGGAGAGAGCGATGAGGAGATGTACGAGAGAAGTAAAGGAATTGGGTTACAAAACTTTGGTCAGACCATTGCTTGAATATGGTAGCGTAGTATGTGACCCGCATTTCGACTATCAAATACAGGAGTTGGAGAAGGTGCAAAGAAGGGCTGCTAGATTTGTTTCTGGAAATTATCTCAGAACGCAGTCAGTAACAGATATGATAAAAGATCTTTAATGGGACTCATTGGAAGACAAAAGGAGGGTGAAAAGGGTAACGAGAGTGTACAAGGCGTATATTGGTGATGAGGCATGGAGAGATATTAGTGTAAGAATGGAAAGTAATGTATGGAAGCGAGAAGATGACCATGACCACAAGCTGGCACTCGATTTCAGGCACAAGGGTGTGGGAAGATTCTCTTTTTTAAGTAAGGGTATCAGGGATTGGAATAATTTACCAAGAGAAATGAAAGAATTTAAAGTTAAAATTTGTAGGTGGGTACAGAAAAGGGGTAAGATGGGTGTTTAGGGAAATTGCCATCGGAGTGTGCGCTCCATTGCAATTTAATCATACTATGTCATTAGTACTGGATTAGAATATCAAAATATCCTCTGAACATAAAATTCTGTCTGACAAAGTTTAAAAGCTATTGAATAAATTTTGAGAGGGATTTCAGCGTTAATATCAAGGACTGAAAAGTGTATGCCATTAATCATAACATAACTCAGACCTAGATTCTGACCTTCGTAGGTGTTATCAGTGTTTGTCATTCAATAAGGAATATACTTAATTTTACTGATTGCATTTACATGATAATGTGATGAAGCTCTATGATGGTGTTTGCAAACCACACATTAACTAACACCCTTGGTTCCCTTTGCATAAGAAAAAAATTGTACGTGGATTTTAATCAGTAGGTATTATTTTTAATCATCATATTTGAAAGGAATGCAGAAGCACAAAAATGCAGAAAAAATTGTGTGATAGCTCACCAACTATCAACAGAGCCGCATGAATGTTGGTTTTGACCTTTACAATCAGTGAGGCTGTAGTTGAGGGGTATAAAACAATATCTGTGGAAATAAAACTCATTGGAAAGATAATGAAAAAAAGACATGTATAAGCGATGAAAAATGATTAAAAATGCATAAGATAATAAAAAATAATTTATGTAAATGTAAACATTAGGATAGAGTAATGAACCACCACTTAGACGATATCTGGGTGGCATGATTACATGTAACAGACACAGACATAAAATACATTGAAGTTTTCAAGTATTAACCCATCGTCAGCAAGGAGAACATATAAAGGATGGGTGATGTAGCAGACTGTCTCGTGACAGGAACATGGTCCATGTTGAGGGAAAATTCAAACAGAGGGCGGGAGAGGGAGTAGTGATTTGAAGGGAATGTTCGAGGAATGCAAAATATCAACATTAATCACGTAGAGGCTAAAAGAGCATATAGCAAAATAATTGTTTCCTTCTCTGTAGTGGTCGACTGTGCAGAATAGAAAAATTAATAAATAGAAAACATAACGAACAACCGAGAAAAAAATTAAATAAACATCCAACTTGAATCAGGATGACAACTAACTTTTTATACAGTGCAAGGCATGAGGAATTGTACTGAGTTTTATTTTCTAAAAATTCTATTTAGTTAAGCAGCTGATAAGAAATGACTTGCTAGAACACTTCATTAAACCCACCAGTTTAATTTAATTTAATAGCGATGGACTGTGGGGTAGTTTCCCTTCATATCCATTTCCCCCCTTTCCTGTATCCACCTCCTTTTCTCCCCCTAAAATTTACAACTTTAAATTGATTCAACGTTTTTGGTAAATTGTTCATCAATTCCCTCGGTAACTTATTCGATTCCCATGACCCACTTACCTACGAAAGAAAATCTTCACACACCCTTATACCTGAAATCGAGTGCAAGCTTGTGGACGTGGTCATCTTTTCTCCTCCAAGCATTACTTTTAATTCTTACACCAATATCGTTCCATGCTTCATCACTAATATACGCCTTGTACACTCCCATGACTCTCTTCACCCTCCTCCTGCCTTCCAATGAATCCTATTAAAGCCCTTATATCATATAGGTTACTATGTTCTACGGTGATTTCTAGAGACAAATCTAGCAGCCCTTCTTTGCACCCCCTACTACACCACCACATTCGAGCAAAGGTCTGAACATAGTTTTGTAACCCAGTTCCCTTACTTCTCTCGTACATTCCCTCATCACACTCTCCAACAAGTGAAGGATTTTGAAACCATTTCCTACTACCTGTCCAATGTGTGCTGTCCAGTTGAGCTTGTTATCAAAGTTAAGCCAAGATATTTAGATTTCAAGTCTTCAACGAGCAAATTCTTTCCACACCTATTATCATAATCAACATTTAGTTTTTTTCTGTATATCTAATGAGCTGACTATTCTCAGCATTTATCTTCATCCCATGTTTACTAACCCAACTAGATATCCTGTCCAGATCACCCTGCAGCTGTTCACAATCCTCTACTGTTTTGATTCTTTTATACAGCATTATGTCATCTGCAAACAACCTAACTTCTGATTGTAAACCATCAATACAACCATTCATTAGTATAATGAATAGCATTGGTCCCAATACGCTTCCCTGTGGAACTCTGATTTTTCCTTACACTTCTTTTGATATCGCATTTCCTTACCCTAACTTTTTGCTTTCTACATTTTAAAAATTCTTCAACTCAGAAAATCACTTTCTTATCCACTCCAATAGTTTTTACCTTATTTACCATCATTTTATGGCTCGCTCTGTCCAAGACCGTTAAAAAGGTCTAGTGCAACACTATCAATTTGGGCTCCCTTGTCCATTTCATTTGAAATATGTTGCATATATCTAGCGAACATAGATTCGCATGAATATCATTGCCTTAAGCCATGTTGACGACTTGAAAATCACTTACGCTCCTCATATATATTTCTGATGTGTTATATAGTCTCTCCATTAATTTACGTACTCCTGATGTCAAACTAACTGCTTATAATTTTCACGCCTCCTTCATATACCGGTACTACTATCACACTTTTCCAGTCTTCTGGTCAGCAGCTTGTATCCAGACTCAGTTTAAATAATATTTCAAGATAAAATACACTGTCACATCCTGCTATCTTCAAGACATCTGTAGTAATATTATCTGCACCAGCTCCTTTAAGATTTTTCTGCTTTCTCAGAATGAATTTCAAATTGTTTGGTCTTCTCATTTCTATTTGTTGAGCTTGTTCTCCGATTTACATCCTCCCATTTCTCATTCATTTTCCCTAATGCTCTCACTAATCCAGTTACTTAAAATCTATGCCTTTTTCAAATTCTCATAACTTCTGCTCCATCCTTATCTATAAGTGTCTCAACACTCTCCCTTCCACTCAGTTTTCTAAAATAGTCATAGAAATTTCTGGATGCATCAGTCAATGGTCTCCCCACGCCGTTAATATTCTTCATAAACCCTCTTTAGCCACCTTCTTTGCTATTATTAATTCCTTGTTTAGTTGTTTCAAATATTTCCTACTACGCTGCTGTCTCTTGACTATGTTTGTTCTGCTTTTACCAACCTCTTTAACCTCCTCATCTCTATTATAGTACATAGTTTCTTTACTTCTCTTTATTTTTTGTTTGGGAACAAATATTTCTTTACCCCTTCTTATTATCTCTTTGAACTATTCCCACCTTGACTCTACTGTACTTGTGCCTTCCTTCCATTTTCTGTAACTTATAATTTTTGACGGGTCTTGAGGTTAGCATATATGACATGTTCACTATATATCTATACCTACATAATAACTGCAGTCGGTTAAATAAAATTCATGAATGCACATACGTAGTTCAACACTTTAGTTTAAAAAATATTTACGGGGATTTTTGTGTGTTAAACAGCGTTTTTTCAAGGATGGTACCTACTTTATTAAATTTAAAAAATTATCTGAATATGAAAGTTCATCGAAATATATAAAGCCGTTTCTGGCTTACTGGTGCCTCAAACTGCTACAAGATGGCGTCAGAGCAGTTTACGAAATACCAAATACTAGAATTGCTCGGGTTTCTTTGTAAAATAGCGTTTTATCAGGGAAGTCATCTGTTTAGATAAACTTGAAATTCAAAACCTTATGTAAATATGAAATTTCATATATTTATACGGAGCCATGTAGTCTATGGCCGCTCCCTTGGCATCGCGAAATTAAATCTTCAACTTATTGTACTTTATTGAGTAATCACTCTTCAGTTAAAAAAGTATATACCTAAAATATGAAGATAACAGGAACGATTATCATCTGCCAAACCTACGCAATACTCACTTAAAGATTATAAAAGATATTATCTGAAGCTTGCAGTAAATTTATTGACAGGTTTTTTAAATAAATAATTTGTAACAAATGTAAATAACGTGAAAGATAATGTTTAAGAAGTCAAAAAATTAATTGTGGTCTAGACACTGTAATATCGTTTCAAGTACATATGTACTCGTATATAACTTAAAGTTAGTTTGTAACACGATTGTAAGGAATCTCAATACCTTTCATGGTACCAACGTCTTAAGCGGAACTTGAAATCTGAAGATCTGGTAGGATGCTGGTAACGAAATTTTGTATGATCATATTGTGCAGAAAGCTAGAAACATACCGTCCAATAGTGATCCGGCGCTGCCTCTTGCATCGATGGCGCGGGTATAAAGATAGCAAGTTGCCCACTTCATGTCTGCTTCTGCCATCGCCAACCAGACTACTGCCAGTGCCACTTCCGCCGATTGGTGGCGACAGTAGGCGCTATCACGTGACTAACATCCGCACACTCGCATGCAGCTGACTTGTAGTGTAGAGATGAGTCGCAAATAACGTAGCGGCTATAATTCACCGTTATTTTTTTTAATCCCTTTTAGCGGGTAGCAGTCAAAACGAAAACTGGAGTTATTAAAATAACTGGCAACACTACCCTCTGACGCTGTAATTGTTTATCAACCACCCATGAAGAGTGCATCAGTCACGGCTATTTGCTTCTCTTGCTGTTACTGACTGCAACAGCGACCATTGCAAAATACTTATTGCTACTTGCCAGTTACTAACTGCAATAGCGACCAACAGATGTCACTACCACTGACAACGATAAATAATACTTTACAGATATTATTCGCGATAGGGTCCAAAATTCATCATCTCCCTACGACTTAGCAATTATCAAGCCAGTTTTCAGCACCCACCACCATAGTAAACTGTTTGATGATACATTTTGTTACTTGTTGCGATATATGTTAACCCGTGTCGCCAGCGATTATACTGTTTTTCCTAATTGAAGCAGTTGTTAACTGCGATAGCGACCAACAGATGTCACTAACACTGACAACGATAAATACTATTTTGCATATATTATTTGCTATAGGGTCCTAAATTTATCATCTCTTTATTACTTAACAACCATTACGCCGATTTTCTGCACCCATCCACAATCGTAAACCACTTGATGATGCTTTTTGTTACTTGTTGCGATATATGTTAACCCGTGCCGCCAGCGATTATACTGTTTTTGCCAATTGAAGCAGTTATCAACTGCTATAGCGACCATTAAAATAGATGACACCACCCTCGCATGTTACCCAGCAGTTACTAACTGCGATACCGATCTTCGGAGGACACCACCTACACAAAGCGCATTTTTTTTAAAAAAAATACTTTTGCCCGTTACTAACTGCGATAGCGAAAACAGATGTCACTACCGGTGACAACGATAAATACTATTTTGCAGATATTATTTTTGATAGGATACAAAAGTTATCATCTCTTTATTACGTAACAACCATTAAGCCGATTTTCTGCATCCATCCACAATCGTAAACCGCTTGATGCTTTTTGTTACTTGTTGTGTCAGCTGTTTACGTGTCACCCATTGAAGAAAGAAATATATGGAGACGATTCAAGGGACCTTCACCACGCATTGAAGTGACGTCAGGAGGAGGAGGAGTGGGGAGGCATGGCCGCCATATTACCTATCCAAATAGACACGGGAAATATGTACAAAAACCTCAAGGGGACTCTAGAATAAACGTTACGCCGCAATCTGGTGATGGATTATTATGTAATTCGATGAGACAAATAAAATATTAATAATGAATTTTTTTGACATCCTGCTTAGTTTTCGAGATATTTTGTCTCAAATGTGAGATTGTTTTGGTTGAAATTCAGAAGAAAAAATTAGTCAAAGTCAAATTTGATTATGGATTCTTATTTAAAAATACGCGACAAATAAAAAAATAAAGAATAAAAATTTTCGATATCTCGCCTAGCTCTCGAGATATACTGTCTCAAAAGTGAGGTGCCTTGAGTTGAAATGCAGAAGAAAATTTTGCAAAAGTCAAATTTGATGATGGATTCTTATGTACCACGACGAGAAAAATCGAAAATAAAGAATACTATTTGTCGATATCTTGTTTAGTTTTCGGGATATATTGTCTCCAAATTAAAGGGATTGGGTTGGGATGCGGCCTGGACTAAAAATTAATTCTGCCAAAGCAATAATGAATTACATGGTGGACATTGTTATATGTCGCCTTGACATTTGTGAAGTAAATCTTGGGGCTAGACAGCAAACAAAGGAACTTGAAAAAGTTTCTTCAACCTAAGGCATAGACTAAATTGCCAGATGCAAATCCCAAGTGATAAAACCGGTTGTTTTGCCAGGACTAAAGATAGCCCGCCCCATTAGGTCAGTTGGTTAGGTACAGTAATGATGTCCAGCGCCTGATAAGGGATTAGATGGTTCCAATCCTGCTGGTGGAAGACATTTTCACCATCAGGACTTAGCTGGCAGGATATGAAAGGTGGTGGAGCGCAATTCATAAACAGCAGATTGCTTACTGGTTTAAATATAAAACGTATCAGCAGCGCGTGTGGAGTGATGGTATAGCAACACTGTTGATGGTGGACGTCAAGCTTGGAATTGGAAACTAATCTACAGCTGGCATTCTTGGATGTGCTGGTCAAAAGAAAATAAGGGAAATTAACACATACAGTTTATAGAAAAGCTACACATACTGACCGCTATTTAAATGCTACGTCCCATCATCACCCTGCTCAAAAAAGAGCCCTGATAAATAGTTTATTTTATAGGGCGGAGAGAATCGCGGATTATGGCCATATAAAGGAAGAAATGAAACATCTCAATTGGGCGCTGAGACAGAATGGGTATATTAGTCAGATGATATATAACCCGTGCTTTGAGCCGCAGACAGCTAAAGGACGACCACATAAAAGAAATGGGACAAAAGAAGAAGGCTCTTCTGCCATATGTAAAGGAAGTCACTGAGAAAATAGATAAAGTGCTGGCCAAAACCAATGTTCAGCCTATCTTCACGAGAAAAAAACAAGGTTGCAAGCATTTTAAGATCAGTGAAAGATCTGAGAGCTCCGTTACAATCGAGCGGTGTGTATAAGATTCTCTGCGATTGGGGAGCGTGCACAAACCACGTAGCTCCATTTTGGCCCCCTGTGAACCCCCCCCCCCCCCACTTAGCCCTACGTGGCTTTTGCCTCTACCCCCACCCCCCCCTCCACGTAGCACGTAGCTTTCTTCCCTTTTGATTCCAGAAGATATTTTACGCTTTTTTTCTCGTGTCAGACTATTGTAAATTACATATGGAGATAATTGACTGAGGGAAATAAATATTCACATGCTGTTGTGAGTTCTGTACCTCATTTTAACTGTGAAACATGTTATGAAAGGACAGCTACGTGGCCTGGCTCGCAACCCCCCTCCCCCCACGTAGCTCAACGTAGCTTTCCAGCCAACCCCTCCCCCCTCCTGGACCGAGCCACGTAGTTTGTGCACACTCCCTTGTGGTCAAGTACTCGTATATATCGGTGAGACATGCCCAGCAGTCTCCGTTAGGGTGAAAGAACATCTTCGTCACGTGAGACTACAACAAACCACGAAATCGGCAGTGGCGGAACATCATGTAGAAGGAGGACACAAAATTCAATAGGTGAAAACTATTATCGTTGCAAAGCCAAAAAAAAAAAAAAAAAAAAAAAAATTAGAACGAATAATAAGGGAATCTATAGAAATATACAAAAATCCTAATAATTTCAATAAAGACGGCGGCTATGGTTTCAGCCAAATGTGGAAGTGTGCACTAGCAAATGAACACATTGCAACAACTACAAGATCACTCCATAATACGCAAACTTCTTTGGAACAGTAAATATTCTTTGGCGGAGAAACAGAATCGCCTTTGCCGGTGAAAAATAAACAATGAATCAGTGTTCAAGTTTACCAAAAAAAAAAGGATCCAGGTGGGTGACAAAACATTAGCGAGGTCAACCAAAAAAAAAAAAAAAAAAAAAAAAAAAAAAAAAAAAAAAAAAAAAAAAAAAAAAAAAAAAAAAAAAAAAACGTAAACCCTGAAAAAAAAGTGCGATTTTTTACCAAAAGCTTGGAGTCTTTCCGATTTTTTTTTTTTCAGAAAAGTAGGCCTCAATAGTCTGGCATAGGGTTTCACCCTCTACCTTCTTTCATCTCTCACGCAAAACACAGTTGCTGTTGTTTCAGGGAGCGTAGACATCTCGGTCATTAGCGCCCTACGCAAAACCAAATAATACTGAACACACACACTATCGCTGTCTTTCACATTTACAAAAGCACTTACGAACACTGACACACTGGGGATTGAAACGGGAAAGCAGCACAGTTCATCCTGCCAGTTGTTCCCTTGGAGGAGAGACAGCCCCCACAATACCGCCTGCGCTCGGGCACAGGCAAGGCGTTCATAAAAGAGATGAAACACAGGAAAGGCAAAATCAGGATACACAGAGAAGAACTAGGTAATATGCTAGTTTCTAATGACTTACGCCGGTACTATCGATAAGGTAACAGATGACCGTAAAGAAGCACCAGTCGGTGACACAGTTCTCACACAGCCGATAAGAACTAACAACAACGGGGATTGTGAATCTGCGGTCTCAGATAGCAAATAACATTAGGACTTCAAATCTCGCCAGTGTTCTAGAGAAAATCCCGTTACTCATGGGCTTAAACTTACTACTATCTATTTGTATAATACACTAGATGTCGCACGGCACACCTACGTCATGTCACGGCATGACGTCAATCTATGACGTTGCACTATGACGTCACGCTTTACGATATTATTCTTGGGAATGCGCGTTATTTATTAACACTAGAGTGCACGCGCGGGCTACATATGTAGCCCAACGTGTAATATTGTCGTATATTATATAAACTTTGCGCGCTACAGATTAATCGTTCAGTGTATTCCTCAAGTACTATCCCCCGCCCTCGCCAGTAGCATGCCATCTCTCACGGCGAATGGACATCTGCATAAATCGCCCTTGAAGTTGATGGGCTACACCTGTAGCCCGCGCGAGCGTTGGAGGAAGTAAATTATTTAATATACAAGTGACAAAATTGAGGTAAATACGATACATTTTCTGTATTAATACTACAAAAAGTAATGTCAATAACTGTTTTTTATGTGTGTTGTTTGTGTTTATGTATTTCTCATGTAACTTTTGTCATTTTTAGATGGTAGGTAATGTGAGCTATGCCCAAATACTAAGATGGTTGCTGGAGAATGACAAAACGAAATTAAGTAGTTTTGATGTTGTCTACCCTCCATAATCATGCTAAAAATTGATTATGCAACTAGTGAAGCTCAAAAACCTGATATCATCACATTTTATAACCACACAAAATACGGTGTCGATGTTTTTGATAAAATGTCTAAAGAATACCTCGTTGCTCGGAACAGTTGTCGATTGACTCGCACGCTGTTTTACAATTTTGTAAACATGGCGAATATAAACGGTCTTGTAATATATCTGACGAACAATCCTGATATGAAAGTGATCCGTCGTCAATATCTTCAAGAAGTCTGATTCGGTTTTGCAAGACATTTTATAGAGCGTCGTATATCCCAGCAAAATATACTAAAAGGTATAAAACTGACAGGAAGACTACTTCTAGCATTGGCAGATCATCCCCGAAACATAATAAGCCTATTCGGGGAGGAGTTGGTCGATGTTCTTTTAGCAGCAGGGCTCGGGCTTACAGGACGCGCAAGCAATGCAGCAAGTGTATGAGGCGCATTTGTAGCGAACTTCAGGCAGTCGTCTGTCCTGAATGTATGCCAACAGAATGAATTATTACCAGTCACTTTGATAATTGGTACAATTACTACACTGGAAAAACATTTTATAATAAATAGTACGTTCCTAAATAAAAATAAGACTAAAAGATTTCAAACCTATCAAAAATATTTGATTTTTAAGAAGTTTACGTTTATGTTTCAAATTATAATTAAGAAACAAAATTTTGTTACTTTTATGAGTCAATATGATAAAAATAAAGATATTTAGTAATTATTTACTCGGTTTTATATATTTTTTTGTCTGATTCCGAAAATTAATTATCTTATAAATGGGCTACGCCTGTAGCCCGCGCGTGCGCTCAAGGAATACTTAGGGGCGCGTGCACTCTAGTGTTAACATTTCCAACCATCAGTGAATAAATTAACTCACAGAACTCTGAAATAAAAGTATGTATTGAGTTTAAATCGACATAATAAGTATTAGTTGCTTAGATTTATTTAATATTCGTTTTATGTAAAAGTATTCGTTAAAATCTTTGGGCACAGATATGTAAGTAAAAGATTTAATTATTTCAATGTTAGCGGCAATTAGGATAGATTGTTATTAAAACTGGCACTTGACAGCAGAGCATTGTAAGTAATTTAACTTTTTTTAAAAAAATTTAATTTGTTTTCTTGAGTGTTCTGTTACTTACATTATAACTTTGTTTTAACGAAAGTAGTTCCATACTGTTCGCGTACTAGACAACATAGACTACAATTAAAACTAATATTATGGGGAATGACGTAAGCTGTTTAGATTTATTTTTAATTTCCTTTGCTTTTACTGATGTCATATTTCAGTCACGTGTAACTGTGTCAGCCATTCAAAGGTGTTAGTATCTATCTGAATCACGAATATAAAAAAGGAAGATGGAATAACCAGTAAATATTTTTGATTTAGTTTATATCGCGATGCATTATTACCACTAAAATACGATATAGTACATGTTTTAATATGCGGCAAGTTTAGTTCGTGATTAAGTTGAAATGCAACCTGGACCAGGATAGCAATGAAAATCTTTTGTTATAGGGTAAGGTACTAGGAATTGCATTGAGCTTTATTAGTAAGAAATATAATGTTAGAATCACATATTAATCTAGTGATCAGTTGCTTTATCTGAATCACGAATATAAAAAAGGAAGATGGAATAACCTGTAAAGATTTTTTATTAGTTTATATCGCGATGCGTTATTACCACTAAAATGCGACATAGTATGTGTGTAATTTAACAATTGTTTTCTGGAAGCAAGTTTAGTACGTGATTAGGTTAAATGTAACCAGGACCAGGATAGTAACGAAAACCTTTTATTTTAGGGAAAGCACTATGAATTGCATTGAGCTGTGTTTCATAAAAATTCTATTTATTTAAGTAAGTGCTTAGAAGTGTAATGCTACGACGGCATATTAATTATCAGTTGCCTTTTTTTTTTTTTACTGAAATCATTACTTTGTTTGATTGAAAGAAGTTCCAAATTGATCGCGATCTGTGAGACCCACACCACAATTAAAACTAATATTATGTGGCATAACGTAGGTTTTTAAAATTTATTTTTAGCATCCTTCGTTTTCACTGGACCATTATTTCAACCGGATGTAAGTTGTGTGAGGCGTTGAAACATCGATCTTCATCAAAGAAAATAAGAAATTAGTAAGAAACTGTAAAGATTTAGTATCAAGTTTGTATCGCATGATGCATGATCGGTATCGATGCATGATGACATTGACATGCGATACAGGGAATGTATTGATTTGCGTGTGTGTAAAGCTTTGATTTTCTACCGGTACCGTATATTGGCGAAGATTGTAGTTAGGCTAAAACCCAACCTGGAAAAAATTGACAACTGAAACTATTTGCTACATCACAAGGGACGATAAATTACAGCATATTGAGCTTTATTTTATAATAATTATATTTAGGTAAACAACTAAAAAGAAATTAACTGCCAGAAAACTCCTAACAACCCGTCATTTTTGACGCACTTTGTGGCTAGTATTAATAATAACAGAAAGGCTGTCACACTTGATTTTCACGGATCTTACAGTCATGTAATATGGATTATTGTCTCTTAATTTGCCACAGGTTTGACTAGATTTCATTCTGTTGGTGTTGTATGTACTGTTCTTTTTTATTCTGTTAATCACCATTTTTTTTCTAACAGAGGAGATTACGTAAGCAAACAGCTTATTTTAGTGGAGACATTTAATTTGGAAAATATCTCATCTTAATTATAAGAATTGTTGTTGTCTGACAATTACAGTTAAATGTAAAAAGTATGAAATTGTGGATTTATTATTTTATTTCTATATGTCTAATTAAAACAATTTAAAAATAAAACTAAGAATTTTTTTACAGTGTCATTTATTTAACAGTTTAAACAAATAAAATGTAAGGTAATAGAACAATCCACAACCCAATTAATCTAAATCCATATCACCGTTAGTAAAACCGTAAATACCTAATTTAACCGTAATAAAAGAAATGTTTGCAAGTAAGAAATCTTTCATGAAGCTATATCAGGCCATCAGGCCATACATATTTCGGTTTTTCCGTGGATCCCAAAATCATTTAGGCCAATACCGGGATTGTTCCTTCGAAAGGCTATAGCCAAAGTCCTTACCGTTTCAGGTCCAAAGTCCTTTCTCGCCCGTAAGGGAGTGACCATAAACCACGTAGTACCATTTTGACTTCCTGTGAACGCCCCTCCGCCCCACTTAGCCCAACGTTGCATTTGTCTCTACCCCCTCCCCACGTAGCTTGTAGCCTTTTTCCTGATTGATTCTAGAAAACATTTTGTACTGTTTTCTCTATTCAGACTATCGTAAATTACATATGAAGCTAATTAAATGACGGAAATAAATAATCACATGCGTTTGAATGTTCTGTACCTCATTTTGACTGTAAGAAATAATATGAATGAAAAGCTACGTGGCCTGGCTCGGAGCCCCCCCCCTCACCCCACGTAGCCCAGCGTAGCTTTCCAGACAACCCCTCCCCCCCCTAGACTGAGCCACATAGTTGATGGACGCTCCCTAATGAGCATGACGTCGGCGAGGCGTAAAGCCATAGTCATAAATAAATAAATAAAAATCATTAACCGAAGCCTTTAACATTTTACACAAATGATAAGAACGCTTTGTAATGGAAAGATAAACAGTTTCTTTGCCTGTACGAGAACAGTACAGTATATCATCAAAATTCTAATTTTCGTTACCCTCTGAAGATTTCTTTCGCAATAATCTGGGCAATCGGAAGAAATACCTACCACGTTTTGTCGAAGAACAGTTCTTTTGTTCAATTTCGGAAGGTAAGATTTACTCCAAACCCCAGTAATTATGGTTTACGGGAGACAGAAATAATTTCTGTTGAAAGGAAGAACCGGAGATTGAACAAATGGGACGGTTATCACTAGGGTTCGGATCTTTATGACCAAAAAATAGAGAAATATGCAGGCAAATATGACATTAAAAACGGGTAAATATGACCTAAAAATGACAAAATATGACCAAACATTTAAATTTATTATACATTAAAACATGCTCAATTATACATCATTTATTTTATCTAGTACTGTCGCATATCATGTAGACAGACGAATTTTCTTTCGTGTACTCTCTGCACCATTGGAAAATTAAATTTTAAATCTTTTTTTTTTTTGAAGTCACTTTAATTTCACATAATTTACTGAATAGAAATCTTTCATCTGTCCTAAAATACTCCTCTCCAAATTCTCTTACGTAACTCCATCAGTTCGCTCTGTCAGAAAATTTTATTTTCGGAATGGTGGTAGGTATACTCACTGATCCACTGCAGATTTAAAATTGACTAAGGATTATTTTCAAAAGTATTTCATTGAGATATTGATTGACGCGGATCGCCAAAGGGATGCTGCTGCTGCATTGTCGATATTAAAAGGTGGGCTGAGCATTACACTTAGAAAGTGACAATAACGTATAACTTTAATACTTGACTGGTGAATTCTGGCCACACTGAAAATTAGTTGTTTTTTTTTTTTGCACCCAATGTATAGCAGAAGTACAGCTCTGTGAATTATTATCTTAATTTTTCTCATGTATATCTAGTGAATTCTCGATACAATTAAAAAACTATCAGATTTTTCCTAAAAATATGACCATATGACCACAAATATTATCGAAATATGATCAAAACTAGGAAAACGGCATGAATATGCATTTATATGCTACATAAAATACGTTTAAATACAATCGGAAACGTTAAATTAGTGTTTAATTCAGCATTTCAGTTTAAAAAGAATGCAGAAAAAAATTATGACTTGTCCTAAATATCCGAACCCTAGTTATCACATACTTCGTTATTTTTTTTATCTTTGTTCTTTAGTCTTTGTTAACATCGACATCATTAGAGGCTGGAGGCGATGGGAGACAACGAACACGAAGGAATTAGTCCGTCGTTATTTGAAGGATCTATCCCGGTATTCGCCTGGAGTGATTTCAGAAAACCATGGAAAACCGGAATCTGTAAGGTCGGACGTGGACTGGGACCTAACGCGAGCCCCCTGAGCTCGGTCACAGTCTGAAGAAGGACGAGACGACGTCCTGGACGACAGCCTCCAGCGGGTTGTCTGCCCGAGTGTATACGGGCTCCAGCGACAGGTTCATTCGGCCACAGAGGTCCTCCACACAGTCCTGGCAGTTCCTCTCGTCCACGTCGAATCTCTTCCCATTGTTACCGTTCAGCCTGCACAGCTCCTTCAGCCTGCCGGGTGACATGCGTACTCGGCCCAGCTGGAACATGCGCTCCATCGTCTTGCCGCTGCGGAGCTTTGCCAGGGACACTGGTCTGCATTGGAAGTTGATGATTTCATCGTCTGAAATGATAGACGTAGCCATTAAGAAATTTTCGTTTTTCCCGTCCCCTTTCATTCATTATTCCAAAGGATGTTAACTTCTTGTGGAAAACTCTGAACTGAGCAGCCCTTCATTAATGTTTCTAGAGACGTCTGATACTTTGAAAACTCGAATGTAACGTGCTGTTGATTAGGAAAGGTCTGTCGTGTTCTGGTCGCAGAATATTTGATTAGATACTGTAACGTACCCTTCCCCCACCTTTAATATTTCCCGGCTAAATTGTTCATTTATTTGCTGCCGGACTTCGTTGCTGGAGATTGACTGCATTCATTCCATATAAGATCACAAGATGAAAGGTCGAAACGGTTACAAAGACATAAAATAAAACACACCAAATAAACCGCACCAAATAAACTTGTATTCTGCTAAACTTTAGCACATTCATACAAAATTTACACATATCGTCAATCACGTAAGGGGGCGTCCAATAATGACGTGAGGTGAAATAGAGAAATAGAGGGGGGGGGGGGTGTCCGGCGAGATCTCACGAAACCTCACCATGGGGGAGGGGGGTCAACGGAAATAGAGCTAAAAAAAAAAAAAATAAGTCTAAAAAATCTAAGAGGTCGATTGGCAGGGTGGAGGTTTCCGTCAAAATCTGACGTCATTTTAGAGGGGGTCCGACCAGATCTCACCAAATCTCACCAGAGAGGAGGTCCAGAATTCCAGAAAAACAACTCACGTAATTAATGGATGTCCCCTAAGTTCAAGGTAGCCATACTGAGTTTCATCTCACGCCAATCGAATCTTCCCGAATCCAGTATACCAGTACCTTAACTCATATGATCAAAATGCTAGATAAATTACTACGCTCCTTAGTTCGATATTACTGCACCTCTAAAGGAGAATACATATACTCAGATTCGTGCAGCGAATATGTTACACGGCCATGACAGTGGAAGAAATTATAGCTAATGGTATGAACGTAAATTAATCAACAAAGTAAACTTTAGAAATATGTATTCACAACTATTCCTGCTCACATTACTCAAATGTAGATAATTAGATTCACTGCGATGAGTTTAGCAATGTGGAAAAGGGATGTTACAACGTGTTTTCTTAGGAAGACAAGCAGTGAAGCGAAATGTTTAATTTCCTCCTCCCCAAATCTCTTTACAATTGTATATTCATTTCGTAGCATTTCAGATTCTGGTAACAAAAAGTTTAATTATCATATGGACTTTAGAACAAATATATTTGAATAAATCAGCCGAGAAATATAGAAGTGTACGGTGAAAAAACCAAAGGAGGAACATAGAAATAATGGTGATACATACATACGTATATCCAAAGGCATTACACCGAATCAAAAGGTGTCTTATCTTAGACATGACTAGATGAATCGTAATACTTGATGGTGAAGAAATGTAAATTGATTGGTTAATATCGACAATTATGCTCGTTCCAAATCAGTATATTATTATTTCGTTATCAATTTAAATCGAAAGAAAAAAAATCTGGCAAGAATATTTTGGTGTTTGCCAACGTCATTGATACCTACGAATAGCGACGCAGTTTTTGGAAAGCTCGAAAGTGTATTTTACGTATATAATATCTCGTTTGCTGTGTGTTACAAATTGTACTTTGAGTAGCGCCAAAATTGAAGTAAATCTCTTTTATTAAAAAATCGGTATACAGAAGTAAATTCGTCGGTGAAAGGGTGAGAAAATTGCTCCCTACTTCAATCAGTGTTTACGCTAATCTCGCCTTTCACGTTATATTCTCAGAAAGAATTCAGTACTTGGAAGATAATAGCCTGCATTCTCTAACATCTGTAAGTATCAAATTACCATTTAACTTCCGCTGCGACCTTTATTGTATACTTACTTGTGATGGGAGCGAGGAGAGCTAGAATGCCCGCATTGCTGGCATTGCTGGCATTGTTGCCGGCGCGTCCGTTTCCAAATCCATCTTCAAGATCGCAGAGCCAGACTCTGTCTTTAGGATCCTCGTCAAAGTGTACCAGAAGGCACCAGTGTTTGCCTGCTTGAGATGATTTGGTCAAACGTGCTGGTGCTTTGATTTCCTCGTCTTCATCCTGAATCCCTGCCAGTGCCGCTGCCGCTCCTGTTAAAACACCGTCATAGATAACTTAGCGACAGCTCAAACCAAAGATGACATTCAAGACCAGAAGAGCGAGAGTGGGATGAAATGGGATGACAGAATGGAAGTGGGGATTCAACGAAGGAATCAGTGTAGCTAATTGGATATTGTAATTCTTATATAAAAATAAGGTAAATGCCCGTACGACAATGTACTGAATTTCTAAACAAATTTGTGTTGTTTTGCTTAGTAAATAATTTCACTAAGCGTTAATGATCAACTAAAATCTTTCGGATTCACTGAAGATGTAATCTAGTGTATGAAACAGAGTGGATTCCATGATAACCAAATTACCTCTTGCAAGTACATAATTTGTACAATAGTAAAAAAACCTGAAATATTATGATAGCCTAGGGAGACTGACATAATACAACAGCTATTTTCACTTTGGAAAACCCTCCGCATGTGGAACATTACATTAACAATGCTACGAATGAAAATACCAACTGATTAAAAATTTTTGACATTGCAGCTCAACCACATACACATTTAAATGAACATTATGTATCAAAAACAGACAATTTATTTAACTTAATTTCTCCAGTGTCAATTTCTCTACATACTTATTTTTGAATTTCACGAATTTTTTATATAGTTCCTTAAATGTTTGAGTTAATTTTTTCATTTTATTTCTCCACTAATTACTCCAGTCCCTGACTAAGTTACCTACAAAATAAATTTTTCCCACTGTCTTGTTAGTGAAATTGAGAGAGATTTTATGACGATCGTCATTTTTTTCCCTTCCTCGTACCACTCTCTATTCTTCTACCAATAAATGCCGCATACACGGTCGGTATTTTCCTCACCCACCTCCTGTCTTCCACGAATCCCAACCCAGCTCATTTATCACATCAGTTACTGGCTGTGCTCTACGATTATCTGTGCCTGCAAATCCTTTTACACCCACAATGTGAGTGTTATACAATACCACCATACTGCAGCAACTGTCTGAAACATTTCATGTAACCCCATTCTCTTACTTGTCTTAAGCCGCGTTCCCACGATCTCTTGTAACGGAGGTGGGTTGGGATGGGACCTCATTAGCCGAAGTGTAGGGACGAGCGCGCGCCACAGGTTAGCCCTCGCTTACCTCGCCGCCATCTCCCAACCACGTTGCCTAGTGTCGTTTGGCACAGAGCACTTTACAGCAAAAGATGGGGTGCGCACCGCTGCTGCAAACCGATGACAACAGGGCACCTCTACACACTCCTGTGATGTTTACCGACACAGAGTGGGTAGCTGCTTCTCATCTCCGCTAGCAGAGGCGGCCCTGTTCCCATGGCGTGTTGTTGAGTATTCGTCCCGTCCCACCTCCGTTACAAGAGATCGTGGGAACGCGGCTTTATACATTCCCTCGTCATAAGCACCAGGAACTATAGGACTTTCAAACATTCCTCTATCACTTTTACAGCGTGTCCCAACCAATTATCAAATGAAATGCAATGAAATTTCCACTACCTAGCAGTTTCTTAATTTGTGGTCGAGGTTAGAATGACACTATGCCGGTGTTAGCCAGTTGACACTTAGTACTCGATGATGGAATAAATTACCATAATTCAGGTCTAAAACCGAGCTGTACGAGAGGAATTAAGTGAGCAAAAATTCCATCAGTTTAAACACGTGGCTTAAATCTCAAAACTTTCCGCAGTGAGCAGGGGGTGAGAACATTCCGAAAGTGTTGGTGGCGATTCGTTTGTCTGATGGCGACTTCAAACTTCCTGATTTAATTATTGCCCATGAATTGCTTAGCACTGTATTTCACCATCTCCCTCTAATAGGCCTACTCTATTTAAATCAACACACTAGAATTCTTAACTACAGTCATTGCAGCCAACCTGATGCATGTAACTACATTTTGACGTACATGTAAGCTATTTTAATACGAACTAAGGTAGTTAATGTTCCTGGTCAAAAGAATTTTACAATTTCTTCAGTATGGTATTAGATTTATAAAATTCGGTAACTGTACTTATTTTAAGCAGCATTCGAACTGTTGTGTACCAACCATGAAGCCCTCGACGAATAGCCGAATTAAAATATCAACTAAGCACTTTTTGGTTTCACATGACTGTCATGGACCCTTTCACAGAACTTTATCGATTTGATGCCTGCCGTTTCATAAAAACGCTCAAATCACACAACCCTTGGCGCAAACGACATGGATATATGCTCTTCAGAATCCCACCTTCCCACTAGGCAAGTTTGACGATAATTTTTGGTTATTTATAAATCAATATTGTTATTTTTCATTATATGAATCTTAATATAGACGTCAACAGAAATATTTATTCACCAAGCACTTACTTCAAATGCAGAATTACGTAAATTTATACGAGTGGGAAAACTGGTATCACTGAATACATCTACGGCAGCCATTTATACATTTCTCCTACAGGTGTGCGGAAACTTGGTGTAAGTTCAGTTTAAAATTGCACCGCAACTTTAATTGAATCGGAATGCAGATTCCACTAATTTATTTAGCATTGGATGCACGCAAATCATTTATGGAAATTAACTAAAAAACTGAGGATCAATTTATGGTTCAGTGGAATTATATATATATAGATCTATTAAAAACATAATACACAACTGAGCGGATAATGCTCTCCGCTGATAGGTGTAAAAGCCGTTCAATAAGCATCGGCAGCCAGAACGTCTACAACTTGACATCGATTGCTCAATGCAGGCCACCGCCTCCGGCGTTGCCGAATTTGAACTCTCCAGACTTCGAGTGAAGGCGCGGAGTGCGCAATAATGCAAGATGTGCAACACAGTTTGTGTGGCCTCACCTCGGTCACAGTTCCAGGTGTCGATAGTGGAAGCAGTTCTACCCGCTCCATCTCTAATACGATTTAGTCTGTTACAAATAGATCGGAGCAGGCTGAATGTTGGAAGTTTTGAACAAGGATTACTCCGTCACACAGTACCCTGCTATCCAGCTGTCTGTAAGATTGAAGGAGTTAAGATGTTAGACTTACAACAGTTATCTAGGAAGGTACCGAGAGTTGCACTGTGTTCAGTATATAACCTTGGCCAATAACTGCTACAAACAGTTGTTTTTTGTCGCTTTTTTTCGTAGTTTCTATGAGAAAGTTTTTTCCATTTCATCGATGGTTACAGTAATAGTGTTGCCAAAAAACGCAAATTTCCTTTCACCCAAACTCATTTAACTATAGTAGAACTTTTTAACTCTCAAACTAAAATCAGCCATCAGAAGCCATCGTTTTCAGTCCTTTGTACCCATCAATGATAATTTGTTAGCTGAACTTTGATACATTTAAAAAACGTTTTCTTAAATTATAGAAACGTAAGGTTTTGTGTGGTGGCATTAGATGGTCAATAGACCGAAGTTTAAAGTAGTGATTTAGCTTATCGTGGAGCCTAAATAACTACTTCTGCTTTGCAGATTCTTGTGGATTTCAGAAACGTCTGTTAAATTTAGAAGCGAAGTCAACAAATAAATAATTTATGGCAGAAACAAATAAAGAATAACGAAAATCAAAATTGGTTAAGGTCTAGAATCTATTTTTTTTTACTTATGGCTTTACGCCTCGTCGATGTCGAGGTCATTAGAGGCGGAATAGGAATGGGGACAAGGAACGGGAAGGATATCGGCCATGGACTTTTTGGAAGGAGCGTCCCGGCATTCGCCTGGAATGATTTGGGGAAACCATGGAAAACCCAGATCTGGATGCCCGGACAGGGATTCGAACCGGCATACTCCCGAATGCGAGGCTAGAGAGTTAACCACTCACCCACCACGCTCGGTGACTAGAATCTAGAATTGCGCTACAGGATTTGTAGCTTCAACTGTATCCATGTTTGTTACTCACAGATATGATATTATAAACTAGACCTAACTTGGAGATTGAGCATAAGGTGGGGATATAAATTTTGTACGCAGGAAGTGGAAGTACTGCACATACCTGCTACGAGTTGGCCGAGGAACCCTCCCTCGGAGAAGGCGTGTGTGTACAGCGTCACAGTGGCCCATCCCATGACTCCAGTCGACAGGTACAACCGTGTTGCAACTGCTCCTGCTGAAGGTCCCTTCCTTTATATTCTCATCTCGAGGGACGGTGAAGTACCAGACGTTATCTGCTCAGCGCGAGAGGTCGGGTCCAGCTGCCGACGTGCGCTAAGATACAAGCACAGACGTCATCTGGTATCGAACAGTTAATTCGGGGACTTACACGGGGCCGCGAGTTATAGCTGCACCGATAGTTGCAGGTATTGGTCTCAACCCTCTTTTTTTTTCTTTTTTCTTAAGCCTCGTTGACGGCTAAGGTCACTACAGGCGGGATGGGACTGGGGGACAAGGAACGGGAAGGAATTCGGCCATGGCATTTTTGAAGGAAGCATCCTGGCATTCGCCTGGAATGATTTGGGGAAACCATGGAAAACCCAAATCTGGATGCCCGGACGGAGATTCGAACCCACGTCCTCCCGAATGGGAGGCCAGAACGTTAACCGTTCACCCACCATGCTCGGTTGTTCTCAGCTAAGTTACGTTTAAAACACAGAGGAACGCTTTCGATTTGGATTTGAAGTTTATAATAGTATGATATAATTTGACGGCAAGTTTCAGATACACTGTTTTTATGTATTTGTCATCAGCAGATGTCTTTCCTGTTTCACTTAAGAGTCAGCATCAACAAGGCTTAAACATGTTATTTCAGCCCTCTGCTTTTTTTAATAGGTCATAATACCCACATACCGTTGTCCAACTATAAATCAAAAGCTATATATGTTGTATCTTTGTGTTTCTGACAGTGAAGTTTGAAAAAGTACATTTTAAACCTTTTATTGTTTTTTTATGGTTTTATGGCTTCTAGACATTGAGGTAATTAGAGGCAGAAAAGGAGTGGGGGCAAGGAACGGGAAGGAATTCGGCGATGACCTTTTGAAGGAACCATTCCCGTATTATCTGGAGTGATTTCGAGATACCATGGAAAACAGAAATCTGGATTGCTGGACGCGGATTCAAACCCAGTCCTCCCGAATGCGAGGCCAGAGCGTTGCCACTGACCTACCACGCTCAATCAGGTTTAAACTGACTTCCACTGTGCCCTTATATTGTTCCCCACACACTGTTGTGTGCAGCATTGATGTATTTTTTTAAGAGAGACATATACAGGCACCTTTTATGCTTGAGCCTTTCCAAACGTTTTATTCTTGATTACGGATTTTGTACTTAATAACTAAGGTGAACCGATACTTGAAGGATTCGCCACTGTTACAGAGAAAGTATCACCAACGCTGAGAAAGAAAGTTATTGGAATCTTTAGAGAGACTTTTTCACATAAAAACTATTCATTGTAAATTATATGAGAAGAGGAATGGCAGCAAACGACGCTATCGAATACTGCAAACTATTTGTCGGTAGATTATAAATCAAAATTCCGTCTGGAACAACTGTTGGTGTTACTGTTTTCTTTATTTGCATACGCGTTTCGCCCTTATGGTGTGGGGCATCATCAGTGGCTGTGAATTTGTTTTTACATGTGATATGTTACATTTGACAGAGGAATTATAAATTATTATATTCATATTTACATTGTACTTACAGCTAGGGTGATGGTATCTACATGGCGATCTGGAACAGCACTTTATGCAGCTTACAGATCTTCTATTTCGCAATTATAAAAACTGTTTTACACATATTACTGAATAAACAGTGGCATTGTATCCATTGCAATTGCAAACTTTTGTTTCGTTTGTCTGCTACATTATATACTTGTTGTTTTGATGAAATGCAGTGCTACCAACTTTGTTTTCTTTTTTGTTTGTTATTGTATCTGTGTTGCTGTATTAATTTATTTCTCTGTTTTCATCAGCTGTTTTGTGTGTGTGTGTGTAGTGGTTATTTTTATTGAGTTGAATAGTTTGTATTAGTTTCCCTGTGTAGTGTTTATTTTTAGTGAGTTAAACAGTGTTTTATTTGTTAAATTGGTGAATTCATTCAATAGTGTTTTTCCCATTCCTATGGCTTTGTGTATTTGGTAGCTTTCTTGAATTGTTAACAAGTGTTGTCTGTGATTGTTAATTTTTAATATCGTCATGTCTGTCTGTAGGGAAGTATGGTGGTGGTTATGGTCTAGTAAATGTTCAGCGAAAGTAGAATGGTTTGTGCATGTTATTGCTCTTATATGTTCTTTATACCTTATGTTAAAGTTTCTGGATGTCTGTACTTCCGGATAGAGAAACTAACTTACGCGACCGCTGTGTGTGGGTTTAATTCACGCCGATTTCTGTTTTTCATTAATTATTGTTGAAATTTGGCATAAGTGGTGCGTTTATTCTAATCTCAGCTCATATTTTCAAATTTTTAACGCATGAAGACACAAACAATTTTCATTATTCATCATATAAAGATCACAACCTTAGTAACATCACAACCTTCACTTCACAAGAAAACCGAAACGTATTCTATTTACATTATTTTAATTTATAACCGGAAACAGTGTAGTTTTAGTGCAAATCAAACGGTTTCCAAATGAGGTGTTGTGTGTCCAGCGTATAAAGGTGAGGATCCACCAAGCGCGCAAAACGTTTGCAAACATTTGAAATGTTTGCAAACTCACAATTCGTCCGATGGAGACGAGAATAGCGCGCGCGAACAAGGATTTGCGGGTGTTTGAAGGTGTTCCGGCCTATGTCGGTACGTCAAAGGAATTCGTTGTTCGTGCGTGGACAGTGCGTGTTCAGTGGATATAGGTTCAACAACAGGGGTGCATGTTCCGAACATTTTCAGTTTTAAGTGCATTTTAAATATCTAGAAATAATATAACAATGGACTAGGGTAGTGAAAAGTGTTTACTGTTAATTGAATCATATAAATCATAGCCGCAGATATTGCAGAGCAATTACAAATATTACCATAACAAAATCAAAAAGCACGGTGTCTGGAGCGAAATTGTAACAGGTATGGGAACAACTGTTGTGTTGTTAAGGGAAAATTCTTTGCTCTCCTCATTCAGGAGAGAAAAAGTTAAACGGCAGAGCACGATGGTGACACTAAAAAGTTTGTAATTTTATAAATTATTTTGTTTTATGTCTTATACTATTATATTGTTGTAAAGTAAGTAGGGAAATAGTAGTATTTATCTTATTAAACCACTCCTATCATCTGTTCTTAAGTCATAGAGCAGTCGCGTGGAATTTCTTGTTTTTAAAAAATGTGGTATCAAAACTTTAGGTTTCTTCTTTTTTTTTTAATAATGTTCTCTTCTTGACTCAAAACAGACATAATTACACAAGATGCCGCACTAGTAACAAGTTTTCCCCTCGGAGCCATTTGGACACTGTAGGTAGCAGTTTTTTTTTTTTTTTTTTTTTTGTTTTTTTTTGTTTTTTTAATGGCATTCGGCAACGGAGGCCATACAGCCAGCTCAAGGTATATAATTGCTTTCAGTGTATAGACGCCACAGGACGGACAGGACATTGACACAGACACACAACACTTAACATCCATGCCCGCGGCCGGATTCGAACCGGCGGCCTTCGGGACGCGGAGCTAGCACTCTAGCCCCTACGCTACCGAGGCCGGCAGATATGTAGCAGTTGGAACGACCACGAATGTTCGCGCACAAATTGTTGTTTGCGAACATTTGGTTGGTGGAAACAACAACCTAAACCACCCGACTGCAAACACACAAACGTTTGCAAACGCCACAAACGTTAGCAGACTATACGCGCTTGGTCGATCCCAGGCTTAACGTAACGTTCATAACCTTCCAATAAAATTCGTATCCCATATCACGATACATCAGAATAGTAACCTATTATTTTATCACTTCTGAAGCCTCGATGAAATTTAAAGGGAACTGTTGTACATGACTTGAATCGATTCCGTTGCCTTTTTTTAAGCATTTTTTCAAAGCACTGATTGAAAAGTTAAATGTTTATAATTTTTTTGGCCGGGTAATCCGAAGGGTTGTTCGTGTACCAAGTGATAATTTCATAGTTGTCATACATTCCACCTATGTTCTGGCCGGTCCCACAGTTTAAACTGGAATTCGAACCATGGTCCGTCATGATCAATTCCTAGCAATCAATTGAAGCCAGCGCCATGAGTTCAGCTACCTGGGGAGCATAATTGCTAGTAACGGACAAGAAGTGAGTTAGAAATAATGAATAGAACAACCAAAGGAGACAACTTCTACAGTACCGTGCTGGGCTTACAATGGGACATGAAGGTTCCCAGAAGAACAAATATCGTCTTGTACAAATAATGTCTTCTTCCTATTCTCACATATGCTCTGGAATCATGCGCATTAACATCAAAGGACCTTAGTAAGATCCAAGCCTGTGAAATGAAGTTTCTTAGAATGGCCCTCGAGAAAACTAGACTTGCCCATATAAAGAATGATGAGATAATATCATACCTAGAGTTAAGGGAATCCATGGAAGAGAGACTTAGGTCATCAAGACTCTAGTGGTTTCGGCATGTCAAGAGAATGAATAGTACAAGACTACTAAAAACTTATTTTGAAAAAACGATGATTGAAAAAAGACCAGTGGGAAGACCAAGAAGAAGATGGACAGACCAACTGAAGCAGGACATAGAGAGAAGAGGCTGGAAATGGGAATATATTACGGACAGAGAAACTTTTCTGGATAGGAGACAGTGGAAGACGATCGTCGATAACAAACAAGACAGAAACACAAGAAGCCTGGTAAAACTCACCCGGGAAACTGGAGATGGTCCACAACGATAATGATGACGATGACTGAGTTACAAAGGTAGCTCATTATCTACTGACTGTGATGAACCGAAAGTGGTGGTAATTATCCAGAGAGACCCTAACATAACCCTTGAGATACAACCATTTGAACTCCTTTAATTCATTTCAAAATGAATCATGTGATAAATAGTTTTTCTGTATTTTGATGTATAAATTTCGTCGCAATCAACTTGTACTAAATGTGGTATGTATTTTATAATTAATGTGGAACAGGCACATTTTCAAAGCTGCGTAACAGTCTGTAGAATCTTTGAGGAGAATTATCAGCCACAATCTATCGTCTTAATCACCGTATTGGCTGTAAACTAGGTAATCGTTTTAAATAGCATTCCCACTACTGTCAGATTTTTACCACTGATGTTGTATGAAGTGCTTGCGGAATGTAGTGTTACCAGTTAGGCAGTCTAAGTAAAATGTTTATGAAATACTGTAGTTCTCTATCATTTCCCTCAACCGCATCTGAGAAATCTTTGCTACTGGAATGTATATGAATTAATTTTTCGACAAATTCGGTTTGAAATTAAAGGAGACTGTTGCTATTAAAACTTGGTGTCTGTTTTGGAGTAGACAATTCAGTGTATTCCATTACATTACAATAGAGCACCAGGAGTAGTAGGTGAGCAGCGACGCTCTGGCCTGCAGTCGGGAGGACGCAGGTTCGAATACCGGTCTGATCATCAAAATTTCGGTTTTCCATGGTTTTCACAATTTATTACAGGCGAATGTCGGGATAATTTCTCCAAAAAGCTATGGCAAAATTCCTTCCCGTTCCGTCCCTCAGCACTTTCATGCCTTTAATGATATCGATGACGACTGGGCGTAAATCCAAAAGGAAAAAAAAAAAAAAAATACATTCTGATTAAATCACTGTATTTCTTGTTAATAGTAGGTTTGTGGCATATTAAAAGGCCTCAAACCCAGCTTCCTGTCAATTTTAATCGTTGGAATTAAGATTAAGAGATATGAACGTGGATTAATTTTGAATTTTTGCATTTTTCATGTGAATGAATATTGCTTTTATAGCATGAGACTGTGGAAATGATGTGTAAGACGATCAAGGACAGTATAAAGTTTGAAACATTAATTGAAAGCTTATAATCATAAATGTTCTATGGGCCATGGTATTTTGAGGACGATTTTCAGCTATTTAGTGTGTTTGCTGTGGCGAGCGTCCATAAACTACGTGGCTATGTCTGTGGGGAGGGGGAGTTTCCGAACCAGGCCACGTAGCTTTCCATTCCTATCAATTTTCACAATTAAAATGGGGTACAAAATACACAACAGCATGTGAATATTTATTTCCTTCATTTAATTATCTCCGTATGTAATTTAAAATAGTCTGACAATAGAAAACAGAAAAAAATGTCTTCTGGAATCAAAAGGGAAAAGAAGCTACGTGTTACGTGGGGGGGAGGGGGGATAGAGACAAAAACCACGTCAGTCTACGTGGGGGGAAGGGGGAGTTCACAGGAGACCAAAATGGAGCTACGTGGTTTATGGACGCTCCCTTGTCAGCTTTAAGGTTAAATTCATGTAAATGGTTTTAATTTTCCAATGATTATGAGTGATTTTGTATAAATTGCAATTGTTTTCCTATGATTTTGACTGTCACGGTCTTGTTAACGCTCGAGGAACGTCAGGCAGCACCCTGTATTGCTTTCTCGATTTTTCTCTAGCGCTTATTTAAGGCCACAAAATTGCGAGCGCATTTTCCTTTTAAATCTTACAGTCCTCCACCTCCTCCACCCCTCGAATAGATATAAGTTGTAATAGGCCCCATAATCGTAAAGTAGGCCCCTTGGAAATACTAAATATTAAATTAATCCATCATTAGAATAAGCAGAGAACTCCTTAAGATAAGTGATAAGTATATCAGATATAAAACCACTATTAGATTAAGGTAGGTTATTAGGTCCCCATACATATACATATGTATATATTTTTTTTTTCAAAAAAAAAAAAAAAAACCTCAACCCACAGGAGGAGTGAAAATAGCACAGAAAGTTCGCATGAAAAAACTTAGGAGAGACTGCGGTAGAACCTACAACATATACAATTAATAATGTTTGTCTATATACACGAAAGTCGGACATTACCACACAGTTACCAAACCTGAAGCCCTGTACGCCAGCGAAACTTTGCACAGGAAAGGTGACCTAGAAACCATTCTGAAAAAAAGAACGCAAAATTATAAGAAAGATGACGGATATAGGAACGAAGTCTTTCTCGGCGTTGAGAATGGATGTAGTCTTCTCGGGAGACTAGCCGAGTGAGTAAGATGTTTCCACACGATATTTCGGCGATCTCAGACTCCGTCGCCATCTTCTGGTGAAGGCGACGGAGTCTGAGATCGCCGAAATATCGTGTGGAAACATCTTACTCACTCGGCTAGTCTCCCGAGAAGACTACATCCATGACGGATATAGTCTTAAATCTCGAAAAGCAACAGAAACACTGTCAAACCTCGCGGCAGATATCAGTAAAATAAGATTAAGATTTTATGGTCATATCCACAGACTTCCAGCAACAAAACTCATTCATAAAATTGTGACGTACATATAACAGCTAAAAACTATGCCCTGGGTCCAGCAAATCAAAAAAGACTTAGAAAAAGCCACATAAACTCATCAGAAATCATAGACAGACAAATGTACAGACAAAAAAAAAAAAAAAAAAAAAAAAAAAAAAAAAAAAAAAAAAATAACAAATCTGAAATATCACCAGAGAATGAAGTGACTAAGAGACTAGGAATGAAGTGGACTGAAGAAAGGAAGAGAATCCTCTGAGAAAAAATGAGAGCTGCATGGAAACTCAGAAAACTGAATTGTTAAGGCTTTGCGTGATCCAACAGGGTCCAATTGCAAATAATAATAAATAATTAATTTAAAAAACTCCCTTAGTTATAGTTCAAGAATAGTTCAATATATATATTAGAAAAAAAGTTAACAATACAACTTATGATAAAAGCAGAAAGTCAACGACAATCACCAAAAATAAGACATTAGTAATATGAAACCCTGACACTAAAGACGTCATTGCAGCTTTGCAGACCGCGACAAGATTTGCTCTTGCTCTTGCGCAAGTAGCTCGGTTCGCTAAAGTTTGAGGAATGTTTTTGCATGTTTAACAGCAGTTCATTCGCTGAAATATTTTAATGTGCTTTAGTATGTCTGTAGGAAGTTAATGCCTTCCCATATTTCGTTATGAAAATTTCGAGGAAACGAAATTAGGATGAAAAGTACATCGACTGTCTTGTTATTTCATGGAACTCATAAATCAGTTCATAAGTTGTGTTAACTGTCATCCTTTGGTGCTCAGAGCACCTGCTAATTGAAGAACTAATTAATTAAAAGTAATAACCAGTTATTTATCACAATTACTGATTGACAAGGGTGAAGGAATTATAATTTCTTGACTGCTGCCAACAAAGATCTGGAAGGAACCGTTTCTTCTCTTTACATTATTCCTTCACCAACATGTCGAAGATGTTTCCCTAGTTAATGACCCTAATTAAATTTCAACAACAAGTTCATCTACTTGCCAACACGGAGATACATGAAACTATAGCAGTAACCTACAGACATGAGCTTTTAGGTTTTTACTAAACGCAGACTCAAAAGCAAAAGACGAGGAGCAGGCCATAAATTTAGAGAAGAATGAAAAGTAATAATCGAGAACAATACAACGAGTTATTTATAACAATTACTGATTGACCAAGATGATGCAATTATAATTTCTTGAATACTGCGAACATAAATCTGAACGGAACCGTTTCCTCTTTTTCCATTATTCCTTCACCAACATGGTGAAGGCCGACATCGGTAGCGTAGGGGCTGGAGTACTAGTCCCGCGTGCCGAAGGTCGCCGGTTCGAGTCCGGCCGAGGACATGGGTGTTAAGTGTTGTTCGTGTAGATGTGAGGTCTCTCCTGTGGCGTCTATAATTACAAAAAAAACCAATAAAAATAACAATACATACATGGAGAAACTGCAAACACTGGATGAACTGAAATCAGAATTGGGCTGGAATATGGTCTAAGAGAAGCCAAATGCCATTTAAAAAAAAAAAAACATAGCGAAAATGTTTTTATAGTTAATAAGCCAAATTAAATTTCAACTACAAGTTCATATCCTTGCCAATGCGGAGAAACATGAAACTATAGCAGTAACCTACAAACACGATTCTTATTCAATAGGTAAAAATTTAGTGTAACTGATCTCAAATCGTGTGGCACTTCAAACAGTTTCCTGGTAAGCGTTGGAAACTACGATATACATTCTTGGAAAGCTTTTAAGTTCTTATTAAACGAAGACTCAAAAACAAAAGACAATTATCAGAGCCACTTATTCGCTCCGTGATATATTATCTGCATAAATTCAGAGAAGAATGACATTAAGTTACATGGGTGGGAAAATACGCAGTTAATAAGAAATGATATCAGAGAAGCTGGCAGATAGAGCGTAAATCAGTTGTACCGGCGATAATGAAGAATTCGAACGATTCCTATGCTCTGAATACACATTTTATAAGCTTCCTAGCAATAAACGTAATAATTCACCGTTGTTTCTCTGCAATTTAGAAGAGATATAGGTACAGTTTAGTAGTACTGGCTTTTGCCCGGTATTTCGTTCGCGTGGACCATTAATATGCGAACAGAATTTTTAAATCGCTTGGGTGACACTTCAACGAACCACAGAACTACATAGATAAATCAAAACAACAGTTCAGTTGTAGTTTATATTCTTTATATATTTACGATCATTCATGGAGTGAGATTTGTTGTTCATTTGTGTGCTTCTAATTCTATATCTATAATGGGTCCTGAATCTGGGTGTTAATGGTCTCGTCGTTGATTCCATTGAGTCGGATATTATTTGTTCGCAATGATAGCGAATAATAACAATTTTTTTTAAAAAAATATTAATTTATGTTTTAACGAGTAAATTTCTGTGTCAGCCAAAATTTTAGGACCGCAATAATTTAACAGGTAGTTTTAATTCAGTAATTCTAAGACATGTCGGGCGAAAGTTAAGTCAAATCTTTGATTTTCAGTTCTGCATTCTGTCAACAGAATTGAATGCATATGGGAAAATTACTAGATGCCACTGTCTGTATAAAACATTTAATACTTGCAAAAAAATTTCCTTTGTTTATGAAGTGCACTCGTTTATGCGCCCTTTTTTATCATTCATTTAGGTCTTGCAGTGTATAATTTTGTAATGTATTTTCTGTGATGTCTGACCAGTTTAAGTTAGAAGTGACGGCTGTGAAAAATACCTGACGTGTCATAATTTCGAATGTAAAGCCATCGAGTTATGGTTTAATTCTTGCATGTAATCTTGGGTAAGTTCATGCACGTACCATGGGCCTGCTGCGAATGAAATTTCTGTGTCAATAGGAAAAGCAGTAGACCTACATGCGAGGGATAGTCACCAAATGTCTCCTTCGAAGGAGACATTTGGTGACTATCAAACACATAATTTCCAAAAACATGACGGATTACTTGTGCTAGTACAAAAAGGATAGGGGTGAAAGTACAAGAATTGAATTATTGAATATACAGTTAACAAATATTTAACTGTTAATAAAAAAAATGCAAATATCTAGAATCGAGATAAAAATATCCACACTTCGCACTTCATAATGGAAGCTTGAAGAATCAGCTTGTTCTGACCATTAACATTTAATGATTCTTCCTCAGATCGAAGAAAATCTCTCTTGAATGCAGACAACTAGCGCGCGGGATACCTGCCCAGAGAATTAGTAGACAGCATGAAAAATATACTAAATGTTTAGAAAACATTTCTTAAATCGCTCTTAATTAAATTAAATCAGAAAAATAATAATGTTAATAACTGTTGGGAATCTTACTGCAGTCAGCGCAACACAAAATTCTCTCCCAGTGTCTCTTCGACAGAGCACACCAACAACTAGAACGAAAGACTGGAGAAAATCAAGTGGGATTTAGACCAGGCAGAATTGCACATAATAAATACTCAACCTAAAGCTTACCCCCAAACATCAAATAATTAATAGCTACAGTAAATTTGCCAGTTTGTCGATTTAAAAAAAAGCATATGATTCAGTTGACCGCGAATCACTCTTCCAGATATTGCAAGAACAACGTTTGGACCCTAAAACTCTTGCTTCGCTGAAACAAACACTGTAAGATACAAAATTCTGGGTTAAAACGTAAAAAACCTTCAATATTGAAACAGGAGTAAGACTAGGAGACTTACTTTCCCTGTCACTATTCAACTGTGTCCTCGGAAAAGTAATATAAGAATGGAAGAAATAACAATATACGAGTATATTTAAAATTAACCGACAAATGACATCAGGAAGAGGAAAATTAAAAACAGATTGCTTACCATCCATTCATCTCCTATCAATTTCAACCTGTAACATCGCAATAGCCCAAAAACAGATCGAACTTCTGAAGCAAACAGCAGAGAAAGTTGGACTACTGATTTCATTTGACTAAACAGAACACAACAAATAAACACCAAACTGCATTGAAACAAACTATCGAAAAATAACCCATACTTCAGATATTTAGTCGATGGAAAACAGCGAATCACCAAAAAAAAAAAAAAAAAAAAGCGTCTACAGACACAAAACTGAAATATTAAGATTGTCACTAAACCAGAACGTCTCTATAAGTCGAAAAAAACTTATTTTGAACAGGAAAACAGGTATAGAAAAGATTCAGAAAAAAGAACGCAAAATAATGGAACTTTTAGTCCAGAAACTCACAGTATACCAATACAGACTCAGAGGTAATTACGAAATACACACATCACAGTGATATTAGAAAACGCAAACTATAATTTTACCAACATGTCATCAATATGAACCCTGACAGACTCACAAGGCAAGTAGTTTAATTATTTCTTTTTTTAAAAAAAAAAAAAAAAAAAAAGAACGGTAGCAAAACAGTACCAGATACAATCAAATGGATTGTCGCAAATCAGCAGGAATCACTCCAAAGGACTTAGAAAATGGGAGACCCTTAGTTCGAAAATTCACAAGTGGCATGTTGATCGGAAAGATATATTTAATTTAATTTAATTGCAATGGAGCACACGCTCCGGTGGCAATTTCCCTACACACCCAACTTCCCCATATCCTCCTATCCCGCTCCCACCTACATTATGTCATCTGCAAACAATCTAATTTCAGATAGTAAACAATCAACAAAATTATTCATTAGAATAATTAATAGCAATGGTCCCAATACGCTACCCTGCGGCACTTCCACTTTTACTTCCACTTCCTTTGATACCGCATTTCCTACTCCAACTTTTTGCTTTCTGAATAAAAGAACAACGTGGTATGATGAGAGAAATGAAGTCCACTGCAAAAGTGTGAAGGAAATATGTCCATAAAGGAAAGCAAACAAAAGTTTTTAAGCACTTTGCGTGGTACTAATAGGTTTATCTGTAAATCATAATAATAAAACCAGAAAATTGCATTATGATTAATCCACTGAAAGAAGTATAGAGTTAGATTAAAATCGCAAGAGCAGCTGTGTGAAGAGGTAACGTGACCTTATTAGACAGACACAGAATTCTGATTGAAGCTAAAAAGTTACGTACATCTCTGTTCCACAAAATCTTAAGTGAGGTTACTGTCAAAAAATTAGTGATGGCAGATTTACTACTATCCGATTAAAAACTGGATAATAGCACTGTACAGCAAAACAAGAGAACCAACGCAGTAACCAAAATTCCCAAATATTTTTAAATAGGCAAAATAAAAGCATTTTGCTACAAGCATTTTCTCACAAGGTGACATGTCGTGAACTGCTGAAACATAAAATGATGTTTGCTTTCAATTTTAATATGAAATATGGATTTTCAAATCCGCAGAAAACGATATTGTACTCGTGCAAGCTGTGGTAAATCACGAACCGATATATAAACAAGGAGTTTTTCGATGTATGTATGTGTGGAAAAAAAAAATGTTTGTTTGGTTAATCCTAAAGAAATTAATCGCTTTTCAATTCACATTACTTTGGATTTATTGACATAAACGTCATTAATTGTTATAAATAAAGAAGATCCAGATGGCTGGAGAGTTAAATCACTCTTATGTGATGACGAGTTATTGGAAGTGGTATTCCGAATTTTGATGCACATTTGCACTTCACAGATATAAGTTTATTCAGTTGATCGTTGCCTTTGAACATAACGGAATCAGGTGGTCATTAGAGTTATGGGATTGATTCTTTTGTAGGTTGTTTCCAAATCTAGGTTGATATTGCATTTTAATGTATTTTATTACTTTCCCAGTTCAAACTCTTTTGAAAATTCAAATTCTCGCAACTAAGCAGTCTAAAATCAAATTTTAACTGGTATCTGCCATCTTAAAATCCAATTTCCGGTGCGATGAGAAACCTATCTACTATATAAATTCGGAAGCTCACTCATTCACTCACCTCAGTAGCTATTGGCTGGAGAACGGTGTCACGTGTCAGCCTTCGCTCGCAAATTAACAGTCATCAGAGATATAATCATAATAAATTCGAGGTTATCTCCACAATTTTATAACTAAGCAACTCCTACAAAATTAATTGCCATAATACATTCATTAAGTCTTTTTTCATAGCGTTTCATAGTTAAAAAATATTTCAGTAACATGTTGGTCATTAAAGGAACTTAAAAAAAACTTTAAAAAAATTATTACTCATCGTCTCTGCTGTAACCACGAATGCCAATTGTAATTCCGGCTTAGGATAAATTTCAATTTAATTAAAACTTTCACTAATGTTGTTGTTTGACCAAAGTATATGCATAGTATTTGCTTTTAAGCTATTTTACTGATCACTTTGGTTAATGGTCCTTATTCATGTTCGATGTACGTGAGTTATTAGGTTATTTTAAGTGGAAATCAGACCAAATATGTTACCGAATCGACTATTCTGGCAATTCATTTCTTCTGAGTTGCTCAACTGTTTAATAATATCGATTGTATATTAAGTTCTGTGGGCGTTACAGATACTATGGCTAATGATTACATTATGAGTGTTTTCCCAGTCTCAATAATAATAAAAAAACGTGATGCTTTCGAAGTAAACTGGATTTTTTTTAAAAAAATATTACAGAGTGAACTTTAAGGGTCAAATTCAAGTAAAGTTTGTATTTCAGCAAGTTCGAATCTATGACCTTTGAATCAATTATAGGATTGGCTGTTCGTGTATATTACCTGCCTCTATTAATGCTTCTGAGTTCTTCAAGCTCAAGAGATTTTATTCACCCTGAAACACAGGTCAAGATACGCAAAAAAACGGTCATGGGCTTACAAGGTACTTAATAATGTTTATTTGTTACTGTCACGGATACCAACTGTAATTTTTCTTTCCCGAATATCTAATATTTTCTCTAAGTGGTATTATGAGTAGGCCTATTTGTAAATGAAATCTATGCAACTATTTGGAGTATACTGAAACAATACGTTCATGGTTAACACCGTGTTCAGATCAACTAACTACTGAACTATCTAAGATGATTCTGCTAGGTTGAGAATAGCATGTTGACTTAATTCGATTTCTGATTGCAGTCCAGTATCGATAAAGCAGTTTCAAATTACTGTGTTCCATCATTAAATACTTGCGTCAGGTGTAACATTGAGTATCGGCTACACATGTATCATATCGTAACGCTATACACTCAATGACTACATATCTGTGTAACACTAGCTAGATATAGGTTACTTCCATTAAAGAAAAAGAAAAAATAATTTTCCTAACCATGGCAGTAGGCTCTCCAGAATCCTATTCCCAAATAAACCGTTTTTCTGGTGAATGTTAAAAATCAATAATAGTCTTCTTTTAAGGACGTTTTTTCTTCCAACATTTGCAACTTACTTCCGAACTAAAATAATTATTTTTTTACCATTATCTAAAACCATTTTTATCTTTTGCTTACTGCCGTTACTGTCATTTGTACATCATTTTATTCCTTTTGTCTTCCTTAGGTTTATATTAGCCCATATTCTTCCGCTATTATTTTTTCCAATTCATTCAGCTATTTGGAAACATACTCGGTCTTTCTTAACACCTATTGCTGGTTGTGAATTTAATATTAGTTATGGCATATTATACCCTACAAGAAGATGCTGTCACTTGGAACCGATGGTATGGATCTTGAGTCAGGAGGGGAAACATTTTTAATAGGCAGAAGGCTTTTTAGTTCTCAGTGTGTCAGATCAAGAGTTACGAGATTTAGGTTTAGATTAATGATGATATCAGTAAAGGTGAACAACATTTAATGGCGATAAGATCGCTTGACGTTGTGTTCAGTTTATCAGCTCTTGTCTCATCGACAGAAGACAAGTACCTAGTACCCAGAAGTTAACTGGATCTAAATCGTTTCGAGATAAACACGGGAATGTACTAGCCGTGATGCCCCGTTTTTAACAGAAAACTGGGAATCCTGTGAAATATTCCCAATATTTATTTTATTTAGCGAGCTGCAAACAAAACTCAACACGGGGTACAGTAAAACAAAAGTAAAACAACAATGATTATTGCAGGCAGATATGTAGTACGCAGATATAACCAGCTGCTCTGTTGGTGTCATTCAGGAAATCAGTGCATTGTAAGAAGTACGTTGTTAATAAATACTCTTATTTGTGATGGATTGTTTGCTGTTCTGCCCACAACAGCACCCCTGGATAGAGACACAGTCCATATGAAGGGCTGTTAAAAGTTAATGAAACTACGTGCGGTTCATGTAAACTTTAATTGAATCGATATAGAAACGTATCTGTTCATTCCGACAACCTAAATGAGACTAACCTGTGACCAAACATGCTTCAATAATTCACCCGCGTCTTAGAGACCAGAGATCTGCAGTAACCAAATACTGTGGGATAATAGAATTATTTATGCTAAAACCAACAACAAAATTCTGAATACAACACTTGTGATCCTATTACAACATTAAGTAGTCATAAAAACTTAAATTAAAAAACCTGTTGGCAGAGTTCGAAATTGTCGGGAAAATTTCCATATGTGTTCGAGTGAGATATTAGGGCGGTGGCGTTGTCATCTATTAGCAAACAATGTAAACTGCATTCTGTGTGATTAGGGGCGTCCATTAATTACGTGTACTCAAATAGGGGGGGGGGGGAAAGCTGGCGAAATGTCTCCAAGGGGGAGTGGAGTTTGACGGAAATCTCACATCAACCTTTATTTCAGTTTAGAGAAAAAAAAAAGTTGGCGATCCCACCAGATTTCACCAAAAAAGGGGGGATGATCTCATCAAATCTCACCAGAAGGGAGGATCCCACCACATCTCAGCGAAAAGGGGGGGGGCGGATTTACGAAAAAATACCTCACGTAATTAATTTGTTTGTGTGCTGCACAATTCCTTATGCAGAATTTGGGCAAGTTCGCAACATTCTTCTATACAATTACGGGAAACCACCTGAAACTGAAATCAGGACGACTACGTGGGACAGCTGTATTCCTTCCCATGTCCCATGGCAGCACTTAAACGCGCGCAATCAGAATGGCGTGTTGGTCTAATCGCGGTAAAATTGCGTCGCGTTTCTGGGGTATACCGCACAAGCAAAGCGAGCTACATCCAGCGCCTAGCATGGAAAATATTGGCACAGCTGGGCTTGCAGCTGAGATAACCTGACTCACGTCGTACTGAACCAAGAGACCGGTCTACCACATATGTTTGAGTAAACGTATAGTTCACTGCGCTCGCCAGACCCGAACATCAGTTCTCCCGCCAAAGTGATTATTTCAATAGCCGCCAAATCAGCCGGCGCGCAAAATGGTGGATCCAAGATGGCGGGCGGAAATTGGTAAAATTCTTTTTATTTATGTAAAAGCCAATATTTAGAGGCTGTTGTAGTTAATGGTTATAAATATAAGCTAAAAAAATGGAAAGCTCGAGAAAAGTACCAAATAGAGGATAGAAGATAGTATAAAATATTACAAAAAAAGAATTTTATTTCAATTACAATTAATCATTTAGTAAATTGTTTGTGACTATAATTAAAAGTTATTGTTTTCTTCATCTTTTTTATCTTCATTATCTTCTTCTTTTTATCTTCGTTATCTTCTTCTTATGCATCTTCAGCTGAATCGCCATCATTTTCAAAGACTGTTTCCTCATCATCTACATCGGGAATCTTCATAATCTTCCGGCACAGGAACTAAGAGGGCAACGGCTTCTGACGACAAACTCTTCAGTTTGTTTGATGATGTGGTGGATGCCTTGGTGGGCAAACCACGTTACAATTATCTTTCATACCTTTATGATTAATAATTGTGGATTTTTTAATTTTAATTTATATGAAGGATTGGAAATTTATTAATTTAGCAAGAATCTCGACGTTGGTTGGAATTTAGGAAAAATTGTCACAATATGACATTTATTTCTTATCACTGGCGATTACAAGTCTGAGCGAATTTACCGTTAACATTAACACAAATTGGCAAAATCATAAAAGCAACGCTCAGAGTTACAATTAGCCGTCATGAGCAAGCAAACAACTGTATATTTACTTTTAAATATCTCAGAATCAAAATGCAAGAAATAATGACAGTTGGAACAATAAAATACAAGTTATGATGACCTCAGACAAAGGTATCATAATACTGTGACTTTACAGTTAAACAAGAAAATCATGGGCGCCAGAATGAACAATATATCATTCGAAAATAACTAGTTCTGGCAAATTATGCCGCTAGCTCAGGGGTTTTTACAATTACAAAGTGAGAACATGGACCTATCCTCTCAAAGTCGCTTACGGGTTCTGTTTCACGGAATGCACAATCACATGGCTTGGTCGTAATCAATTACCATTGTAGTTATGCGTCTGATGTCTGTGATGAGTGCAGCGGACCCACGATATGTGCGATTATCTCACAAGTCGGCTATAGGCATCTCTGGTCTGGCAATGCGCATCATCGCATTACCGGCTGTGTTGCGGTGATAACCTTGCTCCAGCAAGGCAAGCTGCGGTTAGCGAAAGAAGTCAACTTTCCAAGTCAACCTCAGACTGGTGCGATCGAAGTTAGAATAATGTCCGCTCCTCGCTCTTCGGTCCACGAGGAAACTTCTTGCTCCGCCCATTTGTAGTCTCGAAGCTCACATACAACAAAAATTCCCAGGATTTTGAGTTATACGCTCATTTTGATTGGACCTTCAGGTCGGCACCTAATGTCACGTGATATCCTCGATATGTGATTTGGCCAAAGAATCCAACAGAGGTCGGACATATTCGGCTAAGTTCGCCGGGGAGAGAGAACATTCGGGTTTCGGACGGCAGGCTTTTCCCGCTCGGTGAGTGACCCATCCCCAGGGAGCAGTGTGTGTGGTCTGGCAAATCCCAAATCCGCGACGTGCTGTCGCCATGGCTCGGAAAGACCAAGATTAGCTTCAAGCCTACATAGCTCAATAACTCTTTAATATTCGCTTTGCTACGATACACTGTATAAGTTCACCATTTCATTACAGTCCTCACTTGGAATCTTGCGTACTTTATAAAATTACAACAAAAATCTATTCACGTGGTCGCCCAAGATTTATGTAAATTACTCTTATATTATTACATATACAATAAAAATGCACCTTGTAACGTGGCGACAGCGCGGCTCGTTACAATGATTTGCGCAGAGAAGAAATGTTGAAATCTGTGGTTGCTAACAATCTCCTGAACACGTTTTTGATACTCTTAAGTCCTGAAAACTTTCGTGAAAAGCCTATGCGATATTGCTTTATCAACTTATTGGTTGATTCTTGAGCATACTCCGACAGTTCATATAATTATTAATTTATTTAATACTTATTTCTTAACACGTGTTTGAAAGCGTTAAAAAGTAATTCCACTCGGTATGTAGAATATTTGTGTTTCAAAAAAATGTACTTTTTCATAATTATTAATGAAAAAATTAACTTAACATTAATAATTTCATTTTTTTAAAAAAAGGATGCATTTTGCAAGCGTCGCTTGAAAAGTTGTTCAAAGCCGGAGTTGGTACTAGTAGGTGGATCTGAAGGTTAATTTATTAAGGTAATAGTATATACTTGCGGACACGGTGCAAAAGAAAGCGGAATATCGTGGAATTCGTAACTTATCTCTATTTTTTTAAGCACATTTTAAAATTTTCTACCAAATTTTCCGGTATTAAGTTAATTTAAAAAAATATGTGTAATTAATGATTTAAAAATTACATAAATGTATTTTAATTAGTACATACTTTCTGGAACACAGTCCATATTTAAAATATTCGTTTCACTTACAAAGAACACAAATATTTATCTTTAACGACAAGACTATTTTGTTTCCTGGTCGGCTGCATGCACGGCTAGCAATGAAGTGCCGACTTTGACATGAAATATAAAGGAGGAAATGAACAATTGATCGTCCAAACAATCGGTATTCAGTAGTTCCAACATTACTGTAGCCAACCTGATAGTCGAAATTTTTTTTCCCCCTTTTTGGCCACGTTTTCAAGATTCTGGCCCACTGTGCGGTGATCTGAGGGACTAAGACTTCTCGGACATTACTGACAAAACATCAGTCATTGATTTCATTCGGAATAACAGGTTGGAATGAGCAACATCGGGTTTCACCCTATCTCTTCGTTCATCTCTATAAGTGTAATGGAAATGGGATCTATATGACCGTGCAGTCCACTTCGTGGGCATTATTATTGATTAGGAGGGGTTCTTAGAAGTGATCTTAGGCTATCTTCAAGATTATAACAGATTATACTATGATGGCACCAAGATATTATTTGTCAGGATAAGGATATTTGACACCAGGCCGATCTTTGAGGTAGCAGGAATCCCGAACTGCTTTAAGGGTGATAATTATTATAGTTCTTACCTTTTCGATTTATTACAAACTCTTCCCCACAATTATCTGAAATAACTAGGGTTTTAATCTAGCGACTGTAAATGACTGACACGACACATGGATTATTTAATCAAGCATTTTAATTATAAAAACCTAACCGTACAAGTATCCGCATATGTATCTAAATTTATGCTGAAAGGAAATGTCACTCAAGCATGACTAAAATGTTACCATCTTAACATTGCTAATGACTGAATAGCTTCTTCATACGAATGTAACGGAAACATAGCTTTAGTGAATTAATACCTGAATGATTAAATAACGATCGAACCCGATTTTACCAATTAAGATTCCCACGAGGCGATACATTATTACAAACAACGCCATACAATTCATTTAAGTTATACAGAATGAATAATTTATCTAACATATTTTATCTACCCAATAACTAACTACGTGAGACATGGCTATAGACAAAGCATAGCTTTGCCTAGTGCCAAAGGCACACAGACAAGACACATGTCTAACCTTTTACATGGCTTCTGGCAGAATAGATTGATTCAAAATGGCGACAGGGTATTTATGTGTTCTATTGAGGTGGGTTAATGCACCTGTTCACGTGCACTGTCCATGCCTGTGCAGTAGTCTTGGATTCCTGAACTTGCAATTCTGCAGTACACATGTACGCATCTCGCTCGCTTGCGCTCAGGCTAATAGCGACTTGTAATATTTTTCACTGAATAACTAAAACTCCTATTTTAAGCCCCAATTCACAGACTGGCCGTTACATAGGGACAACACAGAACATCAGGCTACACTTTACAACAAAAATTGTAACGTTACAAAGAAGGAACCCACCAAAACTATTGGAAGCACCAGTGTTCTCAAAGCTGTAGTGTTTAAAATTCCAGGGAAGATACTGAAATTCAACGTCAATATGACATTACAAACAGCTAATCTGATGCCAAACAGATTTAGCTACTATGGCCGGACCTCGTGGCACTGGAGTTGAGAGATACAGAGGAGATTACAGTTGACCGGAACAATTACTTCTTTAGTCTTGTGATTGGCCAACTCATCTGAACAGGTATTAGTATTACTGGTAATGACGTGAAGGGGAAACACCGAGGCTGTTGCGTGAGAGATAAAGCTTTGTTCTGGTATTCTGGAGATCGTAGTTTCAAAAATCCGTCCGGAAATCAAGATTTCGTTTTTCCAGGTGTGGTATTAGACCTTCACTATTCAAGGAATGTTAATAAAACTAAATCTGTTACCGCAAGCATAGCGGGTGATAGACGAATGTCATATCAAGCCTAACTTTTCATAATAATGGCTCTTCAAGCCAGTAAGATGTAATGACATCGAGCCTGTAGAATTAGTGTACTCTCAACCCAGATTGTCTGATGTGTAATATATGATACACCATCTATTTTCTCGCTGTGGCACCCAAGTATCGATGATATGTATGGATTTGTATGAACACCTTTTTTGTTGTCATAAATTCAGTACAAAAATCATTTTCTCCATTCGATATCAACTTGTGTTTAAATTCCCAACGTATATAAATTTTAACGAGAACTTAATTAGAGTGTATTATTCTCTATGATTATTTTTATTCCTACCAAAGCACACCAGTTAGGTCCCCAGCCATGATTACCATCACATATGGTTGCCCAAAATCGCTCCAGGGTAATGCCGGAATGTTTTCCTCAAAAGTGCTTCGGCTAATGCATTCCCGTTCTTTGTCCCAAATTCTCTCCCGCCTCTAATGACCTCAACGTCGACGATACGGAAAGACCGAACCAAAGGGAGAGTCCTTTAATTACGTGAGGTCAGTTTAGCGGGACTCGGCAAAATCTCACCAAGGGGTAGGGAGGGTGAATAGAGTTCTTACGTATTTTTTTTTTTTTTTTTATTTCAGACTGTCATCCTTCAAAGGATAGTAAAAACAAGGTCTCCAAAATTTTGAGGTCAATCTCACGTTAGGAGAAAGGGGGGGGGGTGTCCGACCAGATCTCACCAAGGGCGAAGGGGAAGGTCCAAATATAAGAAAAGAACACCTCACGCAATTAATAGAATCCTCCCCCCCCCCAAAACAAAAGATAAAAAAGGTGAAGCGACTTGTTAAAGGCTGTATTAAGATAAATGGGATGGTACTCTATTGTCGCTAAACCTTAATATTTATGTTAGAGGCCAGGAATGACATTGTGGCAGCTAATGTGATTGACGGCAGCGCAATCCAATTTGTCGCGGTTTCATAAATTAATCCTAATCGTACCAAGTAGCGGAAACTATAGCGGATAGAAGCCAGGAACTTACGATATTGCATAAATAACCTTGATCCCGCGATTCCAGTGACCTCTCAGTATGCAGTGAGACACCTAACAACTGATGCAGTATTGCTTGTCGGGGCAGTGGCAGCTAGCAGAAGGGGTTGAACTCGAGTTGAGCACGTCGGGAGTTGGTCGGTGAGCACGTCCCTGCTTATCGCCGTCCCTTCATCTAGCTGTCTTCTGCATACCGAACAGTACCCCCAACCCCTGCTCTCCGCGGAATACGGATTGCTGTCATCGGTACAGTAAAACAAACAACTCAGTGACCTTCACGAGCTCCGTAACTTTCTCCCAGGCTTAGCTGCCAACCAGTAGTTTATTGTATCAAATTCTTTACCAGTAAGTTTTGATCGTTTGGCACATTGACAGCAAAAAAAGAGAAATTACGCACGGAATTTTTATTTTGGAACCATTGAACATTGCAAACCAAGCGAAATTACCAGGTAAAGGTAAAAGTGATTCATACCGCAAACAGAAACTGTACGTCTTGTGGATCTCTTGTTGTTCTTGTTTGACAGAGTCGGTCCTTGAATGGGGCTGCATGGTTTCACCTGTTTGTAAGATAACAGTCATTTTTGACCAATAATCTGTTGATTTCTTAACTGGCTCAGTTGGTTCCGGCACCGTAATAGGGTTAGCTAGTTCAAATCCCGGCGGTGGAGTACATTTTTCACCTTCTGTAATTGGCTAGCAGGGTAGGAGAGGTGAGTGGTTAACGATCTGGCTTCGCATTCGGGAGGACGGTGGTTCGAATACTCGTCCGGGCATCCAGATTTGGGTTTTCCATGGTTTCCCCAAAACACTCCAGGTGAATGCTGGGTTGGTTCCTACAAAAGGCCATAGCCAAATTCCTTCCCGTTACTCATCCTCAATCCCATACCGCCTCTAATAACCTCGACGTCGACGAGGCGTAAAGCCATAAGTAAAATAATAATAATAATGCGACTTTGTTTATGGTGAATCGTTTGTCGGGCGTGGACGTTAAGCTTGGCAGATCCCTTGATGTCTTTAGGATGAGTGGCCCTCTCCATTTTTTAATCTATGATCCGCAACACAAAAAACTCTCAGCACTCACACTGTCACAGTAACACTCTCAAACTCTGCCACACTGTGTAAGGCAACGGGTAGCCACTCCACTTCATCTTCCCGACGTTTCCATGTTAACCCGTCTACGCCCGCGGATGAGCAAGGCGATCATAAGAAGAATAAGTCCGTTAATTAGATGTGTTTTGGTTAGCTTTCGGGAATGGGGTACTGAAAAATGTCATCTTGTAAGCTGTGCGATGATGTGCATTCTCTTCTATTAAACGAGGCTGCATGCTTGAAAAAAAGTGCAGTAGTTTTCAGAAAAAGAAATCAGTCATAAAATCTCGTTTAAGGAAGTCATTCCGTTAACTGTCCCACTTTCCACTTAGCTACGGCAAGGCACTGATTGTTGTAACATGTTTTAAAGTTCTCCTTTTTACTGTCTTAGAATAAAAAAAGCTCTTCTTTGGGTGGTCGGGAACTAATATATTAACTTTCCAGGCAACGAAGGGCATTATTCGAAGAAATAGAATTCGTGTTCCAATTATCGCTTGTTTCACGGCCTAATTCAAATCATAAATATTGCGTTTTTTACCCACAGGACTTATTTCGAGATACCGAGTGTGGTGGGTGAACAGTTAACGTTCTGGCCTCGCATTCGGGAGGACGCGGGTTCGAATCCCCGTCCGGGCATCCAGATTTGGGTTTTCCATGGTTTCCTCAAATCACTCCAGGCGAATTCTGGGATACTTGCTTCAAAAAGACCATGGCCGAATTCCTTCTCGTTCCTTGCTCCAATCCCACTCCGCCTCTAAAGACCGAGCCGTCGACGAGGCGTAAAGCCCAAGAAAAAAAAATCGAGATCAGGAATCGCTTTATAGGGGCAGTCGAAGAGTTAACAGCATGTCTCGCTATTTCTAGAGTGTTGCAGAAAATAACATGTAGGATCTGTAGTCTTACATGGAATCCTAATAGTGCAAGTGCTGTAGTAAACGTCACATTCACAAAGTTAGGTTTGCCAGAGGACCTCTGAAATCTTGTTGAAACAAATTTGTGTCTTCCTGTCTGCGCGTTAGGATGAACGGGATTCACTTAAAAACTACTAATAGGATTTTTACCGGTTTTTTATTCATGTACAGCCTGTGGTCCCTTACATAAAAAAATGTTCCACTTTGCTGTGTTTTAGAAAAGCTGAGAAATTTAATAAAAAAGTATCTTCAATTTAGCATCAATAAATATTTTGTTGAACGCAATTTACGTAAAAAACATACTGATTTGATTTTAATGGCGTTCTGATTAATGTACACGTCATGGGCCCGCGGTAAAAATATGGGTATATTTCATTTGGATGCGACTTAAAAAGGAAAAGATTTTAAGATACTTTTCGTTAAACGCCATTCATGCAAAATTACTGCTCCGATTTTAATGTAGTTTCGATTAATATACAACCGTTGGTCCCGCGGGTACTCGTATAGGGTTTGTTCACTTTCCGGTCCGGGCATCCAGATTTGAGTTTTCCAAGGTTTCTCAAAAACACTCCAGGCGAATGCCGGGATGCTTCTTTTATAAGGCCATGGTCGAATTGCATCCCGTTCTTTGCCCTCATGATAATTTTTTGCTGTATGCAATTCACGCAAAAATCTATTCATCGAATTCGGTTAATGTATAGACCGTGGTCCCCGGCGTAAAATAGAATGTGTTTTGTTTTTTTTGCGATCTTAAATAATTCCTAAATTGAAGTTATTTTTCCGCGTAAAAACTGCTCACTGGATTTTGTTGGGTTTTTTTTTTTTTTTTTTTTTTTTTTTTTTTTTTTTTTTTTTGTAACTGCTTTACGTCTCTTTTTAGCATCGAGGTCTTTAGAGACGGGAAAGGATGGGGGGCAAGGAATGCGAAGGAATTCGGCCATGGCCTTTTGAAGGAAGCATCCCGGCATTTGCCTGGAGTGATTTGGGGAAGCATGGAAAACCCAAATCTGGATGCCCGGACGGGGATTCGAACCGCCGTTTTGTTGGGATTACTGTCAGTGTACAGCCATTGTACTGCAGATAAAATGGACAATTTTCTTTAGAGGTTACTTCAAAAAGCTGATGAATTTAAGATTTTTTTTTTTTTTTTTTAACGCGATTACCGTAAAATTACCTGTTGGATTTTAATGAGTTTTCGATTGATATACAGTTCGTAGACCCGTGGGAAAAATAAGGTTTTTTTCTTATTGATAAAGCTTCATGAAACTGATAATTTTAAGACAATTGTTTGTTGAATGTTATCCACGCAAAAAATGCTTTTCAGATTATGTTTTAGGCTAATCAAACCCCTTGGTTCCATAAATAGAATAGGGTATGTATCCATTTAAAGGTAAGTTACTTCACTCTCTCGAAATGCTTATCGTGATTTCGCATGCAGTTTAATGTAATAACGATTCATGCAAAAAGAATTTGTGCTCTGTGAGCCGTAGGGGCCGTAGTTCATGTAACTCCTGATATCTTTAGAGAGTCGCCTTAACTTTATCAGTAGTTCCTGGTAACTGCTAGTATATAATAAAAATTAAGGTAGCCAAGAAAACAGCACTTAACCACGCTGACGGCAAGATAACGTCCGTATATGAAAAATATTGTATGCACTATGTTCTCATGCTGATGAAAATATTGCAAACACAAATTTTAGCGTTTCATGTGTATCTTTAAGGCGTTCGCGTAGCTCAGGCCCGGATGATTCGGGTTTGATCTGCAACGAAGCCGAGGATTTTTTCATTTTTCGAAGCTGAACGTCCGGAACGGCTCACCAGGCCCACTCAGCCTGCTATGCAATGAGTACTATCAAGGTAACTCCCAGCCGGCCTCGGTAGCGTAGGGGCTAGAGCACTAGCTCCACGTGCCGAAGGTCGCCGGTTCGAATCCGGCCGCGGGCATGGATGTTAGGTGTTGTGTGTCTGTGTGAATGTCCTGTCCGTCCTGTGGTGTCTACACATAGGAAGCATAAACGCAATGGAGAAACTAAAAAAAAATTCACTTGAAGAGAAATAAACACATTGAGCTGGCTGAATGGCTTAGTAGCCGAAAGCCATTAAAAAAAAAAAAAAAAAAAAAAAAAGGTAACTCCGCGTGAAGGCAAAAAATGGCAGAGTGCGGCACTGACCACGTCACATGCTTCAATTGCAAAAGGTTGTAATGGGAATGCGGAGCTCTACCTCTATGAATCCTGCGGGAAGCGACAGGAGCCGTAGGAAGCCCTTGACCTTTTTATGTGTATCTTTATGTTTTTCGTTTGTCTACGCATCTTGCCATCAGGTTGGTAAGAGGAGGTTTCTGCCTCTACTAAAATTTGGTTTAATTTGTTACCCTGCACCTTTCTTTATATATACCGAAGAAGTAGATGTGGATTATGGTGCTACTGTTACATTGTTGTATTTTACGATAGTAGGCTACTTCGTGTTAATCAACTTTGCCTAGCGTGAACAAGTGGATTCTGTAATCGCTGGTAGCAAGACAATCTCTCTATCACACACATTATTATCTTCATATCACTAGCAGATAAATATCTCCTAAGACAATAATCTTAGTTTTATGTTCTGTTTCAAGACAGAATGCCTGTTTCCGCAGAATTATTTAATACGTTGCTGAAGTGAAAATCGCTACGCGATTCAAATTTCATGTAAAACTGTAGGTAAACTGTAATCTGTAAAATTACTGGTATAAGTTAAGAGACAATGTAAGAGCCAGAACAGGTGATCTTTGGCAGCTCTGTCTCTTAGGCAGCTGAAAAATACTATGGTAGGTGAGCATACTGTTATAGTAAACTACCTTTTACCCGCGACTTCGTACGCGTGGACTTAGAATTTCATTGCCAGAATTGGATATCGAAAGCTTTTAGTAACGTAAGATTTGTTCCAAACAACACGAGTCGGCATAATATGACAGGAATGTCATCACTATATCATTCTACCACCGAACCTGTCTCATGAAGTGAATCAATTTTCAACATATTAAGAAACAGAAAAACAAACGGTGCGGGGTTTTGGGAACGTTTAACTGAGGTCAGCTTTATTTCAGCGTGGTATTTTCTTCTTTCTTCAGCATGGGCATCAGATTATTGGGTTCTAATAACTTAAGCTTCTCGTGCTCTTCAAGAACTGCACCTTAGGCCAGGTTTACGTCCGCAAGGCATGTCAAAAAAGAAGACAAAATAAACTGGTGCAAGCAACTTTTAAGCAGACACAAAGTAATAATACAGTTCAGAGTAAATCTATATCTATACTAAATAATAAGTTTTGTCTCTAAACGAAATTTATTAACAAATCAGACACTAACAGACTGTGCGAGAAGCACAGTTTGAGCAGCTAACGTAACATTATAGACTAACACACGCACCCGTCTGTCTGTCACCATTCGATAAGTTCTCATAATTTCGTGATTAAAAATGTTATTTATGACGAAAAAAATGTCCTGTGTACTTCCTACAAAGTCAAAATTCCATCAATATCGGTACAGCCATTTAGTCGTCAAAACGTAACAAAGAGACAGAGACTTACTTCCGCATTTTTAATATTATTAGTGCAGATCAAACACATACTTACTGTGAGAGAAACAACGCCTGAGGGATCAATATAGCGTAAAAAATTGTATTGTTAGACCGCCTACGATTTATCAAGCAATGTACCCACAAATTTGTGATATCTACAGTTTAACATGGAATCCGAACAAGTGATCGTACAAACATGGCTCAAAAGACCAAAAACAATTTTTTTTTAAATACTTACTTCCACCGGGATTTGAACCGGTGACCACGCGCCAAACATCAGTAAGCAGCACATTAACCACTGAGCCACCAGATCGCTATAAGGGAAGGTACTACAGAGACGGACACATCCTATGCGCCTGTCTATCGCCTTTCATTAATTTTTCAAAATTATATGACAGAATATATTATTTGTACAGAAATAGTATGCTATGTCCATCCCAATGCCAAATAGTATCTCCTCGTCAAATTTCATCACGATCAGATTAGCCGTTTAGCCCAAGAAACGTAACAAACAGACAGACAGACAGACAGAGTTATTTTCACATTTATATGTAATTATTAGTATAGATGCTGATTGCTTTTAGAAATCACCATACTCGTAACATCCTCAGTCGCTGACCTAATAAATTATTCAAAATACGGTGGTACTGGAAGGGAAGATTGGCATTTTTCAAATAATTACTAATTCCAGAATTTTCACTACAATAATTGCTATGATTCCCTGACAAAAGAGCTGAGTATGAAAGAGGAGTTTTTTATCCAACATCTGAGAACCAAACGACCTTTATCACGTTGATGTCACAAAAGTTGTGTGGAACGTTGGAAATACCACGTTCGTCGTAGATATAGAGAAAACAGAGAAAGTTAAAATGTTTTTACAGCGTGAACTTTGCCCAACGTAAGAACGTTTCCAGGAGAAGAGCTCAAATCTGGAATGTAAGATCTTTAAGTCTTTCTGAGAAGCTGGGGGAGCTGAATATGGAAGTGAGTTATGTAGCAAGGAACAGTATGATTCTAGACGCAAGTGGTACACGGGAAGACAGCACGTTAAAAACTTTCGTAAAGCGCAGAGTATCATCTCTTAACTCCATAATCACAAGAGGTTATTGAAAAAATCACTTCAAGTTCGATAATATATGTGTGCAACAGGCATTGAACAGAACTCGACCACTTTTGTTCTTATTATTACAAAAGGATAAATACTGTCGGTATTCATTGATGCTGCAACATAACAGCATTACATTCTAGGAGATGACGTATGGATCACCGAAGATTAAATGAACGCACAAACAAGTGCGCCTAATTAGGAGCTTTAAGATATAAAATAAGCAAAGTAGGTAGTAATAGGGTGATGCAGGGGAAAAGGTAATAAAACTTGAATAATGGGTAAAGCAATAGCATTACACTCAGTTCAGATTGATAGGGGATAGCAGCCATATTATGGTACGCCAGAATAAGGGTGGAGACGTGACAGTTTTAGACCATGAATTTGGGACCTGGAAGGAAAGAAAATCATACAATATCACCGGAAAACGTTCAGTTTGGCACTTTAGGTAAATACGGTATGTTAGAACGGCTCACTGTGGGTTGTGGACATCAGGTTGGTACTACCATTTATTTCCGTAACGGTGAAGAAAGCCACCTCTAGTGTCCGCCGATTGGAGGCACCGGTAGTCGGGAATCAATAAAAACTACTTGCAGTGCAATAGGGGTTCTCATTCCTTGTTTTGTGGAGAATAGATTGGTGCAGACATGATGCCACGTGCAAAGCAGCTCCAAGCATAATAATTCTACGAAATATGAAGTAAGCAAAAATGTTATCTCTTTTCTCTCTCTCTTTCTCTCTCTTGACGAACAATAAAGGTCTCGACTACTCCGATAAGTAAACTAATAACTTCGGTAAATATTGTAAGGTATAAGTTGTGATGATACATTACAGGATGTCTGGCAATTTTTAATATTTGTATTGTGTGAAGATTTATGTTTCTTCGTTACAAAATTTATAGAATGAAGAGGAATGCTAAGGAACACGTATAGAAATTTTTAGTGTAATTTGGTCACATAAACTATCAGGAAATTGCTCACTACTTCTCTACTGCATGGAATAAATCAGTGAGATGAACATATGGATACAATATATTATTATGATATGTACCTGTTTTCCCGTAGCACTTTCACAAATGTGGATGAAACCTCAAGAATGCAAGCAGTCTTTGGAAATTAATACGATTAAAGAAAACAGCTAAAAGTACTTAATTAGGAGGGTAAGTTACAATTCTCATATTTAAATTTCTATTAAAAATTATAATTTCGAATATCTAGTTATACTTTTCAACTTGATGAAGGATTTTAATAAAATACGTGCTAACAATAAAACACGAATTCTTTTGTATACTAATATGGGACGGTACTTAATTTTTCTTAAAAAATGACAATTGACCTACATATTCGGTTTATTTGGAAAACAATTTTTTTATACCTGGTATTTCAGATTTACGATCTCGTGTTAAAGTAATAACTTCCTTAATTCCGCCTTCAAACATAATGTATCGGTAGATAATAATAATAAACAAAAATTGTGTTGAAAATAAATTCTAATAATTCCATTTTAATTACAGAATACAATTTCAACCAAGACTATCAGTGAAAAATCTTTTGGAAAAATACTTGTACCTGAGTTACATTGATTGTAATAAATTCATGGAAGAATTATAGTTAAATTTAATTTAATCTTGGCAGAAGTTACGTCGCCGAAGTTTTGAGGGAATAACAATGTGGACCGATACATTGAAGCAGTGTTTGTAAACGAAGGTTATGTGGTACATGAATTCACGGTTGCGAAATTTAATAAACAGCAGAATTCAGTCCTCGAATACTCATCACTGGCAATAGTAAATATAATAGGAGTTAAACTTTTTCAGATTTTCGTAAACAATCTGTCAGGGAGATCACGGATACTTCTCAAATTTTAGGAGCGTGTATCAAACCTCAAGAGCAATTACTGTGGAGCAATGGCACGATTATCAAGAAAATCGATCTCAAAGTTCTCAGAGTTATATCTATATGGGTAATGAAGGACTGTTGTTTACGTGTGTCAATAACCTCGCTGGTAGAGAATAGGGATGGAATGTGGGCTACCGGAGCTCTAATCTCTGCACATAACGCTCATTTGCTGCAACAGTAACATAACTAAAAAACGTCAGTTTCAGAGAAGGGCCTGTCAAATGCCTCATGTAAAACAACGTTATGCATTCACTATAAAATAACTTATCTGCAAGTTTTATTGAAAGAAAACAATATAAAAGAAAGGAAAATGAACAGTATCAGTTGTAGTATTTGCGATAACGATCCATCCTCAGATTATAACTCAAGACAGCTCGTTTTTTTTTTAGTTATGTCGTTGTTGCAGCAAATGAGCGATGCTACCTACCTTTTCTTCTGATACGTTTTACGTTATTGTAGTCATTAGGATACTATTTCTATTTTAATTAATAATTATTAATGGTTTTGTAATTAAATTTTTGCACTGTTGTAATGTTTGCTAATGTTTTAAAAGGTGACGGGAGATTACAGGTCTATGTTTCCTCCAAATTTTAATATTTCAGTTTATGCGTAAATACCTGGCAACGGCAAAATTGAATAAAAAATTCAGAGTGATTAATATACCATAGAAAATAAATGCGAATTTGCAGTAAAATAATCTCTAATAAAAATCTGGTTGTTGAGCTATAACTCCCGGGACTCGCATTAGACAGGACGCCGGTTTAAATACCCGTCCGATCATGCATGTTTCGGTATTTCATGATTCCCTGAAATCAGGAGAATGCCGGGATGGTTCCTTATAAAAGCCATTGTTGAATTACTTTTCGTTCCTAATGGCCAATCCACTCGGGGCTCCAATGACCTTGATGTCGATGAGGCATCAAGCCACAAGTATGAGCGCGTTAGGCTGCTGGACAAGTAATTATGTCGTTCTTGAAGCTGAACCTGTCACCAGGTCCACTATGCCGGCTGTTTCACTTCAGGATCTCTGGCGTTCGTTGTAGCTGCACAGTGGTTGAGATTTTGAGCCCACCGCCGCGCCTCAGTTCGTCGTTGTCCATGTGGTCCACGTGCAGTGGCTAGGCCTCTCCCGGCCCAGGCAGGCACCGTGCATGCATCATTCGCCTTGAGGTCACATGTCTGCCTTGTGGTCGCCTCGCTCCCTGAATACTAAAGCCACGCCGCCCGCCATCGCGTCCCTGGATCACCCTTATCTCAGACACACAACATCTCGTCGGCGTCTTCGTGTAGAGGCTGCACCCCTCTGTAACGTACTCTGCTGTTTGCAGGAAATAATCGCGGACCAGTTCGCTACATCAAATACAGTGGAAAGAATTCTGTCATGCTTTTACTCTCACTCCACAACGATGTTGTATGGGGGCATCCATAAATTACGTGAGGTGAAATAGGGGGGGGGGGGTCCGGCGAAATCTCACCAGATCTCACGAGGGGGGGAGGGGGGTCTACGGAAATCTCACCAGATCTCACGAGGGGGGGAGGGGGGTCTACGGAAATCTCACATGAGATTTTGCGAAAAATTTGGGGACAGTAGAGCCAAAAAAAAGGTCTACAATTTGCGCCAAAGTCGATTTTAGAAGGGTATTTCGTCAAAAAAGGGTGTGACCTAAAAAAAAAAGGTCTACAAAAGTTTCGAGGGCGATTGCTAGGGGGGGGGGGGGGTTCTCACGTACCAGATCTCACCAGAGGGGGGGGGTCCGGCCAGATCTCACGAAATCTCACCAGGGGGGAGGGGGGTCCAGAAATCCGGAAAAACACCTCACGTAATTTGTGGATGGCCCCTAGCTTAGCAATTAAGTTGCTTGCCAAGAAAAGACATAATCCTTGATTCAAAAGCCACTGTGAACAAGAGTTTTTAAGTGAATTTCTTGATAATATTTGACACATCAGGATGTCCCGTGGTTCTGATCCCACTTTAATTGTAGAGGTGCACACGCAAGTAAGGTCGAAAGAGCGGCCAGTTCAGACTTTGTCAATAGGTCGAAAAACTACACGAATTTACTTCATTTTCTTACTATGGCAGTATACAGAAAGAGCTGTCTGGTAACTCAGTTGTCAAACCACATTAACTAGAAAATACAACCGAGCGTAGTGGGTGAGCGGTTAATGCTCTCGCCTCGCATTCGGGAGGACGTCGGTTCGAAGCCCCGTCCGGGCATCTAGATTTGGGTTTTCCATGGTTTTCCCAAATCATTCCATGCAAATGCTGGGATGTTTCCTTCAAAAGGGCCATGGCTGAATTCCTTTACGTTGCTTGTCCCCAATCCTGTCCTGCCTCTAATGACCGTATGTAACAAAAAAATATGTAAATACAGAGTCAATTTGCTGTATCATGCAGCGGTCAGTACTTTGATTTGTTCATTTGAGGTATTCCGGAACGTTATTTCTGTTAGGGCTTTGAGTTTCACACTGATTCCTTCTGGAGGATCCAACCATGTTTTGGGTTGTGGGCTGAGAAGGAGTATGCAGCGTTCCTACTTTCGTCGCTTCCTTGCTTTTAAATTGACTTTTGAACCTGGTCTACTTTTTACTTACTTAATATTTTCATTATTAGTCTAGACCAGGGACAATCAACCTTTTTTATTAGTAAAATTTTCTAACCTTTCTCCAGTTCCATAGTAATGGCGATTCATAAAGCAGGGAAGTAACTTCACTTTATAGTATTTATAAATCACAGGTACCGCAAGGTAGGTAAAGCGTTTAATAATAATTATTTACCAAGTACTTTATGTCGGACTTTCGGTAAGTTTGGCATAATTAATCTTTATAAAACAAATTACTGTAGTTAAATTTATCATTTTATTTATACTTTGCATGCATAGAAGTATGGTGTCTAGTGAAATTACATTTAATTATTTAAATTACACTGACGGAAATTAAAATCCCAACACCCAGACGGAGTTGTGATAAATGGCCCCAAGTATCCCCACATGAAGAGTATTAAATGATTAAAAATTGAAAGCTTTACATGTAATAGTATGAGCATTACGGTGCTTTTCATTACGCAAAATTACTGTTTGTTTAGCATATAAGTGGTGAGCAATGTGGTGTAACATGACACTTTTTTGTCCACAAGTTCTTGTTAACCGAGTGTGCCAAGGCGAAGAGTGACTACCCTCTACACTCTAATGTCTAATTGTGGAAGAGGTAGGAGAATTTGCGTGTTTGAAAAGGGTGCATGATATCGTGAAATCTCCCGAAGGATTGGCCTTAGTGTAGTGCACAATGTAATATCCAGACTTGTTACACAGTGGATGAAAGAAGGCTTTAATACTACTAGAGCAGGAACAGGTCCATAGAGATGAACAACATCACGTAAAGACCGCCAAATTGTGTGGGTGGCTGTTGCTGGTAGACAGGTGACTGCAGGCCAGATCCAAGCAGTGGTTACAGAGAGAGTCACCCCCCGGACGATTGTAAACCAATTAATTGAAGCTGGGCTACACCCTATGACCTCTTTTTTCATTAACCCGATTTCATTGCTAGCATCTTCTAACCTGGTGTAATGCAAAACGCAAATGGACACGTTAATGGCGTATATTTGTATTTTTAAGACGAGTCTCGATTCTGTCTATGGCAATGTGATAATCGAGAATATGTTCGCAGGCGTACTGGAGAAACGACTTACGCTGCTGTGATTTCAGAACGTCCAACAGGTCCAGCCACCGGTGTCATGATTAGGGGGAAATCAATTTGGACAGCAGGACTGAGTTGGTTGTTGTTGAAGGCACAGTAACAGCCCCCCAGTAGGTGGACTGGGTGGTACATCCTGTTGTGATACCCTTCATGTACACCATCCAAATCACATCTTCCAACAAGATGCGGTCATCACAACACAAGCCTTGCAAGGGGTTACGATCACAATTTGGACCACACGGTTCCCACATTTGTCCCCAGTAGAGCATGTCTGGGATGTCTGGAGCAGACACATTAGATCACATGATCACTCAGCACAAACTGTGCAATAACTGACTGCACAAGACATGCAGGTGTAGAGAGACATACTCCAATAAGACATCCGAACACTTAATGATCCAATACCTGCAAGGATCCGCGAATGTAGGGGTGCTCAAGGTGGGCGCACTTCTTGCTGACAACTGTATCTAAATGTAATAAACTTAACCTGATCCATTTCATATTGTTATCAATTCTTCTGGGTATGGTCCTGGATATTTGTACAGGGTTTCCTAAAATTCTACCATTCCTATCTGGGTGCTTGGATTTTAAAATCCACCAGTGTATTAATGAGATCCCTGAGGCCGATGCTGCGAAACTAAATACTGAATATCTGGCTCAATTTTTGTAATAAAATATTAAGACGGTTTCTTTCTTTGGTCTTAATATAATCAACCACACTAAATCTGATTACATAAGATATGAGATAGGGTAAGGTACCAATAAATTGATAATCATTTACCACATATTTACATATAAGACAGGCAATTTTTTATTTTGATATAGGTTTACATATCCACCATCATTAAATTTATGTTTACTTTCTTAATCATATCTAATTTCTTACAGTATTTCTTAATAAGTTATATAAGCCTCTTCATTATTTGCAGTAAAAGGATTTTTCATGCAGTCATACACCTTCGATTTTAAAATATCTTCAAATCGTTTTTACATATTCAATTTAAGTTCGTTGTTGTATTTACTGAAACTGACAGTATCATCTGCGGTTACATTACCTTTTAGAGATGATAATTCAGCAAACTGTTCAAATTATCTTTTTAATAGATCACAATTCGATGTAGTTCATTTATGTCAGTAAATAATGACGCAATTCTTTGACAGTCTGTAAGAGCTTTATTAGCTCTTTTTAGCTACAAATTAATATAATTAAATCTAGATTTAAAAAAAGTCAATTAAATAAAAAAAGGAAACTCCTACCACCCATCATGAAAGTTGGAACGCCCACAACGCCTACTAATGGTCGGTAGGGACGGGATTGACAATTACTGCTATATATCTGCCAAGGATGGTCGATAAACAATACTATTATTATAGTTATTCTTACAAAATCAAACTTTTAATAAAAATAAATTAATATTTAAACATACAATGGGGTTGGTGTCATGTATGTACTGTACCAATGTCAAAAATGTTATTTGTAGTTTAAGCAGAGTGAAAGATTGTGCCCAGCAAACTTGAATAAACTATTGGGTGCGCGCAATACGTAATTGAAATGGATCAACATACTTCTTTAAGCGAGCGGTGTAGTGGCTCTGTGGTTAAGGTGTGTTACTGGAAATCGAAAGGTCCGCTGTTCGAATTCCAACGTTCACCTCTACCACAGCTTGTTGTGTATCACTACTGTGGTTCGAATTCAACGTAAAACTGTAGGTCTCCTATTCGCGTTACGGTTACTGGGTTAGAACTGGACTACGATAGGAGCGGATTGCGCAGCCGATAAGTAACCCTGTCATCGGGTCATTAAAACCACACGAATTTACTTTATTAAATTCTGTAATTCCTTCAGACACGTTGAAAATAATTTCTTCTTGTTCGTGGCCTCTTTCCTTCTAAAAACAGAATCATATCGACGCCAATAGGTTTACTTCTCCGCATAAGTTAAAAGAAACAGGTGGGAGCGTAGAAAGCCACAAAATCTGTGTCCATCAATCTGTCTACATCTGAAGCACAGCATACCGCCAATACTACGATCATTTCTAACATCTTCTTCCTGAAACTTTAGGCTTGAATTAAAAAAATGCACCCATGTGGTATAAGATTCCTTATTATATCTAAAATCTTTAGGAGCACTATTCCCCAATGCCAGATCCCAGCATTATCACTAGGATTCGGATCTGTATGACCAAAAAAATAGAGTAATATGCAGGCAAATATGACCTTAAATATGGGTAAATATGACCTAAAATGACAAAAGATCACCAAACATTTAAATTTACTATATATCAAAACATGCTTAATTCAACATAATTTATCTAGTAGTGTCGCTTTCATGTAGACAGCATAATTTGCTTTCGTGCACTCACTGCACCATTGGGAAATTAAATTTTAAATCGTTTTGTTGAAGTCCCTTTAATTTCAGATAATTTACGGAATAGAACTCTTTCATTCCCTTACGCAACTTCGCATTTTCAGAAAATTTTTATTTTCGCCATGGCGGTAGGTATACTCACTGATCCACTGCAGATTTAACGATGACTGAGGGATTTCATTGAAATATTGATTGACGCGGATCGACACAGGCGTGCTTCTGCTGCTTGTCGAGATTAAAAGGCAGGCGGAACATTACGTTTAGAGAGTGACAATAATGTATAACTTTAATTCTTGACTGGTCAATTCTGACCACAGTGAAAGTTAGTTACCCCCCCCCCCCCCACCTGTTTTACAGAAGTACAGTTCTGTGAATAATTATTTTAATTTCTTCTCATCTGCAGCTAGTGAATTCCCGTTGCTATTAAAAAACTTCCAGATTTTTACTCAAAATATGACCATAAATATTATCGAAATATGACCGAAACTAGGGAAATGGTCTGAATATGCATTTATATGCTATAAAAATACATTTAAATACAATCAGAAATGTTGAATCAGTGTTAAATTCGGCATTTCAGCTCAGAAATAAGGCAGGAAGAAAATATCACTTTTCCTAAATATCCGAACCCTACTTATTATTGACTAACCAGTCTCCTAGAGACACTTCCGTGCAGGAGGATACATGGCGGTGCAGGTGCATGGCCCGCAGCAAACACCGCTAGCTGGATTCGGTATCTCCCGGCCAAAACTGCCATACGATTATTATTTGATTTTTACCACCAGCTGAATCCTTCGTGCGTTTTTCTGAGATTGGTTGGTGGTCAATAAGGAAACCAAGCAAGGGCCTCTGCGACGTGCGTCTAACAAGGTTCCGACCCCGTAACGACTGCGAGCGGCTCGTTTCACAGCGAGCCTGCTTGCCGACGAATTCCCCGAATGCCGGTAAAACGCACGATAAGGGTGCTCGGTGCGTGCGCGGTCCCACCTCGGCGAGGCGAATACGAATGCGGCCGGCTGCCTGGACCACCTCTGGAACGCCCGCCCCGACTCCAGAGTCCAGACAACCTCGTACCAGCTTGGATGCTTGAGTCAGTTTGCTGTGGGAGCGTCCATTAATTACGTGAGCTCAAAAAAGTAAAACCAAATAAGACAATTATGAGGTCACCAAAATTACGAGATCAGTCTCACGTTAGGGAAAGAAGGGAGGGGGGAGGGGGGAAGGTCCCACCGCATCTCACCAAGGTGGACGGGGAGATCCAAATTAAAAAAAAAACACCTCATATTATTAATGGACGCCCTCTATCGGCAGTAGCCTACTGCTTCCTCAGAGTAAAGTACGCGGTATTCCTTAACCTGAAAACACCTCTTGAGGAATAACCGTACATGCGGTCATCATGCTGAGCATTTTCTCCTTTGGGATTATTATGTGACACACTTTTGGCTTGAGTGGGACATAAATATAAAACTGCAGATACTGAAGATGAGATAGTCGCAAGAGAAACTAATACCTGTCTCAAAATTCCGTCTGCAACAACTGTTGGTGTTACTGTTTTCTTTATTTCCATACGCGTTTCGCCCTTACGGTGTGGGGCATCGTCAGTGGCTGTGAATTTGTTTTTACATGTGATATGTTACATTTGACAGAGGAATTATAAATTATTATATACATATTTACATTGTACTTACAGCTAGGGTGATGGTATTTACATGGCGATCTGGAACAGCACTTTATGCAGCTTACAGATCTTCTATTTCACAATTATAAAAACTGTTTTACACATCTTACTGAATAAACACTGGCGTTGTATCCATTGCAACTGCAAACTTCTTGTTTCGTTTGTCTGCTACATTATATACTTGTTGTTTTGATGAAATTCAGTGCCACCAACTTTGTTTTCTTTTTTGTTTGTGATTGTATCTGTGTTGCTGTATTAAATTATTTCTCTGTTTTCATCAATTCACAGCCACTGACGATGCCCCACACCATAAGGGCGAAACGCGTATGGAAATAAAGAAAACAGTAACACCAACAGTTGTTCCAGACGGAATTTTGATTTATAATCTATTATCCAACAACTGCGGAAGATGGCCTACAACTAGATTTGTAATACCTGTATCATAAGAAAAAATGCAAAGAATTGTCAACTTATTAGGTACACGAATAAAAAAAGTAAAGATTTTATATGAGTATAGGGCAGGGATGGAAGAACTTGTTGAAGAAATATCTCGGCCTAACTTCTGATAGTAAACTCGTTGGGGGAGGACAAATTGGACAAGAGATAGGAAGAGGTTTCAAAATCCTTTATTTATTGTAGGGAGTGATGAGGGGATGAACCAGGGAAGCTAGGGAACTGAATTATAAATCCTTGGCCAGACCACTGCTTGAATATGTTGGAGTGATGTGTTAGAAGGGGAACAAAGGAGAGCAGCTAGATTTGTTTCCGGAAATTACCGCAGAATGCAGTCAGTAAATGGTGTAATGAAAGAACTGGGCTGGGAGAGAGCGTTTGGATTGTTGTTCAAGGTTTACAATCGCGATAATCCATGGATGGATATCAGTAGAAGGGTTTGGAGTTGCATGTGGAAGGGAAGACATGACCACAATCATGAGCTGGCACTTGAATTCAGGCGACAAGTAGTGGGAAAATTTTCTTTTCTGGGTAAGGCAATCAATGACTGGGATAAATTACCGAGGGACATAATGGACAGTTTACCAAATAAACTGAAGGACTTTGAACTTGTAATTCGTAATGCGCAGAGGTACGTGGGTGGCGAAAAATCAAGACATGGGAAGGTGAGGGTGTAGGAACATTGCCACCAGAGCGTGTGTACTTCATCGCAAAAGAAATTAAATTAAATTCAAAAAGATCTGCTTAAATCGCTCAGTTTGGTCTCAACGACGTGGATTTGTGGACAGTTGTTTTTACTACAATATAATAACTTTGAATTGATTATACCGATTTCAATAGTTGGACAGATACTTGAATGTGTTGCAAATACGTAGAATCGTCAGACGTTTTGCCCACAGATGTTCCTAAGTAATTGTACCACTGACTTCAGTGCCGACAAAGAATTGGAAAGACAGTGGATTATTCCCTACATTAAAAAATATGGATAGTTTTATCCAAGTAATATGAATACACTTCGGCACATTTTTCTAACACGTCATGCACTTAACGTAAAGAAATTACACTACACTACAAATATTTCCGCTCTAAAACTAAAGTAGAATACCAATTCTGCGTTTTTTTAACTTATGGGTTAAGCCTCGTCGACGTCGAGGTCATTAGAGGCGGGATAGGACTGGGGACAAGGAACGGAAAAGAATCTAGCCATGACCTTTTAATAGGAAATATCCCGGCAATCGGCTGGAATGATTTTGGGAAACCATGGAAAACCCAAATCAGGATGCCCGGACGGGGATACGAACCGCCGTCCTCTCGAATGCGAGGCCAGAGCGTTAACCATTCACCCACCACGTTCGATCCAATTCTACGAACGGATCTCGTTTTAGTGAAATAAGCATTGTGTTTAGCAACATTAAGTTTGTCTGAACATGCCTTCATCAGCTAAAGACGTTACTCGCTTCAAAATGGTTTAACATAAAGAAGCCAATCGATTCCACACACGCCTGGCCAAAAATGCTGCATAGTTTATAAACAGTAATTTTATGCCCTTATGAGTAGTTTTTTTTCCCCACAGACCGGAAGCTCTTGTTTTGAAGTGTTATGCATCATGTTGTCTACGCATTCTAAAAAGCAAAAAGAAGTCTGACGGGGTACGGCAGGCTGGGACAGAAGCGGAGTCAAATTCTTAGTGAAAAGTCTTCTTATCAGCTGGGAGAAAATCGTCGGAACGAAAGAAATGCAGTCATATAAGCAATGAAATCAGCTGTTTATGGAGGATGAAGAAGTAAACTTGCTACTTAAGTATAATTGATCTATCCCACCGAGCGTGGTGGGTGAGTGGTTAATGCTGTGGCCTCGCATTCGGGAGGACGTCGGTTCGAATCCCAGTTCGGACATCCAGATTTGGGTTTTCCATGGTTTTCCCAAATCACTCCATGATGAATGCCGGTATGCTTCCTTCAAAAGCTCATGGCCGAATTCCTTCCCGTTCCTTATCCCCAGTCCCATCCAGCCTATAATTACCTCAACGTCGAAAAGGCGTAAAGCCATAAGTAATATATATATATATATATATATATATGTGTGTGTGTGTGTGTGTGTGTGTATGTGTATAAATTAAAACTGGAGTCCGACAGGGGGATGGGCTATCCCCAATCCTCTTCAATATGGTTCTGGAAAAGATTATCAGGGAATGGGAACCTCATGTGAAAGGCATCCAAATTGGTATCAAGAAAGAAAACCGAATTAGACTTAAGTGCCTTGCATTCGCAGACGATATTGCAATAATCACAGACAACGGAACTGAAGCGATTCACACAGTGGAAAAAACTACATGAAATAGCCCATAAAGCCGGATTGCAAATATATTATGAAAAAACCCAGTATTTGGAAAGACGACCAGAAAATAAATCTCCCTTAATAAAGTAATACGGCAAAATTTCTCAAGTCGCCCATTTTAAATATCTGGGCGAAATTATACAATCCTCAGGAATCGCCAATGAACAAAGAGTCACCTAGCTTCAAATGGCCTACAGGCTAACGTGGAACTACTACAACAAGAAATGCATTTCAGTAGATGCAAAATTAAGGCATTATAAAACAGTGATTCTTCCAGAAGCAACCTATGCAGCCGAAACAATAGTAATTGATGGTCATTCCAAAATTAAAGAAATAGAAAAACAGGAACGAAAAATTCTAAGGAAGATATATGGGGTAATAAATAGAAATAGCATTTGGATGAAGAGGCCACGGAATGAACTCTATCAAAATATCAACACAATAACAGAAGAAATCAGAAAGCGTCGAACTAAGTTCTACACTCACATCTACAGGATGGAAAACACTAAAATAGCAAACAAATTACTTGACATCATAACAAAGAGTAAATGCGGTACGGAATGGCTGAAAGAGGTCCAGATGGACCTACAACGGATCGACATAGAAAATCTCAAAGACCGCATTGAGTGTCATAAGAAAATCACAAATGCTAATTTGGAGCAAAGAACAACACGACAACCTGGAAAGAAATGGACAGATAAACGGAAGAGAGAGCATTCCGAAAGAATGAAGAGATTTTGGGAAGAAAAGAGGAAAAACAGCTGAAGATTAAATCGTGATTTCAAGTTCAATCGCTCTCCTAAAGGGGAATAATCGTAAATAATAATTATATATATATATTTGTTCCAGTCTGCCGCGTGCTAAATGATATAAAGGTACAGCAAATTTGAACGCTGGCCGTGTATTGGTTTGGCGATAGGGTTCGCTCCAAGGTCTCTTTGTTACAGCGGCTGTCATTGCAATCGACAATCGAGGCGAGTGCAGAGATGCTCTCGATAGCAGCGATCACGCCCCCGGCCTCTTCCCATAGACTCGATGCCGTAAAATGGCGATTTATAGCCAGTAGTTGGCGGTGTCCCAGAGATCAAACACCGCTCGCAGAGAGCCACGGTAAATCAGTGGCTGCGATATTGCAGTCGTGCGGACGGCGAGCGCGTTTACGGCTGCTGCTGCGGCGGTTCCGGAGATTGATTCTAACCTCTGAACGGCGGATCGCAAAACGTCGCCTCCCCGCAACCCGCGTCAGTCACATCGCCACAGTTGTAAAACCGCAGACTCTCTGCACAGATATCGCCGGACGAGCGTGCAATAAACTCCTTGGCAGCAACTCTGACGAGCACGATACCCTCGCACTTACCTGTTATGGAATGCCGAGAAGAGTCAGCTTATTAGGTATACAGATAAAAATCTAAAGGTTAATTATGATTATAGGGTGGGCTCAGAATTGCTTGGTGAAGACTTAAAGTGTAAATATCTCGGCATAACGTTTGATAACAAGCTCAACTTCTAATAGAATGGCCAAATATGGGTCATTCCGTACATTTTTATATATAATATTTTGAATATTTTTATATATAAAAAGGAATAATTAAAGGAATTATCGGAGAGGATTGTCAGTGTTTGTGGGACCTCCCAGTTAGCCGCGCCAGTTAGTCCCACCAGGCCGGCGGCTGCCAGGGACAATGGAGAGGAGCTACCCTTTCTAACGGATTTGGTCAAGCGTATGACCCTTAGCTCCGGGAAACTATACGCAGCGGGGTGAATGCTCATGTCCCCAAGCCCAGGTCCCCGAGCGGGCAGTTTGGAGGTCACAGTTGACGAATAAGTCCGAGGCTGACCGAGTTCGCACGAATCTCCAAAAGACAATGTTCGCCTATCGTCACAGCCAGTATGAGGAGCCAAAAAAACAGCAGAACCAATCAACGACAGACTATCCTCTGCATTTTGTAATGCCAGTGAATTTTTGCTCTATGTGAACCACGAGCGACGGGAGGAGGCTTTTCCTGCGGACGTTGGAAGCACTTGACGCCGAGTCTTCAGACTGGAAGGAGCGGATCTTCCGAGGTTGGAGATCGCTCCGTCTTGGCATCGAACCTGAGGGTCGATACGAGCGTCTTGTACAATGAGGTCGCTGTGCACTCATTCAGTTCGCTGACTGAAGGACGTGGTGCACTGTCCGCTATAGCCAAGGGGCTATAATAATTCCGCCGTCGAGGGAAACATATCGCCGTCACGGTAATCATTCATCAGTGCAGTGTGGTACTTTCATTCAGTCATTGGCTACAGCCCTGTAACGACCTCTGAATGATTAGGAGTTCTCGCGGATATGTGACAATCGCGCACAGCGGCAATCGCGCACAACTGCATTTAGCTACCAATTAGTCACCGCTACAATAGCATGCTGGATTCTGGTAATTCCAATCCTGATCCCCTCTTAACCGGACCGCACACCACTGTTCGCATTCACTGCTGCCTTGAGTATCACAGTTTTAGTCATGGAAGTTTCTTCATCTACACATGGAAAGCCCTGTGCGTATTATGACGGGTATAGCTGTCGAGAGTTTAGAAAGAAAGAAGACCTGTATCAAAGAAAGATCAAAACAATGTCGTGGAATTTTGAAGAGTAAGGATGCTGCCATACTGAATGTTACAAAGCATATATGTTGACCCCCTGACGACGCACGAGTTGAAGTACATCAGAAACTTCATGCGGCAAAGAAGAGAGCTCGAGCGGGAGATAGTTCAATTCAAAAAATCTACGCTGAGGAACTAGGAGATCTCCATAATAAAGGCTACGACTTTGTAACTGAAATGCCAGCCCACTCAACTGTCGAGAGAAACTTGTACCGTATCTAAGATTGCATTTGTGTTTTAAGATGGCAAAAATAAATTGTAGAGAAAAAGGGTACGTTTGTTTTATTTTGTTTGAATATTTATTTTCTATTTCCTGTATATTTGATCTGGTGACACACAGTGTTACGGCGCACAATTTGGGTAATGAAGGTCCTCTGTCCAAATCCCGGGCTCCGTTGTATGAAATTATTACAGGCTTTAAAACTGACGTTCACCTCTGGCAGAGCTTTAGTGTGATGATGATTTGTCAATACTGCGATCCGTAAATTATAAATTACACGGGAGAGGGGAGTGTGGCCCGACCTTTAAACTGTGCGCGATTGTCGCTGTGCGCGATTGTCACTGTGCGCGATTGTCACTGTGCGCGATTGTCACGACACCGTTCTCGCACCCCCAAATATTGAGCTAGCTGGGACAGACTTTCTTAAAGCCACACTTGGTGGATAATTTAAATTATCCTGGCGCCCGGCATTTGAAATCAGTTACAGTTAATGTTAATATTGTATTTGGTTTATGGTTCCCGATCATTATGAAGGGAACTCCATTTAAAACCAAGTGTGAATCTTTCTTGTTTGCCAATTAATATTGGGAATTTGCTTCAAGATCAATTTTAAATGTGGTGGTGTTTTAATGCTTTGTTTGTTTGTTAATATGTTGGCAATTGTAAGAAGAGGCTTTGCTTAGTTCTTTTTTAATGTTTCAATATGTTAAAAATAAATAAGCCTCACCTGTATGCCAGTATGAGTACCCAATAAATTAGCAGCCGAGGGTTTCTTTGAATTGTAAATAAGGAAGTAAATAGGTTTTCACCCTTACGTCCCTCCCAGGCACCCAACGCTAAAAACTGGGCAGTGCACATTTGGCAGGAAATAGTTACAAAATCCTTCATTTACTGGAGAGGGTGATGAGAGGATGTACCAGAGACATTAGGGAACTGGTTTACAAAACTTTGGTCACAGCATTGGTTAAATATGGTGGAGTAGTTTGAGACCCATATTTTGGCTATCAAATACATGAGTTGGAGGGTGTGCAATGAAGGGCAGTTTGATTTGTTTGTGCAAAGTATCGCAGGACTCAGTCAGTAACTGATATGATAAAAGAGCTGACCTGGAAGGATTGGATGAAAGGAGGAGGGTGAAGAGTGCGCTGGGTATGTACAGGGCACATGTTGGTGATGGGGCTTGGAGGGATATTTGTCAAAGAATTAGGAATAGTGCATGGAAGGGGAAAGGTGACCAGGTCTACAAGCTGGCTCTCGATTTCATGCGTAAGAGAGGGGGAAATTTTGTTGTTGTTGAGAAGGTTGTCGGGGATTGGAACAAATTACCAATTGAAGTGGTAAAATAATTTACCAAAAACGCGTAAGGAATTTAAAATTAAAATTTCTAAGTCGGAAAAGTAAATGGGGAATGAAGTTAACACTTCAATTATTAAAGAAAATTTAAAAAATACAAAGGGGAATTTAAATGACTTGGGGAATTGCCACTGGAGTCTTAGCTCCATTACAATTAAAATAATGATGGCTAAAATAGCTGAACGGCTAAAGCCAGTTCATTATCTTTTTTTTTTTTTTTTAAATTCATTTTACCGATTTTTGCTCTCTTCTTTTTTTTAACAGTTTAACGTCCCTTTTTAACAACGTGGTCTTTAGAGACGGGAAAGGATGGGGGCAAGGAATGGGAAGGAATTCGGCCATGGCCTTTTGAAGGAAGCATCCCGACATTCACTTGGAGTGATTTAGGGAAACCATGGAAAACCCAAATCTGGATGCCCGGACGGGGATTCGAACCGCCGTCCTCCCGAATGCGAGGCCAGAACGCTATCCGTTACACCACCACGCTCGGTGCTCTATTCTTATACAAGAGAACCGATTTTTGTAAGTGAAAACTGCCTGTAATAGGTATGCTGATACGAAGAGGTTAGCGCAAGATAGGAAAGCTGGAGGACTGCATCAAATCAGTCGAGAGACTGATGACGAGAAAAGGATACGTTGTATGTAAATCAGCTGTGAGAAATCCCTAAATACTCTTATTGGCATAATTAATCGCCCAACACACAATATGCCATTAACAGGAAAGAATCTTATCTTTTTTTCTTAACTTGCCGAAATATGCTGGAAATTCGCACACAGTTTCAGGTCAGTATCATGTATTATACACGAAGAGTAGAAATAAGGTTCTTAACATGCTGCAGAATAGAAGAAACGGTTTTCAAAGGTGCGTAGCGACTAGCGAGATCAAGATACTAATAACAGGCCTACAACAACATGACTAATGATAATTTGGCAGTCACCATTAATTTCCTTTGTTCCAACATAATTTTTTTTACCCAGTTTACTGCTTAAAAATTTAAAGATTTTTGTGTTCTAACTTCGGTCGTAATTTCATTTCCGTGTTAATAGGATATGAATTAACATATACTAATCACTACTATCACAATCATACTGCTGAAACGATTATCCTAGGTAATATTCTAATACAGGTGACTTTATGCCGACAAACCTATGTACAGATTAAGGCTGAATGACAAGTGCACAGGTTTCATCAGTCACTACTTCGATGCACAATAAAACAGAAAATAAAAATACCTAATGCACAGCCAAAAATAATTCTACATTGAAATTCGTTTATAACAACCTCACAGCAAGTACGCGGTTGTTTGATAAGTTACCTAATTAGCATGACTTCAGGTTAATCCGAAGGGGCTAATTTTGAACTTTAGTGGATATAAATCATATGTAAGTAAAAATATTAATCCGTGGCACTGGTTTCAACTTTTAAACACTGTTGTAAAATTTCAATAAAGATTTTAAACACATAAATTATATCAATTACTTTACTAATAGACTATAATAAAAATAATTTTGATTAATTTAGTTTAAGTATATATATATATATATATATATATATATATATATATATATATATAGAAATAATATTGTTAATTATAGTCTATTAGTAAAGTAACTGATATAATTTATTTGTTTAAAAGTTTATTTTATTTATTGTACCTTTAGTATCAGGGTAAATCAAAATATTTGTTTTTATTTACTGTTCTCGATTTAAACACAAATTAATGTTTTATATTTATTTTTAATTTGTTTTAGTGGTGATATATCATTCGTCAGTTAAGATATCTAGTTTCTTTAGATAAAATTTAATTTTAGAAAAAAATTTAAGATTTATATGTAGCAATATTTTCTGATTTTTGTCTTATAATTTAGGGGATTAGCTCTAAATTTATTTATAATGTTTATTTGGTTTTATATTAAGAGGCTTTAAATCAGCTATTTATTTGATTACGTTTTAGTTATAATATTATATGAATTATTTTATAATAAATTTAAATATATTATAAAGATTTTGAAATAATTTAAAATTTGAAATAATGATTTAATTAGTAAATATTTTTGTATAAATTATATTATAATATAATTTATTTATAAGGAATTAGGCAAATAAAATTCCCGCCTGTTAATCAAAAACATGTCTTTTTGAGAATAATTTACGGTCTGACCTGCTCACTGATTTATTGAAGAGCCGCGGTATTTTGACCGTGCAAAGGTAGCATAATCATTAGTCTTTTAATTAAGGGCTAGAATGAATGGTTTGACGAGGAATTAACTGTCTCATATTAATTAATTGAATTTAAGCCTTTTAAGTTAAAAGGTTTAAATTTTTATCTAGGACGATAAGACCCTATAGAGTTTTATAATAATTATTATTTATTTTGTTAGTTAATTTTTAAATAAAAATATGATTTATTTGGTTGGGGTGACATAGAAAATAAATAAACTTTCCATTATATAAACATTAATGAATGTTTTGATCCATAATTTATGATTATAAGATTAAGTTACCTTAGGGATAACAGCGTAATTATTTTAGATAGTTCATATCGATAAAATAGTTTGCGACCTCGATGTTGGATTAAGATAAATATATGGTGCAGAAGTCATATAATTAGGTCTGTTCGACCTTTAAATTCTTACATGATCTGAGTTCAGACCGGCGTGAGCAAGGTCGGTTTCTATCCTGAATATAATTATTTTTATTAGTACGAAAGGACCATAAAAATAAGATAATCTTATTATTTTGAATATTATTACTACTTTGGCAGATAAGTACATTAAGTTTAGATCTTAACTATGTAATTTAATTTTACATGTTGTATTGATATTATACGATTTATTTATGTTTATAATTAATTTGGTTTTATTATTTATTTTAGTTTTATTAAGAGTGGCTTTTTTGACTCTACTTGGTAAGTAGGGTCCTTGGTTATGTACATATTCGTAAAGGTCCCAGTAGGGTTGGATTTGCTGTTATTCCTCAACCTTTCAGTGATGCTATAAAGTTATTAACTAAGGAGCAATCTTTACTTTATAAAACAAATTATTGTATTTATTATTTTTCTCCTGTTTTTAGATCAATAATTTCATTATTTATATGCATTTTGTTTCCTTACTTAACTTATATATGTCCTTTTATATATGTTTTATTATTATTATTCGTTGTACTAGTTTAGGTGTTTATACTGTTATAATTGCAGGTTGATCCTCAAATTCTAATTATTCATTGTTGGGTTCATTACGTTCTGTTGCACAAACTATTTCATATGAGGTAAGATTAGTTTTAATTTTATTATCTCCAATTATTATAATTAATAGATATAATTTATATTATATATATTTATATCAATATAATATATGATTTTTATTATATATATTTCCTTTATTTTTGGTTTGTTTAGCTTCTTGTTTGGCAGAAACTAACCGTACTCCCTTTGATTTTTCTGAAGGTGAATCTAAGTTAGTTTCTGGGTTTAATATTGAGTATGGTTCTGGTGGATTTACCTTATTATTTCTTGCTGAATATGCAAGTATTCTTTTTATAAGAATGATACTTACATTGATCTTTTTAGGCGGGGACTATTTTAGTTTATTATTTTTTTTTATAATTAGTTTTAGTTTCTTTTTTATTTATTTTGGTTCGTGGTACTCTGCCACTATTTCGTTACGATAAATTAATATATTTAGCTTGAATATGTTTTTTTTATTGGTTTACTAATTTTCTCAAATAAATTTAGAAGTATTTTAATAAAAGTTAATAGAAGATTTAAAATTCTAGTGTATGTTTTCAAGACATATGCTTTTCGGGGGTTAAGCTAATTAACTATTTAATTATTTTGTCTCATAGATTTGTTATATGAACATTTATAATGAAGTATGAAAAGTATATAATTGTTAATATTTGTCCTGTAAAAATATATGGTTCTTCTACTGGTCGTTTACCAATACATGTTAATATTATTACAATCGATAATATTATTCAAAATATAATTTGATTAATTGGATAAAATTCAATTCCTCGGAATTTTATTTTATTATTAAAATTCTAATTGATATTACTAGCGCAATTACTCCCCCTAATTTATTAGGAATTGATCGTAAAATAGCATATGCAAATAAGAAATATCAATCTGGTTGAATATGCACAGGTGTGACTAATGGATTGGCTGCAATAAAATTATCTGGATCTCCTAATATATATTGTCTTATTAATGAGATTATGATTAATGCTGTAATTATAATAATAAAGGTGATTGAATCTTTAAATGTAAAATATGGATGGAATGGAATTTTATCAATATTTCTATTTACCCCTAATGGATTATTTGACCCTATTATAATGTAAATATAATAAATGGATTACTACTATTGCGGCAATAATAAATGGTACTACAAAATGGAATGTAAAGAATCGATGTAATGTTGCATTGTCAACTGCAAATCCACCTCAAATTCATTGAACTAAATCTATTCCAATATATGAAATTGCTGATAATAGATTGGTGATTACTGTGGCTCCTCAAAATGATATTTGTCCTCATGGTAGTACATACCCTAAAAATGCTGTTGCTATTACTAAAAATATAATTATTGTTCCTACTATTCACGTATGCATATATATATATATATATGACCCATAATATAATCCACGTCCTACATGAATGTATACACAAATTAAGAAAAAATGATGCTCCATTAGCATGAATTGAACGTATTATTCATCCATTATTTACATCTCGACAAATATGAATTACACTATTAAATGCTATTTCAATATTAGGGGTATAATGTATTGCTAAAAATAATCCTATTATGATTTGTGTTATTAAATATAGTCCTATAATGAACCAAAGTTTCATATAAATGAGATATTTGTTGGTGCTGATAAATCAACGAGAGAATTATTAATAATTTTAAATACGGGATTATTTATTCGTAGGGGTTTATTCATATATTTTCCGGATTGGTCCTGAATAAAAGTTAGTAATTTTTACTACAATTATTGTAATTAATAGATAAATTATTATTATTATTACTGTTATAAATTTTGATCTATTATATAATTTTTTAATTGATTCTGTTATTTCTATATTTGATATGGTTTGTAATTTTATGTCTCTATTAATTTGTTTATGAATAAATAAATTTTTATCTAAGAAATATATTGTTAATATTATTATAATTATAATAATTACTAATAACATTGTTTTTATTTTTATATTGAACATTTCATTAGAGGCAATTCTTGTAATGTAGATAAAAATTACTATTAAACCACCTAAAAAGATCAAAAACAAAATGTATGATATTCAATAGTTTACTATAATATTTCCTCTAAACATGCAGGTTAAAATTGTTTGTATTAGAATAATTAATAATATTGATATAGGTGTTTTTGATTTTAATAATAATATATTTATTGTTATTGACATTATAAATAATATTATAATAATTTCAGAGATTAGTTTATATTAAAAACACTGGTCTTGTAAACCAGAAAAAAGAGAAACTTTTAAAACAACAGAGATAGATAACTCTTTCACTGGTTAATTAAAAGAAACCGATTTAAAAATTGAAACAGACCGTTTATAGAAAGTAAGAGGATCAGTCATTGTCAAGTTAGTCAAAAAGCCAGGGCGAAAGTAAACAGTAACACATTAATCTTTCAATAAAAGAAGAAAACGTTTATAATAAAATACTGACCTACCACTCCGCAAGAGCTTGTCGCACTTCAAGTATTTCAAATCTGATGCGATGGGTGTTGGAAATAAAGTGCATTAATGAAATATGAACACTGCGTAGGAATGGTTTATAAGACATGCTATTAAATAATGTGTTATTAGAATGTACATATAAAGGTAAAAATACAGCAGGTAGATTAGTAAATAGATTTTTTTTGTGGCTTCACGCCTCGTCGCGCTGTTGTTGAGGTCATCAGAGGCGGGAAAGGACTGGTGGCAATGACCGGGAAGGAATTCGGCCATGGGAGCAACCATCCTGGTGTTCGCCTGAAGTGATTTCGGGAAACCGTGGAAAACCGAAATCTGGATGACCGGACGAGATATGTTGTGAAGGGTACATACGGTTGAAGATTTTGTCATTGTATAAGGAGGAAAAATGCATCAGGTAAACAGAGATACTGATAAAACTGAATCAACGAGAAGAGAGACAGACTAGCAGACATTAAAACATTGCAGACGGCTCCATAATTCTTCAAAACTTCAAGATTATTTAGAATTTTGAACCCAGAACTAAACGCTTCGGTGCACCGATGAGCATCATTTTGGCAATCCAGAATGTTAAAACGTTTTCGTGCAGGTGGCTGACGTGAGAGAGTTGGTAGGCCGAGCGCGTATGCAAACGATTTGGTCTCGACAATAACTGTTATTAGTCTAATTAATCGGGCAGCGAGCGGTCGTAGTAACAGTACCTCCAGGCGTTACTTGACTCACCTACCTGCGTGGTCTGAATCTCTTCCCATAGCACCACCCTTCTTCTGGTGCGTCATGTTTAGTTAAAGAAAGGCAGTGAAATAATATAATTAACAAATACTGAAGAAATAAATTTCTGATATGTTTTCAGCCGCATAATTTCTTGTGTGAGTGGAAACTTTCCCGGCGTATCGATGCAACAAAATCTTCTCGGGTGTCCGGCCGGATGGTGGTGTAAAAACACGACGTTTCGACAGCTGACTCTACTGTCTTCATCAGGTATCTGGCAGTTGATCGCAGCTGACTGATCGGAGTCAGCTGAGAACAACTGCCAGATACCTGATGAAGACGGCATAGTCAGCTGTCGAAACGTACTGATTTTACACCACCATCCGGCTGGACACCCGAGAAGATTTTGTTGCATAATTTCTTTATTAAACATTTCTTTATACAACGTTTCGGCAACAAGTCTTGTTACTCTATATAACAGCTAACCTGATGAAGGCAACGGAGGTAGTTGTATAAAGATATGTTTAATAAAGAAATTATCCGGCTGAAAACCCGTGAGAAATTCATTTCATCCTTACGCCGCGAAAAACTTAACTCTAATACCGAAGAAAGTTTGCAGTGATATAATTCAGCCGTATACGAACGTATGTTTGTTATATTTGATTTTACTCTAAGAACTATGTAAATTCCATTGGTTTTTACTGTTCTGTACCTTCTGAGTGAAAAATGGAACACCTATTGATTCGCTCATTTGTCAGTCCTTATAATTTCTGTATCTTTTAACTTCCTCAAAGAAGTTAATAAACTGAAAATTATAAAATTTCATTGCATATTTTACTTAGGGAAACAAAGTCAGAATATTCAGTACAAGTAGTATGGTCGTGATCGTGATCGGCTGAAAAATAGTCAGTGCACAAGGACCGAAAAACACAATATCAAATCTTGTAACTTTATCCGTCAGGTAACTGACAAAACATACAGGTAGAGTGCTGCTTACCCACTACTGCGTCTAATATACGCCAACTTGCACCATCTACCTCTTACATAGTATTATTTCGGGTAACCAATATACATGAGGAGGAAGACTGCTATTCTGGAAAAGTTTAATGCAACATCTACTGTTGTTTCCGGAGTGATGCAATGACGACGCTTCGTGTCGTGAAGTGGCGAGGTCACAGAGACCATTCCAAATGTTCTCGAGTCCCGTCAGACAACATTTCTTTAACTTGTAAGTTCTGCTGCCTTATTGACAAGTCTTTCATGCAAATGTCTCCATCGTTACTTTGTGAAATTCTTTAAATCTTTCTACACTTTTACAAACATGTAATCGGGCTGTGTCTGTCTGTCGGAGTATCACGCAAAAACTGTGGAACGAATTCGGATGAGGCTTTCATAACTTGAAAACTTTTTATCTAAGTTAAAATACCTGATACATCTTACGGCCCTAGGTGACTGTGGATTGGAGCGAAAAATTATAATTCGTTGGTACCGAGATTAGGTATGCATCACAGATCACATTGTATCTCAGGTGAACAATCCTTTACAAGATACCCACGACAGATCACATTAAAACACAGGTAAACATTCCAACCTTTGGATTCTGTTAATATTGTTTTCTGGTTGCGCAACTTTGGTTATTTATTTCTTCAGTTTTCTGAAACGTAGTACATTGCGTTACACGGAAAACGTTAATCAAACCGCTAAATCAAACATTAACATTCAAATAAGCGTAACGAAATTGTTGAATTTAAATTACGGTTAGGGTTAAACAGATACTTCGAACTTTTATACTTTGGCACTAGAAATTGTATTAAGTCCGCGCGGGATAAGCAGTGTAAAAATGTTATTGAGAAATGTATGAATTAACATTACTAATTAATTCTGTTATATATACTATACCAACGGCTGTATGTGCTTGGTATATATGAGCATGACAACAAATCTTAAAACTGCTTTAAAAATAAATAAATACAAAATGAGATTACAGCACGAAATATGAAGCCTACAGAAATAGAAGAATTTTTTCCGTTGGGTTGATCAAATATAGAAAAAGTAATTATCTTTTTTTCTTAAAAAAGTATCTATAATGCATGAATTTTAGGAAGTTATTCAAAATGCAATAATAGCTGTTTGCATGTAGGATGATAAAAAAATCTATTGATGTAATGTGTTCTAGCTAGCAGCAGTGGTTTCTAAGATTTACGCCTCGTCGATGTCGTGGCCATTACAGCCTGCAATTAGGGTCTAAACTCTCATGGTTCGTTACAATGGAACATTTCTCGGTCATTGTGCTTATTCTTATAATCTGCGGATAGTCGTAAGCGCGCGGGAAACGATGGCTAATCAGTAGAGCGCGGCCAGAAACTGGTTACGTGCATTCATTTCGGCTTGCAGGTTGTTATTAACCCCAGGGTGATGTGTGTTCCAGTAATCGTTAAGCCTAATGGAGTATGATGAAAGTGAGGTTCAAAGATTAATAATCTAATAAACTTGCACTCAAGTTGCAACGAAAACGATTTTTCTGCGTTGCGAGTAACTGAACATAAATTTGATGAAAGTCTTAACGATCCCCTTCTTAAGGTGTAATTATACAATGAGCGAAAATATATGCCTGAGAGTGACAACGTAAAGACTTTCATGATGCAAGTCTTCGACGTATTCTCGTTTACTTAACCCACCGTGGACTACCGCATTCGTTGCAGATTGCCCAATCTGAGAAAAAGTAATGATATGTGCCATCCAACCGCTAACCGCATAAACTTTATGCTAATGTGTTTTGTGTTATCCTGAGTGAATTGTAGATTTTGATGCAAGAAAAAGTGGGGAACATCTTGCTCACCAGAAAAAAACAACGTAAAAACTTAAATCAAAATGACTAGTTAAAGTTTTTACTTTATTGGCTCAAATGTTTGAATTGGTAAAAAAAAGGTAAACACGTATGACATCGTTGCCCGGGAGATCCCGAAGGATTGTTCGGCCGCCGCGTGACAGAGTTTCGATTTTCCGCGAATGCGCCTCTGTCATGGCTGCCCTACCCCGATAATCCTACCGGGGAAAGGGGACCTACAGCTTTACGTGGAATCCGAACCACAAAGCGTCCTAGCGTGCTTCACATGAACAAAGCAAAGCTCTGCCAGAAGTGAAGGTCAGTTTTAAGACTCGTAAACATTCCAGCCGAGAGCGGGATTCGAACCGGGGACCTTCCGTCCCAGTCACGCGCCTTAAACAACTGAAACACCAAACCGCTCTTTGAATTGGCAATAGATATAGAGCTAGGGAGTTGGACGGCAATTGAGACGGTAGGAATGTGGTCGAACCCGTCTGTATATCATATTCGGTAGCGGAAGTATATTCTTCGACCTACACATGATTCAAACAAAAAGGCTTATCAGCAAAAACAGACAATATCTACGTTCAAAAGCTCTAACAATTACATCAATGTAACTAGAAATACAGATTATTGCAACAGCCTATGAACAACACCAGAAGAAGAAACCTTAGAATATTTGGAAAAGAGCACTTTCAAACAACCTCTTTATTTCAATATTATACTTTTTTTAACGTTAATCATAAAACTTCCTCATAAAATGGCGTTGTATCTATCAGTTAAATTTTAAAACGCAAAATGAGACGGACTTGATTCAGAGATATTCTAATAATGACTGGATATTGTGGGCCATTTCCTCAATTGCAAGTTAATCAATTTTTTTTTATAAAGGTGAATAACACGCCAATGCAATTGAATTTTGTTTTATTTTGTTGTCGTACGCGTTTCGCTCTATATCAAGAGCATCATCAGCGACATATGTTACTTTTTTACTTTTTTCTCATGATCAGGGTTGGCTTCTGTGTGTATGTTTTGTAGAATTTGCTGAAGGTATGCAGAGATATTCTGTTTATTCTTACTATAATCAATTAAAATAATTACTAAATTAGATTTTCTGACGTCAGGCATTACCAACAGATATAAAACTTTTTTATGTCTATAAAAAAACTTCAAACCATTATTCCACCAGTCAACAACCGCGTCTTCCCAGTTTACATGAGTCAAATTCATCCGTCTAAAGCGGACGGAAGTTACCACTTCAGAACAATATGCATGATATTCAGCTATGAACCTGTAAGCATTGTGATGATTCACAACGAACGTATCATTAGCCGCAAACCGAACTTGGTGGGTGAACGGTTAACTTCCGCGCCTCGAATTCGGGAGGACGCCGGTTCGAATCCCCGTCCGGGCATCCAGATTTCGGTTTTCCGTGGTTTCCCCAAAACCCTGTAGGTGAATGCCGGAATGCTTCCTTCAGAAAAGCCATGGCCGAATTCCTTCCCGTTCCCTGCCTGAGTCCCTTCCCGCCTCTAATGACAACGACGGCGACGAGGCGTAAAGGCATAAGTAAAAAAAAAGTAGCAGCAAAAATTTGTTGTACGTTCTACCCACTTTCTAATTCTGTAATTCAATGACAACATACCCTATGGTACGCTATGTACCGCGTGTTTATCCTTTTTACATATGTATCGCACACAACGTTTCACATCACGGCATGGTTGAAGATCGAAAGATTAATAGTTCTCAAACAGGAATCGGCAAGTAATACCGGTTCCTCCAACATAATGAAACGATGAATGTGACTGAATTTCGATAAAGAATAGTTAGAAGGTATGAGCAGTAAATTTGTGGTACCTATATAGATAACCTGAAAAAAAAATTTTTTTCAGCAGAAAGACTAAACAGAAGTATTGCATTATTATTATTATCATCATTATCAACCGAAAATATAGCTGAGTGTTGCGTTCTATGACTGAAGTTAATATTTGTCTTGAATATTTTTGATTTACACTCAATTGTGAATTTAAAATTGCAATATTTGTTTGTTTGTTGTTTTTTTTTGCATATTTTTCTGATAATGTAATGTGTGTTGGCTACGATACCTGTTTAGTGAAGTGCTGCAGGCATTCCACGCCTCGCTGCAAGCAGAAGCTTTAATTGTGTCGTCATTTAAACTGAGCGGCCCACTGAGATAGTGGGGAACGTATGTAGTGGGTTAACACATTACGAGCTGCATAACGCATACTTGTTGCTCTCTTGCGCTGGTAGCGGGTTAAGCTTTCAAAAGAACCTTTCGAGAGAGACGATGAACAGTAATGTTTTAATGCAAATCTAACGAGAACTGATTCGAATGGTTTCCATTGATAACAAAATAACATAGATGTCTCTGTTAAGAGGAAATTCTCAAATAATATCGCTGAAAACAGTAAAAATGTCTTCACTTACTCACTTAGGTCAAACTGTCAAAATGTACAGGAAATTTTGAAAACGATGTTTTACACGAAAACAGTACTGTCAATGTAAAAATCTGTCCTTATTATCTACTTAAAATGAAAGTAGTATTTATATGAATAATTACGCCTATGCAATTGAATATTTGTTTATTTCACCGAACCCGTTTCACTTCATGTCTGAAGCATCTTCAGCGGTTCGTTAATTTTCCATCAATTACAGTATTCGAACCGCTGAAGATGCTTCAGACATGAAGTGCAACGCGTTCGGTGAAATAAACAAATATTCAATTGCATACGCGTAATTATTCATATAAATACTATTTATCGCAATTGAGGAAATGGCCCACAACAACCAGATGTTAAAATGAAAGTACTTTACCACGAAGAGTTAAGCACTAGTTAGAAGAGCTTTTCTGTGAACATTTTTAATAAAATCAATTCTAACACTGTTTCAAAATATTTCAGAACTTGTGTTTATTTTACATAATCATTTTTCTATTTCTGTTGTGTCTTAATCGATTTTTTTTTTTTTTTTTTAAATAGTATTTATTAGTAAGTCCGTATTATATTTTCATATTATCCGGTGTAGGTGTTGATGCTTGTAAAATCTACGGGAAATGTTTGTCACTATAAATTTTTTTCTTGCTTTTCTGAATAGCTGCAAACTTATCGGCTACTTTAAATAGAATAAAGACTTTACTTACAATGTCTTGAATTTTGCTCTAATATTACATTCAATTTTAGGATACCTTAGTTATGTTCGATGTTATTGGTATAAATTTTTTAATGTCTCAATCATACGCATCAGTTTCAGCATTGCATTGCCTTATTTTAGTTACGATCCGGGATTCACGCTGTTAGCTTGCGGAATTTACTATCACAGATTAGCAAAACTGTCTTCTGTAATCATTTCGATCAATTTTGTCTCCGGAAGTACATGGGTTAAATTTTAATGCACTGATAGTGAAAACAGTACAGTCACTTTTTTGAAAATTCTGCTAGATTTGTGTAGTTAGTATTGCAAGTTGTGTCTGAGATTTGGAGTGGGAAATACTGCCTGTGTTCAGCGGAACTTGCTCTCTTCAGTTAAAGCGATTTTATTTTTTATTAACAGTTGGTTGGTAGCTGTTTTAATAGTGAAAATACAGTTATACACGAGACTGAAATGTGAATATTAGTCGCTGCAATTATTTGAACCCAACCACTTTTTTCTATTTCCAGCTTCCTCCACCAACCTCGTGTTATATTTTATTTTAATATGAACCCATAAAATATAATTTAATTGTAAAAACTTGTGCCTACATGCAATTTCTTTCCAAAAGGGTAGCTGCAATGTGCACTGTTGATTATACTGACGCCAAAAACATAACATAGTTCCCAATTATACAGATGCCAAAACTGTAAATTTTAAAATCGTTGTCTGTGTGCGCACCTCAAGTAAGAACTAATGAATGGATTTCGGGGAAGCAGCACATATTAATAACATGTGTTATCAGCTAACAGGAAGGATATTTTTTTATCTTTTTTTTTTTTTTTTTTGTTACTGCTTAACGTCTCCTATAACAACTAGGTCTTTAGAGACGGGAAAGGAAAGGATGGGGGGCAAGGAATGGGAAGTAATTCGGCCATGGCCTTTTTGAAGGAAGAATCCCGGCATTCTCCAGGAGTGATTTGGGGAAACCATGGAAAACCCAAATCTGGATGCCCGGACGGGGATTCGAACCGCCGTCTTCCCGAATGCGAGGCCAGAACGCTAGCCGTTACACCACCACGCTCGGTATCTTTATTGGGATCCTATTCCTTTCAAGATACAGACGCCTAATCTGCAAATTTTATAATCTTTGTATGTGTGTGCACGCATGGAGCAGGAACAAATCATTTCAAAGATTGTACATTGTGATAGTTTACTTGATGTTAGTGGCAGCTTACGTTTTATTTTGATGTGACATTTACACGCTGAGGAAAAAGAAAATTATATGGCGACCGTAATTATTTTTGTCCTTAATATAAACTGTCCAATTCTCATTGTCGAAATGTTAGCACCATACACACAGCGATGGTGTGCCACGGAAACACGTGACAGCATAAACCTCGGATACTCGTCGCCGTCGTGTTTAAATCGTTCAGACTTAAAAGGTTTGAATTATCACTTTCTTACTGTATGTGCAGAATTTTTATCAGTGTTAAAACATAAAATATTAAGGAAGAATCTGTTTGACAAAAAGGTAATACGTACCAAATTTGAAGTGTCCTCTATATTTACTGATGGGATGCCCACGCCATGTTTTGTATTTTAATTTTATTAAAAATACCTCTCTTCTCTTGTTAATCGTATCCAGGTAAATTAGATACCTTGCATTGTCATTCAGTAAGAATAGTAACAAGCACCCATTACAATGATATTGTTGATATTCATCTATTTAACATAAGAAAATATATGAATAAAAAACACCATGAAATGAAATTAAAAAATCCAATACATACTCGACATGACAGTTACACAACAACTCTTGTAATATCATCATCATCATTATCGTTGGGGACCATCTCCAGTTTCCCGGGTGTGGTTTACGAGCCTTGGTTGTTATAGACGATTGTTTTCCACCTTTTCCTGTCCAGAAAGGTTTCTCTGTCTGTGATGTACTCCCAATTCCAGCCTCTTCTCTCTACGTCCTCCTTCAGTTGGTCTGTCCATCTTCTTCTCTGTCTTCCCACTGGTCTTTTGCCCACTATCCTTTTTTCCAAATAAGTTTTTGGCAGTCTTTTACTAGTCATTCTCTTCACATGCCCAAACCACAGAAGTCTTGATGACCTAAGTCTCTCTTTCATGGATTCCCTTAGCTCTAGGTTTGATCTAATTTCATCATTCTTTATGCGGTCAAGTCTAGTTTTCTGGAGGGCCGTTCTAAGAAACTTCATTTCACATGCTTGGATCTTGCTAAGGTCCCTTGATGTTAGTGTGCATGTTTCCAAAGCATAAGTGAGAATAGGAATGAGATATGATTTGTGCAAAACAATTTTTGTTCTTCTGGGAACCTTCATGTCCCATAGTAAGCCTCGAACGGTACTGTAGAAGTTGGTTCCTTTGGTTACTCTACTCATTATTTCTAACTCACTTCTACCATACCAAATATTTCGTTGAGCGTTTTGTTTGGCGTTGGTATTTTTATTGCCAGAACATACCCGCGTGTCACAAAATTGTTCATTTACCAAATAATTTGCAGAGACCGTATTGGGCATTCGAAAAATACGTGATCCGTAACTTCTATGGTTACAACTTAACATTCACAGGTCAGGGTGATCACTAAACTGAGCCGCTTGTTTTTTGTTTCTCCTACCTTTGACCTTCCGATTGTAACGCCACGGACTAAATACTGTCATCGATCACAAATCTCCCCAATGTGTTGGTAATAAGAATCTGTTGACAAGGCGTAGGTGATTCGTCATGCTGAGAAAGGATTCGTTGGAATGGTTAATATATTTCCAACCCCATACTTGCAACCCTTTTTCATGAATACTAATGTGCATAAATTTAGTTTGGAGCATCCTGTAAAGCTAGAGGAGAAAACAAGTATTACTTAAGACTGCAAGGCAGAAGGGAAGCTGGTTTATTGAGTTGCAACTGTAGCGAAATGGGGATTGGTTTAATAATTTGAATAAGTCAATTCTTTTTATGGCAATAAACATATACACAATTTGCGTTTGTTTCATTATCGTTATCAGCAATCTCAATTGTTTATTGATGTGGCCTCTTAAAGTCATGAGTTGAGGTAGAACTTGAGCAGCGTTCTCCAGGTCACACGATCTTGGGTGATCCTCTGTCAGTTAACTCCGAAACCCTGCGTATGTCCTTGTCCCATCGGTCTGGTGGTCTTCCTCTCTGTCTGGGGTGATCATTTGGGCTCCATTCTAACACTGTTTTTGTCCACCTCTGGTCTTTTCTCCGCGCAATATGGCCACCCCATTGCCGGATGCAAGGATGCTGTCTTCTCTATGATGTCTGAGACCTTTGTAACTGACCTAGTGTAGGTAGCTCATATTGTAAAAAAACAAATAGCCGATTTTGGTAACTAAGATAGGAAATAAATACTAGTGTTTCTAATTTCTTTATTATTGTAGAGAATGTTTCACATGTACACTCGGCTTTTTTTTAAAATTTTAGCTGAAAGGTTTATAATAACAGAAATATTTGGTCAGTTTTCACTGTCTAAATACCTCACGAAGCTTGTGCTGTTGATAATTGTAAGATAAGTAGTATATATTCTAAAATTCTGTGTTATGCTTCAGTGTTGGAAGATATGAAGCAAAACTTTAAAAGAGTAATATGCCTTTACCACTAAGTGTGCAACAATCTCTCTTTTACACTCGTAATATTTCATAACATTTTTTGAACTGCAAATAATTTGACAGATTTCATTCAAAATTTAAGTTTTTTGAAGAATCTGATACAAATTCTGAAGATACACTTTAAAACGTGTTTTTTAAGAAGTAAGAGATGTATTATAAGTGAGATTTCGTGATTTCACCAGATGATTATTTTTTGTGCTCGTGATTCATTGTGAATATTTTTTGGAATAATTTTAAAAGTTGCGTCTCTGACAGACATTTGTAAACATTGAAAACTTTGATACTTATCACACAACAGTAGTCCATATCAACTATTTAGTTGCACTAGAAAATTTTGATATTAAAATTTTGGCTCTTTGATTTTTTTATGAACGGTCTTTGTTTCACATATTTTGATGTCTAACATATTCTAAACTGTAAACTTTTTTATATTTTGCAATAATGCAATACTAAAAGAAATTGCTTACACAACCGAGCTTCATGACCCTTGCCTGAAATAAAATTGTTACTTTTTTACGGTATTCAATAACATTTTGTTCATATTGCAGTGCCTCTGTCAGAATGTAGATCTCTTTTGTAACTCTATTTATAGTTTAGTTGTTACGCCTTGAGTTTAATTGACATAAGCATTATTATTGAACCATTATACCAGCTTCTTATTACTCAGAACATACTGCAATAGTCCAAAACTGTATCCTCCAGCCAGTTAAATCAGGTGAAACGTAATTTTCTCAATTCTGAGAGACTTGGATAGAGATTATCAATACTTGTAAGACAAGACAGTAAAACAATGAAGCAGCCGGTTAATAGCTTTGAAATGATAATACTAAACTTCTCAGAAAAATTGCCACACTTGAGATCCGTGATAATATTGGTGGAATATGTTTTTAGTGGATAATGCAAGCAAATGGATGACATATAAATAATGGAATGGAAAGAAAAAACGAGGATTGATATTGGAGCACTATGGGCGACTAATGTAGCTAATGTCATGGAAGTCAGGTAGCTTAGACCTACCAACCTAGTTTCCGGAAGAGAACGAATTTCTTTGAGTGGCTTCTCTATAGAATGAAACAATGTTTGGAATGAAGTGTTCCAATAACAGTGAACGTATCTGTTTCAGCTACGTCTTCCAGGAACCAATATTGGTAAAATAGAGAACCTGATGAAGCAAGGAAATGCTGAAATAAAATCTTATCAGGAGTTCAGCCGGGTAGCGTCGTAAAAGACGCCGGGAAAGTCTTTACTCACATACCAGGAAATTCTGTCTTCCCAAAAGAAGCCTTAGTTACATACGAATAGTGAGCCAGATCTGCTATGTCTCATTGTTTTAAAATCCTATGTCCATTTAATTCACAGTCAAATCGGAAATACTTTCTAAAAATTAACAAATTCGCACAAGATCTCCATCATATCATAGCAAATATTTACTATTTTATATTTAACAAAACCGGAGAGGATTTTACATAGCGTTACAAACAATGTAACGATTTGTGACTAAGTACAAAGCATCAGTAAGGGTAATTCGACTACAGACATATTTTAAATTTGTCGCGCAATCCACTTCTGTCACTGCTAACTTAATGTAATCGGTAATCCTACGAGGTAGGGGAACCTACAGATTTACGTGGAATATGAGCCACGAAATTGGTGTAACTCACTTCAGGTGAACAAAGCAAAACTTTGACGGATATGAATATCAGTTTGTGGGGCTGTAAGAATACCAAGTCACCTCAACCACCGAAATGCCAGATTGGTCACTGAAATCTTGATAAAAAAAATCTCCGACACAGTACGAAACTGCATTAGTCTTACCATTTCCTTTTACGCAAAACTATTAACCTTAGGATAGCTTTCTGTTAATCGCCTATTCCTTCGATAGGTATCAACCTATTTCCAGAATGGCGACGGGGTAGAGAACCGTAAAGCTTATTGTCTTATCTTACTAGGCCAACGAGACTCAACTTCAAAGATTAGCAAATATGCGTGACACTCGCTAGGCGTGTCCCATTGTGTATGTTTGCGACTGTCACTTCATTCCAGTCTCCTTCCGACACGCAGTTCGGTCGACTGTATCCGTCGACGCAGCTGCACACCACGGACGCCGGAACAACCAGTGCTTTTTGTTTCTTTCCTTTACTCTGCCAACACTCCTCCAGCAATCCCCTCCATTCCAGCCGCTGCCTGCAGTAGAAGCGATTCTGATTTTCTGTTCGGCGTCGCTGCAACAGCAGACGGAGTGCAACGATTCAGCGGGCACAGCGACGGGAGCGCGCGATAGCAGCGCTAGCCAAGTGCTCGGCGGCGGCGCGCTTAACTAGCACTTCCATCGGAAACAGAGCGGACCGTCTGCGCATGCGCAGGGGGATCGTGTGCGGCGGCGGTGGCGGCGCGTCTCCGAACGGAAACTGCACGACTGCTAAAGGTGGCCATACACGATCGCTCCATCCGTCCAAATGGAGCGATGTCACTCCATTATCGCGTCGTGTGTGGGGAAACTCATGTGGATGACGTGGAGTGACAGGATTATTTGGATATCCGGTCAGTCCAATATCCATCAGTTTCGTCCATCATGCCATCAAGCCGACTGATGGTGTGTGGGGAAAACCACGTGGAGCGACACCAAGCCATCACTCCAGTCGGCTCGTGTATGGCGAAACCGCGGTCCAAACTCTTCTCATTCTGTCACTGACCACCGAGGAGGCAACATCAGTGCCTTGAGTGGACTATGCAACATTGTACCACTTCTTTTTTGTTTTGAATCTGCTATAGAAATATTTGTTTTGCTACAAGTTAAATATTATTTTGAGTGTAGAATTGAAAATAATACAGTTTTAAATATTATTAAGTTACAATTAGAACGATTATTTTTTTTTAATACATAATAATGTCGTCTCAATAATACTTTGTGCTGGAGATTATTGAGAAGGATAAGGACTTACCATGCTTGTAGGATCTCTAATACTGACTACCTTGACAAAATATAATTAAATGTGGCAATAGATCAGTTGCTAATATTATTTAAAAATAAAGACATAAACGCCAACAGAGAAACCGTGTTGGAAAAAAAAAGATAATTCTTTGCGGTCTTCTTTTTAAAAAGATCATAGTATGATAAGCTTAATTTTATATGAGCCTACTTGTTTAAATATGTAGTTTTACAACATGTGACGTACCTCTCACTATTTTCTGCCTGGTAAAGTACTTAAATTTAATAAATCTGTTTTATAATCATTTTGTAGTATTTTTAAAAGTTTTCGTAATATCACAGAGCTTATTTTGCATAATTCCGCACTTTTTTGGACGTTTATTTAATTTTCAGGATTTTTATTCAGTATTCGATATAGTGGCAACTGTTTGCGGGAAATTTGTAACCCTCGTACAGTTATATAACAAACCACTGTAGAATGAAAAATTTTATACTGTTAAGAGTCTTCACGTGCTCAAAGAAGATCGAATGACGTTAACCACAAGCTAATTACAGAATTTCCACCAACTATATTAACTTTCGGAGTTGTTTTCTTCACCCTGAGCAATGCTAAGATCTCTCTCTCTTCCAGCAGGATAATGCAACTGATCTGGAAAGATGTTAACATTACAATAATAGAAACCCATTTATAAATATAATGAAGGTAAACTGACGAAATACAGGTATACAAATTTAAGAGGTCTGATCCCAAGTTGAGCAAACATATTCCTTTCAATTCAAAGACACAATCTGACATTCATAACATTGAAATGAAGAATGTGATCGAGCAGTTCTTTCAGTATAAAGGCAACCAAAAAAGGAAAGGTTTGGGTTTTCTAGTGTGAATATTTTTATCTTTTTTTGTTCATTGGTATACTAAGCTCTTTCCCTTCTGAAGACTTCTCAGCACATGGCACAAGCAAATCTAAGCATGATACTCCTTGTTAATCAAATTTTACCAAGGCCAACAAAATATGTATTTTTTCATATTGCATACTACTTGAATGTAAGTGCACCCACTATTTTGAAATTATAACCTTGTATGTTAAAGCCAGTTTCCATTATTTTTTGTTCACAGAGACCAGTTTAGTTGGGCAGGTGCCAATGTCTGCATTAATTTTATACAATCATTAATCTATAGAATAAAATGTTTAAATTAATAGTAATCCTATCATTCATAAGGGAACATAAGGGATGTAAAAATAAGAAAATAACTTTTTTTACTTCTTTTATTGATTATAAAATAACACAGTTTTGTTTAATTTCTGTCTGATTTACATTTTCTGTTTTTCATTGTGTATTTTTGCAGCATGATACATTCTCAGTCTGACAAACATACAGTATCAATCATTTTCTTTGTAAGCAGGATAATATGATTTTCAGGATAGACATTTTCAAACATGTGATCACTAAGATCAGTAAACAAATTATTAAAGTTACATCCCTGAAAAATAACTATTTTTAATTTTTCTTTTAAATTACCTTTCATTACTTTCATATCACCATTGAATGAATTCATTCCTTATACATCTTTCAGTAATTTTGCATATATGTACAACACTTGCTAAGGGATAATGCAATCCCCCATTATCCTTAGCAGCAATACACAAAGCAGCAGAGGAAACATTCTTTCTGCAAACAGAGCAGATGTACAAATATTGCAAGAGTCTTTAAAACTTTCATGGCAACAAATCCTGAAATATAAACAATTACATTTTCAATATAATTGGAAAGATTTTCTGAAAGGGTATAATCTACAATATACTGCCATTTTATTAATCTACCTTGCTGGTCTTTCAACACTTTCATGTCCCCCAAGACATTCCTTGCCAATTTCATCATATGGCACAGATCCAACAAAACAAAAACAGGATGTTTAAAAGATGATCTGAACTCATCTGCATTAAAATTACACCCTAACTGTCTTGCCATACTCAAGTTTGTGGAAAGTTCATCACATGTCACACATACAATACGAACTCTAATATCATTTAAAATTTTTAGTCTTTGCAGTATAATGTTGCATTTATCACTACTACTTATGCCATCCCCTAAAAAGTAACCTATATGGATTTTCCAAGAAGCATTAATAGCAACACACATCACCACAAAAGCTTCCTTTGTTTCCGTTCCTTCTTCACTTGCAGCACAATGTATATGACCCATGTTCACATAACCCACAAATTCTTCACCATTCCACAGAATGCCTTTTCTGATGGCCATCTCATTCAGTATTAAACATCCATATATTTCATATTTACAAACAGAGGTAAACTGTTCAATATAAGCAAATGACTCTGCAGCAAAGCCTGGATTGCCATCAATCACATTGTACCATCTAGGAAGTGTAGATGGATGAGGTAAACAATTGTCAAATGATTCTCTGACAAATTTGTACACTGCAGGTGAATGAAAATACAAAGTCAAGGCAAATGTTTTTAATTTGTTACTGTAACCAGCATTTTTGCCAGATTTTGACAGAGCAACCAACTCTGTAAAAACACTAAAAAAAGAATTCTCTAAAATATGGCTCACATCTCCAGTAATTTGGCACTTTTCTTTTAACTCTTGCACCAACTGCAACACAGAATCAATTTTCTTGCACTTTGTTATGTTCTTGGCAACTTCCTTTTCATATTTGTTCTTGTACTTAACAATGCTGTATTTTTTCCTCTCTATTACTGCTTCATATTTCACACATTTTACAGATTTTGCTATGTCATATGTACGATTCCTGACTTCATGACAAACATTTTCAGAAAGAACTGGCATATTTCTTTCCTTTGGAGGTGGTCTGGCAAGTCTTCTGAAAAATATTATACACTGTTGATAGTATACATTTCACATAGCATGGTAGTAATAATTTACCCAAATATTTATTCACAGATAGTGTATTACTTCTACATATGGTGCTGCTAAAATAACAAAGCTTTGATACTAAGAAAATTACAGCACTTTGCATATACATTATTGCCAAGCTTGTAGTCCTTACCTTCGATATATTGTCTGGAAAGCGGAAAATTGTTGGCACTGCAGAAGGTTTCAGGATCTTTTTATTTCCGTTTTCCCAAAAACATTCTTTTTCAAAGTGTTGTGAACATATTACACTATGTTCTGAGGGAGTAAAACTGTCCCGGCGTATTTTAGCTAACCACTCCCTCAATTGATTTAAATCTCGGAGCGGAAATCTGTATCGAAAGAAAATATTAAACACGGTCAAACCACATCCAGGCAATAAGATAGTAGAAGATTCCGAAATTATTTAAATGCATACTTACTTGTGAAATGATAAATTGTGCCTCTTGTAGCATGGTTGGTGCAATTATACGCAGCGCAAGACTTAACCATGGAACAAAACACTTGGTAAGCCAAAAAATACGAATACTCGATCGGGACAACACGTATCAACTGTACAAACGTAAACACTGAAAGCTACCAGTTGCCACCAAAATGGCGGCAGGCGCGTCGTTCAATTTGACTGGTGGAGTGATGGAATGATCGTGTATGTGCTACGCTTTTGGACGTCATCCGCATGGATGTCATCCATACGGATGACATCCAAATGGAGCGATCGTGTATGGCCACCTTAACAGCCGTGGGACAGTAGTGTTGATGGCGGCATGGGCGCCGGCAGGATTGCTTCTAGGGGGGTGCACCAGGGCTGCGTTGGTGCCCCCCCCCCTATCGGCCCAAATTTACGGGCGACCCGGGATGCCAGGGGGGTGCAAGTGCACCCCCTTGCACCCCCCTCCCGGCGCCCATGGATGGCGGGAAAGCATTCCGAGCAAACCCGAGTTAAGAAACGTACTTGACGATAATTAACTCAAAATTTGTTGTTTACACAGATGAATTAACATATTTTAAATCATCTTTTTGACCGTATTAATAATTGGTTCACAGCTAATGGCTCGTCTTTGTATTTTGATAAAATTCAATACTCGTAATTAAGTACGTCACGCAGATTAACACGAGACCTACATATAAAATACACTGGTCATTCCATTCAAGAGGTAGAGAGCGGGAAATTTCTAGGTTTGCATATTAATCATAATTTAAATTGGAGAGTGCATGTCTTTGATTTATTAAAAGGACTGGGTGACATCTGCAATTCGTAAAATTTCAGAAATCAGTAAAAAGTGAGATCAGTACAAAGAAACTAGTTTATTGCTTATTTTCACTTTTTAATGTCATTGCAATAATACGCGGGAATTCAACTCATAAAGATATTCAGAGCCCAGAAGCAAGAAATAAAGAATTATGTTTGCGATTTAATTTAATTTAATTGCAATGGAGCACAGGCTCCGGTGGCAATTTCCCTACACACCCATCTTCCCCCTATCCTGCACCCACCTACATTTGCCCTCTACAAATTTTATCTTTAAATTCCTTCAAAGTTTTCGGTAAATTATTCATCATTTCTCTTGGTAACTCATTCCAATCCCTGACACCCTTACCTAAAAAAGAGAATCTTCCCACACCCTTGTGCCTGAAATCGAGTGCCAGCTTGTGGTCATGGTCATCTTTTCCCTTCCATGCACTACTTTTCATACCTATTGCAATATCTTTCCATGCCTCATCACCAGTATATGCCCTGTACACTCCCATGACCCTCCTCATCCTCCTCCTGTCTTGCAATGAATCCCATTCCAGCTCCTTTATCATATCCGTCACTGATTGCATTCTGCGATAATTTCCAGAAACAAATCTAGCAGCCCTTCTTTGCACCCTCTCCAACTCCTGTATTTGATACGTAAAATGAGGGTCCCATACTACACTACCATATTCGAGCAATAGTCTGACCAAAGTTTTGTAACCCAATTCCTTTACTTCTCTCGTACATCCCCTCATAACTATCTCCAACAAGTGCAGAACTTTGAAACCTTTTCCTACCACCTGTCCTATGTGTCCTGCCCAGTTAAGTTTGTTATCAAAAGTAATTCCAAGATATTTGCATTTCAAGTCTTCAGCAAGCAATTCTTTCCCCACCTTATATTCATAATTAACCTTTTGTTTTTTATTTGTGTATCTAATAAGCTGACTCTTCTTTGCATTTATCTTCATTCCATGTTTACCAACCCAATTAGATATCCTGTCCAGATCACCGTGCAACTGTTTACAATCCTCTATCGTTTTGATTCTTTTATACATCATTATGTCATCTGCAAACAATCTAATTTCAGATAGTAAACAATCAACACAATTATTCATTAGAATAATTAATAGCAATGGTCCCAATACGCTACCCTGTGGCACACCCATTTTTACTTCCACTTCTTTTGATACTACATTTCCTACCCTAACTTTCTGTTTTCTACCTTTTAAAAATTCTTCTACCCAGCAAATGACTTTCTTATCCACTCCAATGGTTTTTACCTTATTTACTACCATTTTATGGCTTACTCTGTCAAACGCCTTAGACAGATCTAGTGCTACACTATCAATTTGGCCTCCCTTGTCAATTTCATGCGATTGGCAGTATAGCTTCCTCCAAAGAGCTAGAAATTACGAATTTTAACATGGCTGAACGAATATATATACACATTAACGTCCTTTGTAGTTACCATTTATATTCTGTTTGAAACAACTATAGCACTAGAAGTAAAAATGATCTTTGTAAGGATTATATTCCGTTTAGAAAGCACTGGAGTATTCAGGAATACTCAGCATCAATAAGCTTCCAAACATCTTAATTCTCTGGAAAGGAATTAGATTAAAACCGAGTGTGGTGGGTGAGTGGTTAACGCTCTGGCCACGCATTCAGGAGGACGCCAGTTCGAATCCCCGTCCGGGCATCCAGATTTGGGTTTTCCATGGTTTCCCCAAATTACTCCAGGCGAATGCCGGGAGTCTTCCTTCAAAAGGCCATGGCCGAATTCATTCCCGTTCCTTGTCCTCAGTCCCATCCGCCTCTAATGACCTCGACGTCGGCGAGACGTAAAGCCATAAAAAAAGATTAAAATCGGGGAAAAAGATTAAAAAGTTTTTTTTTAAAAATTGACAGCTGATACACAGAACTATTTCTTACAAAAGTATCTACATAATAATTTTCAGTATCTTCTCTAAACATGGTTGATATAATTAATGTACAGTACATATTATTCTGTGAAAGTGCATCCTCCGATGTATACATCCATTTTCTTACGTAATTATTTGACTGTAATCAAACTCGTTTCCACATCTGTCAGTCTCTTATATTGGGAACTATGGAAAATGAATGTGAAGATGCAGTGGTTAATTAGTTTCATGGGGCATTAGAATTCGTGGCCGCTGGGTGTCCTTTTTTTTTAGCCTACTTGACCTAAAGTAGAGGAAAGGAGGGAAGAGGATGGAAGACGACCGTGGCATTTGCAAGGAACTAACCTGGCATTCGCCTGGGATGAAAGCGGAAAATCACGAAAAACCACAATCAGGATGGTCGAACGGGATTTGACTCCTGTAGTACTGCTTTACCGCACTACTTTAGACTCGGTGAACTGTCTATTATACTATTTAAAAAAATTTAAGTGTCTATCATCTTCGGCAATCTCAGCTTTAAAGCTGATCGGTTGGGGGTTTTTGTCCTGAGAAATTTCCTTCTTCGATCTTATTTTCATTTGGCATCTCTTGACTTTTGGTTTGTCGTCTTGTTGATGTATTTTTGATTAATTTTTTTCACTCCGTCAGCACTAATTAAAAATGTCTATAAAATATATAAATGTGTATATAGATTATAAGATTTTTGTTATATTAATAAACTATATATTCAGTAGCAATGTTTATTTTCCATATCTTCATACTGAATACATTAAACGGACTCCAAATAATAATACAACGATATTCTCTTCCAGCAGAATCCTTCCTCTCTCTGCCATAAAAACTGCTTGGCGACCAAACAACCAAAGATGTTCCGTCTCCCCAACATCCACGTCAGAGCTGCTATATAACTCTTCTAAAATTAAAACTGTATCATAGGCACAGATCATATTTAAAAAAAAAATATAAGTGTAAATACAAAGTGGGGAAACTTCGTCTCCTTACAAGTTGACTAGAAATACTTCACCCGCGAGAAGAAAATTCTATTTCGTTGAGCACGATTCACGCCTTAAAACAACTGAACGGTTTTGGTAGTTATCTAAGAATATGCAGTGTTGATCTGTCTGTCAGTTTCGTTGAACGCTGTTAGAGCAAAAACTACTGGTCGGACTGTGACAGAGTTTCGAACATGTATAGTTCATGGTCACAAGCATAACATAGGGCGTGTTTCATTTTGATATGATGTCGAAAATCTGAGAAATTATGATAAAAGTGTCTACAAAGTAATCTGTTTCCCGCAGTGAAAATGTTTGTCAGGACTTATATAAAGTTACCATTTTTTCCGAACAAAAATTAATATCTGTCAATCATTATTATTGTTTTCGGGAGTCGTGGCTGCATTAGATCTCTCTCTGAATTTGTGACATTGTTCACTATTCACTGATCATAAATTGGAAGGGTTAATTGCTCTAACCAGTAACTTCCATAAAAGTCCTGATTTTGTCTTATAACCCTTTACGAAATAATAATAAAAAACAACAAGAGTACGAAGTTACAAGTAAATAGCCAGTTAGGTATACAACAATAACATGCAAAAAAAAACGCAATCTGAGTTCATTTTACAGACAAAATCTACGTTTAGCTGACACATCAGAGATTACACGTTGTATAGACAGATGAAAATATTTCAGTTTTCCATCTCGCTGTCATCGGAAGCTGCAAGAGCCGACTGATACATAAAATTGTCGCATCTGTACAGTAAACGTAAACGCTCCAGATAGCGATAGCAAGATGATTGGTTACATACCCGCACTTTATCTGAGACACAATATGAATTTAGAGAATGCTAAGTAAATAAGAATAAAAAAAAAGGAGTAAAGACATCATCACTTAATGTGCAGTGGTGTTAGTTTATTTTGACTTTCCGTTGTATTCGCACTTAACGAAAGCGCACACCTGTTGCACGTGTGCTCTATGCCGAGTGCGTTCAACAGGTGTATGCAGGCTGCTGCGTCATTGGACCGTGCACTCGCCGCAGCGATCCATTCATCATCGCAACCTCGCCGGTTCCTTCTTCCTCAGCTGATAAGACTGCCCTTTGTTGTGACATTCATAACTGGCAATTCGATCGCTGCTTCAGCAACTATCAGCTGAACTAGTATAACGTCATATTTCTCAAATTACGGTGGAGCTATGCCAGACATGAATTCAGATGTAGTTAGCGGTCTATTGGCCATCCTAATAACGGCTTTGAACCGGATTCCGTAATGATCTCTACCGATGCCGTGCGCGAGCAGTTACCTACCGTTCTGCAGAAGCCTTCTATCACTGCAATCTAGTTATCGATTTTCCATGATTTCCCTAAATCACGTCATGCAACCTCTTTCAAAAAGCTACTCCCGATTTTCTTTCCTTTTCTTGACCAGAGTTCTAAGGTTGGTTAAAATAAAGTTATCACATGGCAACGCCTTAAATTCCGTAGTCATCATGGAATCGCTGAGGGAACCCAGCTCCGTGGCCCAGGTGACAGGGATAAATTCTTTGCTTTTGCCGAGGTCTCCATTGTAGGAGCGGCGCGTGACATTTCGAGAACGTTCTCGTTGAGCCGTGATAGAGCGCGTGCAGAATAATGTGGTACAGTAGATGATATGGAATAGTGCAGGTTGGTCGTGCAGGCTGAAGCCTTATCAATCTCTTCTTATTTGTGAGTATTATCCAGTGAAGTTGTTAAGGGCGCATGCCATAAACCACGTAGCTCCATTTTGGCCTCCTGTGAACCCTTCCCCCCCCCCCCCCCTACCCTAAGTAGCCCGACGTGGCTTTTGCCTCAATCCCCCCTCCCACCCATGTAGCAAATAGCTTTTTTCCCTTTTGATTCCAGAAGACATTTTTTTTAACGTTTTCTCTTGTCAGACTATTGTAAATTGCATACGGCGATAATTAAATGAAGGAAATAAATATTCACATGATGTTGTGTGTTCTGTTCCCCATTTCAATTGAGAAAAATGATATGAATGGAAAGCTACCTGGCCTGCCTCGGTCGGAAATCCCCCCTCCCCACGTAGCCCAGCGTAGCTTTCCAGCCAACCCCTCCCACCCCCTATTCTAGACAGAGCCACGGAGTTTATGGACGCACCCTAAGGAATGTAAAATGCATAGTGGAAATTTAATTATGATGAGCGACGCAGATCTTAAGGAATAAAATAAATATTATGGAACAATGTGTCGTTGATCAGTACTGATTGTATCCTTACGTCGAACTGTAATCACACGACGACGAATTCCGAAGGTGTGATTGCTGTCCATGCACAGGCTTTTGAAATCTTTTTTAATTTTATCTTTACCTGTTTTCTTTTCCCACTTTCCAAATATTAACCAGTTACTTTAATTCTTTCTATTTGACATCCGATATCTGGTGCGCGACCAACGCTTTAACGCCTGAAATCGCAATTTCAATGCTGTTAATTAACTATCAGTTTAATGACTCATCGAGGTTTTCCTTTAAACACTAATATTCCATTTTATTTACAATCTTACAACACTATTAAAATTAACAGTTAGTACATATCTTCATTACGTTTCATAATACGTAAAATTCAATTGACATCCAAAATTCACAGATCATATATAAACATTTTTCTTCGCCCTCAGGCTATTTCCACTTCATATACAAACATTAATCGACTCTACCTCCCTACGAGGATAGATTCAATTTTCTTTTAGGCTTTCCTTTCTCGAAGCCTCTTCTTAATAACATTATCATTTCATATTAATGGCTTCCATCAATATCAATTTCTTCCAGTTTTTTTTCGTCTACCAAAATACTGCTTCCCGCCTCTGGTGACATCTTCGACCCCATTAACTAAGGTTTTCAGAATTAAAAGAGTTTATTATTCTATGTTTCCACAAAAATGTTCACAATAATGAACTTAACTCTAAGTAAGGAGTATGTACAGTACCTTGCAAGTAACAGTAGCATCTTCATTCTAACTGAGATATTAATTATCTACGTTTTATGAATTAATATAATAGTTGTAGACGTCCAATATTTGTCCCGTGCAGTGGCAGATCCAGCATTTTGGTTTGGGAGGGGCTTGAGCGGATTTTGGTTTTGGGGGGGGGGGGCTTGAAGCGGATTTCCATTGGGGGGGGGGAGGTTTTTTTAAAAAAAGTTTTCCACATCACTAAAATTACGAAGTTGGGGATGGAACTAGATACTTTTGGGCTTGACCCCTCTAGCCCCCCCACCTCTGGATCCGCCACTGGTTCCATCTGTGCATAAGATAGGTACTTTTCAATTGGCTCAACCTGTCATTTCTAAACGAAGTAGTGAATTAATTAAAACGTTGCAAGTGGTACACGGAATAAACGTTTCAATGTACAACAACAATTTTTTGCAGAAATCCTTACTGAGACATCAGCTGCAATAGAATACTTTTGTGTTAATGACCCATTCGCTGACATTTTTTTTTTGTGACGTTTAGTTTTATCCCTTTATGTAGTCTTACGAAGAATAAAGGAAGATAAAGGGCTATTTGACGTGTTGTGTACTGACCTTTTTTTTTTTTTTTTTTTCTGCTGTCGTCAGTCTTTCAACTGGTTTGATGCAATCCTCCATCCCTTCCTATCCTGTACGAACCTCTTCATCTCTACATATCCCTTATAACCCACATCCTCGATTATCTGCTTCATATATTGTAGTCCCTGTCTTCCTCTACAGTTTTTACCTTCGACTGTTCCCTCCACCAGCAAATTAACCAAACCAGCATGTCTCAAAATATGACCTACCAGAGCCTGTCTCTTCTTTCTGTAAACTTCTCCCACAAACATCTTTCCTTACCCATCATTTCCAAAACTCGTTCATTTCGTACTTTGTCTGTCCACTTAATTTTCAGCATTCTTCTGTAGCACCACATTTCAAATGTTTCAATTTTCTTTCTTTCCGGCATTTCTAAATTCCATGTTTCGCTACCATAAAGTGCTGTGTACTTACAATATAGTGGCCATAATTTTATAGCTAATATTTGTTCTCAAAGGAAATTGCTGTATGTGTGTTGTTTTGTAGGTATTACGAGCTGGTGGAACTTTTTGGAGCACCCCCTAGCAGGTGGCGTGATGTGTGAGACGCCGCTGGCAGGCTGACCGCACGCACAGATTATAAGTGATCCGTCGATCGGCAGCCGATGCGGCACGCCAGGGAAAGAACCCGTCGGCGCCTGCCGGCCCAAGGTCTCGCAAGAACAAAGAAGCCACTTACTTCGGAATACCTGCACCGCGCAGAGGCGTGGCTGTCTGCCCGTCCTCACGCCTGCTTGTTGCCCGTAGCGCCACAGTCCGCAATCTGTTCAAGGGATACTTAATTAGTCCATTACTCTCTGTCAACTGGTTTGACACTTTGCTTCACCTCTTTACATACTGTGCTACATTCTGCGTCCGCGTATACCATTCAGGACGTACAAAATCAATTTGGCGTTTCACGTACTGTTATCATCCTTCTCTCTACTATTCTTACCTTAGTGTTTACCTTAGTGTTTACCCTCTCATAAGGTTTTCGTGTAGTTCTTTAACATCACATGCTTCAAAATTACTGACCAGAATAATATACAGAAGGATGGAAGGGATAATAGAAGAGATAGTAGGTGAAGATCAGTTTGGGTTTAGGAAAAATCGCGGTACAAGGGAAGCAATTCTATCTTTAAGATTAATACTTGAAGGGCGGATCAAGAAAAACAAAGATACTTTTATGGCGTTTGTTGATTTAGAAAAAGCTTTTGATAATGTTAGGTGAAACAAGATGTTCAAAATTTTAAAGAAGTCAGGTCTAAAGTACTGAGATAGAAGAATATAAACCATATAAGAATCACGTGGTTATAATAAAAGTAGAGAACCACGAGAGGCATGCATCAGTTAAAAAGGGTGTGAGAGTCTATCCCCGTTAATATTCAACTTGTTTGTACAAGAAGGAATAAAGAAAGTCGAAGAAAAATTTCCATGTGGCATAAGTGTTCAGGGACAAAAAATCTGTATGCTGCGATTTGGTGATGACATTGTCTTGTTAGCAGAAATGACTGAGGATATTGAGAAGCTACTGAATGGCCTGAACAAAATACTGAAGGAAGATTTTGAACTGAATATAAATCAAAGCAACACAAAAGTGATGAAATGTAGCAGAAATGACAACAATACTAGTAGATTAAATATAAAAATAAGATCGGATGTAATAGGAGAAGTAAGTGAATTCTGTTACTTGGGAAGCAAAATTACAACCGATGGCCGAAGTAGGAATGATGTTAAAAGCAGAATAGCACTAGCAAAAAGAGCCTTCATGAAAAAGAGAAACCTTTTAGTTTCAAATATTGATCTAGGAATTAGAAAGAACTTTTTAAAACTCTATGTGTGGAGCACAGCACTTTATGGTAGAGAAACATGGACCTCAGGAATACCAGAAAGAAAGAAATTGAAAGAATTTGAAATGTGGTGCTAGAGAAGAATGCTGAAAATTAAATGGACATACAAATTTACGAAATGAACGAGTTTTGGAAATGATGGGTGAGGAAAGAAGTTTGTGGAAGAAGCTTACAGAAAGAAGAGACAGGCTAGTAGGTCATATTTTGAGACATGCTGGATTGGTTGATTTGTTAGTGGAGGGAACAGACGAAGGTAAGAACTGTAGAGGAAGACAGAGATTAGAATATATGAAGCAGATAATTGGGGACGTCGGTTGTAAGGGATATGTAGAGATAAAGAGTTTAGCACAATATAGGAATGGATGAGGATTACAAAAAAAATAAAAAAATAATTATCGGACTTTCATTTTTACCGAAGATTGACTGCATTCACTTTTTTCAATATCAAAGTGGTAGGGGACGGTAAAAATTACAAAATAAAATACGAGGATAGATAATGAATCACACAAATCCAAATTGTATTCTGTCCAACTTAATCACATCGATACAAAGGTCTACACTCGAAATAGGACCTCGTCAAGTTCGTAAAATTGTGTAGAAATCAGTGTGTCTCTATTTAAGATGCACATGTAAGCACTTAATCAAGTCCATCCAGTTCTCCCAGTGGTGATACTAAATATCAGCAACTCATCATCGTTATAGTAAGTTCTTAATTTACTTCACTTCATAACCTGTTGCGAGAGTGAATTCTTTGGCATATGTACACACACACTAAGAGAGAGATAAATGGACTTACATCTAGCAGGCACGCAGTATCACTCTGCGTCACGACTAAGCAACACTGAAAACTGAGGACCTTGCTGCGTTCAGTGGGCCTTAAATACTCTTATATAGAAAATGCTTATAGTACGGCGCTCAATACATAAGTTAATGTTACTTAGAGATAATAATACAATGCTACCCCGAGACTACACAAAAAGGACAGCTTGTGGAAACACGATAGAATGGAAACAGCTTACAAATATTAATACTATTATTCATGACACTTGTAAAAAATAATGATAATAATGAAAATGATCGGTGATATGGTCATAGTACGGGAATTGGTTACAAAACTTTGATCAGACCATTTCTTGAATATGGTGGTGTAGTAGGGGACCCACATTTTTGGTGTCTAATACCTACAGGAGATGAAGGGGGTGCGAAGAAGTGCTGATTTGTCTCTGGAAATTGCTGCAGAACACAGTCTGTAACTGATATGATAAATGATATGAAATGGGATTCACTGCCAGACGTGAGGAGGTTAATGTACAAGGCGTACGCTGGGGATGAGGCTTGGAGATATATTGGTGAAAGAATTCGAAGAGGCTGCATGGAAGTGAAAAGATGACCATTATCACAGGCAGATACTGGATTTCAGGCATAAGGGTGTGGGAAAATTTTATTTCGTACGTTTTTTTTTTTTTTTTTTTTTTTTTTTTTTTTTTTTTTTTTTTTTTTGCTTATTGCTTTACGCATCGTCGACGCCGAAGTCATTAGAGGCGGGAAAGGATGGGGGCGATGAATGGGAAGGAATTCGGTCATGAGCTGGAGCATGGGCGTTTCCAGCGAGGGGCAGAGGGGGGCTGCTGCCCCCCCCCCCCTAGAAGAAAAATTAAGTTGCCTTCAGTACGCTTCTACGAGTGAAGAACTAGTTCAGGAGCACTTAGGGAGAGAAAGATTGACTGGATTAGGTCTGATGAGTGTGCATCGAAATTTCGTGAAAGAACACCATGAGATATTGACAAACAAAATTATTGAAATTGAAAATCCGAGACAGTTGATGTTTACATAAAAAACTAACTGACTTACGATCTTAATTAACTACATAGTAGGTCCTTAGATTAAGTAGTAGGGTTACTATATTAATCAATGATAAAAATAGTTTCCTGAATAGGTTTGAGTTTGATTTTGTATTGTTATGTTTCAGTCCCCCACCCCACTTCCTCGAAACCAAAATTAGTTGCCCCCCCCCCTAGTTCAAATCCTGCCCCCCTCTAGTACTGATCCCGGATACGCCCTTGAGCTGGAGTGATTTGCGGAAACCATGAAAAATCCAAATCTGGAGGCCCGGACGAGGATTAGAACCCTTCCCGAATGCGAGGCCAGAGCGTCCCTTTCGTAGGTAATGGGGTGGGGGATTGGAATAAATTACCAAGGGAAATGGTTATTAATTTACAAAAAAAAAACTCTGAAAGTAATTAACATTCGAAGAAGGCAAAAGTAGGCGGGTACAAAAAAAGGGAATGTATGGTACTTGCCACCAGGTCGTTTGCTCCACAGGAGTTAAATAAATTATTATTAAGAGTCAAAACTATCTTTATTCCTTGTACCAGCTGATTTTTTTAAAAATCTTGTCACACTGTAAAGATATTTTACAATTACATTAAAGAGATTTACGTACGAATTTATCAGTAATAACTGATTCAATCAAATTAGTTTATAATGGCAAATCAAGATTTATCGATCTATCTAACATTGACTCAAAGACGGACACAAAGTGTACTTCTTCTTCTTCTTCTCGTGTTGATGACAGCATCAGATATGTGGTAGTTTTACCGCCAATAGGATAGCTTTGTCATTAGCTGATTGGAGGTCATTAGAAGCTATAGACACTGTCATCGTGGTGCAAGGTTTGGCCAGAGGCAACGTGCCCTCTGTTACCGAGGGATGCGGAACGTTACAAAATATAACGCCGCTAATGGAGGCACCTTGCTTGTCCCTCACTACTACTAACTGAGGATTTGTTCCACTGGTCGCTTCCCAACAGCACATACAAAGTTATTGGAAGATTGCATATCTGACTTGTGAAGTAATGCAAAGATACTGTCAATAATTATTTTAGAACTGTGTGAAAGGCAGCTCAGATTTTTGGAGGCAAGTTATATCCGGAGAATGTTGTTTAGTGTCCAGTATAAGTGGCCAATCTTCAGAAGCCTTACTGAGCCACTCAACTGCAGCACTGTACTTCCTGATGATGGTTGTCGCACTGCTTTCACTTTTAGGGGACGTCCATGAATTACGTGTGCTGAAATTGGGGAAAGGAGGGGAAAACGTCCGACAATATCTCACCAAATCTCATTTTAATGTAAATATCATGTGAGGGCGGGGAAGGGGGGGAGGTTGGTGTGTTCCACCACGTTTTACCATATCTCAAGAAGGGGGAGAGGGTCAAACTTTAAGACAAACACCTCACGTAATTAATGGACATCCTACTCCACACATACCGATTAGTGGTATTGGACGTCAAAATGTGAAATCGGTAGAGCTGCCCATTAATATCGCTATATTTGTTCCCAAATCAGTAATTAAAAAATAATAACAAAATAAAACCTCAATTTCCTGGGCAAGAATTTCTATCCGTTTGGGAGCGTGCGTAAACCACGTAGCTTCTTTTTGACCTTCTGTGAACCCCCCCCCCACGTAGCCTTACGTGGCTTTTGCCTCTACCTCCCCCCCACGTAGCACGTAGCTTTTTTCCCTTTTGATTCCAGAAGACATTTTGTACTGTTTTCTCCTGTCAATTACATACGTAGAAAATTAACTGAGGGAAATAAATATTCACACACTGTTGTGAGTTCTGTTCCTCATTTTAACTGTGAAAAATCTTATGAAAGGGAAGCTACGTGGCCTGGCTCGGAACACCCCCCCCCCCCTCCCCATACGTAGCCCAGCCAACCCTTCCCGCCCTTTTCCCTGGGCCAAGCCACGTAGTTTGTGCGCGCTCCCTTTGACACAAACTTGACTACTAGAGTTGGAACTCCAAGACTTGCTAATAGTTTGCCATTAAACTGGGCAGCAAATTGATGGCAATCGTTTGCCGCAACAGAACTACAAATTGCCATCAAAAGTTGGAGAGAAAATTTTGGTTTCAACTTGCATTCAAAGATGGGCTTCATATTGATTTAGTTATTTATCTCCTTATAATACAAATTGAAGTCAAGATTTTTGTAACTAACCTGAAAATTCTTCTTCCCATTTTTTCTATAAAATTGTAGATTTTTTCTTTTTACACTCACGCTGGCCGATATGTTTACTTAGTAACTAGGAGAATGTTTCTCTTAGTGATTAAAACCAATTAAGAAATAAAATCCCAATTCTAGTTTATATAGACAAACTAATTAGCTGTGGAACCCTTAAAAATGTCGAGAATGTAGGATATAAGGGTATTCCAGAAACGATACAGGGAACATTATGCAATAGGTAACTACTTATCATACAACCGATCGATGAATTGCCTGTAAAACATAAACGAAAAGGGTTGATAGCCTGAAAATGTAAAATCGTGGAAAAATTGTTAAATTTCGGTATTTCAATAGGACAGACCCAAAAATCGGTAGAAAGATCGAAAAGTCGGTAGGTTCGAGACCACTGACACCGACAACCCTCGACTCAGGGCCGATTGGCTGAAACAATTTTCAGATTTATGGTGGTTTTCCATTAAAAATGGCCGGTTAAACCGACAAACCTGATCAGCTTGTAGCCTCCCTGGTATACCATCCTCGGAGTGACCATTCCCGTAATCCTCTTGCCTCGTGTTTTGGTCACTCTGCTTTTACCTGGGCAAGAAATTAACTACTTCCAGAAAATTTAGACGTCTGCTGTCGAAACACGTTGTGCCGATTTGGTGAAATGCTGACGTCATCTTTTTCTGTGTCACGAGACCGTGCCCGCGTACAATTAGGCCAGCCAGTGGTGTTCCATTAAAATATTTACATCTAACAACACTACGCTACCCAGCAATTTCGCTGAAAGCTCCTGCTCGAAGGAACAATTGTTTCGGATTCAAGTTCCATCTCCGGCGTGCGGGTCAGCCTGACCACCGCTTTTCGATATTTTTCTGGGAATCTCTTCACGAATGTTAGGTATTGTAACAGCCCTCAAACCTAGAATTTAAATGGAATTGTGTTTTATGAAGCATTTGCAGCAAGCTGGAGTTTGCTTGAATGTGATTTTGTACATTTGTCTTGTAATTTACTGTAAATCGTTGTAAATGGACTTTGTTTTATGAAAAGAAAATATGTAAATACCATTTAATACGGTAAAGGACAGAACTATGCAAGAGAATTGGTTAAATGTTTGTAATTCCAAGTATTTAGGAGAGCTACGATGTTTAAAGGACGATTTACTAGTTTAAAATGTTTTATGTGGATAATTGTGTGTTTAAATATCTTTAATTTTCATTTCTGAGCATTTCGTAATGATTATGTATTAATTTTGATTAGTTTTAATAAGTTTTTAATTATTTAAGTATTGTTAAAGTTCGAGAAATATCTGTTGGAAGCCTAAGCCTTTGTAATGTTCTAGAACTTTCGATGAAACTTATATAAAGCGAGCAGCAGAGACTCAGAGACAATTACAGTGACAGTATTTTGGACATAGTTTACATCAGTCAAGAACAGTGTTAAGCGAACAGTTTTGGTAGTATTGTCTTTGGAAGAAGTGTTGTATGTAATCGTTGTCGTTTGTGTTTATATGTGTCCAGTATCTTTCAAGTTGTGTATGTCTTCGAGAAATAAAAAGTTAAAATTCTAAACGGTATCATAGACTAATGATTTCATATGTAATTAACCACGAGACACCTAAGAATATGTAACTAGTTTTCAACTTGAAAACGACAGACGAGCCGAGTGAATACGGCAATTAAATACAATATTTCGATAATAAATTCTCTTTTGAAATTACCAACTGTTAGACAATGACGACAGACAATGAACAGAAGTTGCAGGATTTGTAGAAATTGCAGTGTTTTTAGAAGTTGCAGTATTTGCAGAAGTTGTGACATTTGAAGAAGTTTCAGGATTTGCAGAAGTTACAGGATTTGCAGAAGTTACAGGACTTGCAGGAGATGTAGGATTTGGAGAAGTTTCAGGATTTATAGAAGTTGCAGAATTTGTGGAAATTGCAGAGGTTGTATGATTTGCAGAACTTGAATGATTTTTAAAAGTTGTAGGATTTGTAGAACTTTGTGGATCTGTAGAGGTTTGAGGATTTTCACAAGTAGCTGTTGCAGAAGTTGCCTGATTTGTAGAAGTTGCATGATTTGCCGAAGTTGAGGGTTTGCAAAACGTGCAGTTTTTGTAGAAGTTGCAAGATTGCAGGCAATGAGCGTCAGATCATAAGACTCATTTGGCTTGTCTCACTAAAATGTTTTATACATAGCAATGCATTAATAAACACCTCACTCGTTTTAAAGTTTCCTCGCTGAAAACAGATTTTGGGCAAAATTTTAAACTTTAGCAGACAGTAAAAACATTGCGCAGTCATTGACAAATTTGTTGCAGTCTAAAGAAAATTAAAATATTTATGACGAAGTTTTGTTGTGCTGTGCATAATTTATTTTTGCTTGGCAGTTTTCTAAGATTCATATCACTTTCTTTCGCACCCCAGTCAAAACAATTGCCCATATTTGCTCTGATATTTTCGTAACGCTTTCTTCTAAATATCTCTACTGATAAGGTTAGTCAGTTTTGTTCTCTGTCTTGGCCTGTTGCTTTTTCGTTTACTCCAGGCAGAAGTGTTCAGTCGTTATTAAAAAAAAACGATGTTCTTTTGGAACATTTTTATTTACTAGTATATTTCGCTAGAAAGCAGTCACTTGTTTTTGGGTGATGTATGAAGTAATTTTGATTTCATTAGTTGTTACTATGAACAAATCCTTCACATGTTTCATAACAACTTTTGTTAAATAACATTGAAGTATTAACAATATTTTATGTTTTGGATACTTGGAGTGTAGTGCCTATTGTTCGAAGAAAATATACTGAGCAGAAATTTAAATAATACAAAAGCTACTATAACTTAAAGTAAGTATGCCCGACACACTCTCTTAATTAATTTTTTTATGACCAGAGACGTATGTGTTCCTCATGGGTTAGGCCTACTTCTTCCTGAGTCCATGCTACTACAGGGAAAGTAAGTTGCTTGGTGGCGGAATGAAATTATGTCATTCAATATTTCCTCTCTTCCGGCTATAGCTCTCTCTTCGTTGACGATTCATAAATCGAGAATGAAAAATAATAATTCTTTTGTTTCTATGTAATTTTATATACTTAGACCAAAGCAGTTGATGACTGACTATTCAGTGCTTGACAACCTCGGATGTTTTGCGGAAGAGGATGCGGTGTAAACATAGATTTATAATTATTTAGATTTTAATATTTTATCAAAAATAAATTTAAAATCAAAAAAGTATATTTTTATGCGAAAATCTACACGTTTCATAAGTAAAGTCTATTTCCATATAATACTGCCTTATTGATTTATTTTTTGCCTCATATCTCAAAAACAAAATACGTGGAATGATTTCACAAGTGACTTAAATTATTTACATAAGTACACACGCGTCTAAAAACAATCTTTGCCTTATGAACTTTGCGGAGTTCTACTAATTCAAGCGCCAAGCGCAAGTCCACGCCACGGAATATCTCCGTGCCCGCCATCCGCCTTTGCACAGCTCTAGTGGTCCATTCACAGTCCAACTTATAGGATCTACGATGATCCTATTTCCGATAAAGGCCTCTTGATGGGCTGCGGAAGGCATTACGTAGGACGTGTTGCACTCCCAGACAACCATGGCGGGTCCTTGACCTCCAAAAATCTATGGCGTTTGATCATGATTGGAGAAAACGCCCTGCAAGTGTGCGATGAGGGCACTAGTGTGCGGCGGGAAAGTACGAGTGGAAAGGATTGCTTGGAACATTTTTGAACCCATTCTGGTAGCGTGAATGGTTGAGCGCATCCTACGGTTCTACCCGGATGTCCTATCAGTTGGACCGTGAATAGGCCGCTTTACTGCATATACAATTTGAAATTTGTTAATTCTTCGCTTAGGTAATAACACCGTTCAATTTAAGAAAAAAACAAACAGGTTGTTGTTAATTAAGCGGCGATGGGAAGAATCTCGTATAAAGAGAAAAGAATAATATGTATTGAAATATAAACGTAACATCCGCTATACAATCGCATTAAAAAATGCTGATGCGGAAGCTTCCCAGACCTACCTCTTCTTCACCAGCCTAGTTTGACGGGTAATTGACGTTGACGTTCTAGCGATGGACGCCACTTCTCGGAGAATGTCGGTAAATAATGCCTGAAACTTGTGTATGACTAATTCAGCCATGCCTTACAGGCAAAGTTTAAATTATTTTCTGATTGCGTTAAAGACACTGTCGCAGAATTCCTCACACATTGTAGATGCATCTAAATTAACTTCATAACTACACAACAGAGAAACGGGAAGAAAATTAGTTACTCTGCAAACAATCGGTAGATCAATATATTTTCCCGTCCAATTTATTTATTACAGCACATTGCAGAGTTTACGAAATCGATTTCCTTAAAGAAGTGCAACGTTTCGTGAGCGAATTCTGCTTTCATCATCAGGTATTTGATGTCTGTCGTTCAGCCACCAGCTAAAGACGTGTGACACACCAACACGCATAATGTAGATTATATGACTCAAGAAGATATCTACTGTCACAATGCGTGTCATTTCCTGGGGTACATCTCCACATTGCATTGCTTTGTTTGCTTATGTGGCATAGTGATAGAGTGATAAAATCGTCCGGTCATCAAGTTCTCCATTGTGTCGCAAAATCGTGTCAGACGAATATAGCTGCAACTCCATAAAAGAGCAGTCCCTTGAAAACACTCGTACCAAACCTGGTTGGAGAGTCTTCAATGTTCGGCTCGATATTCGGGTGAATACAGATTTAATCCCCTATCATGCCTTCCAGATTTCGGTTTTCTACCATTTCCCAAAATCGCTCGAAATGAATGACTATGGCTGAATTTCTTAGCATTGTCTGACTCAAATTATCTTCGGCTCTAATTATCATAAGATTTATTTTATTAAAAAAAGAAAAAAATCACTGCTAACAGCAAGTCGCCAAACCCCCAACGAAGATGAATGGAGAATACATGACGAGTTATTCTGTCGGTGAAATCAAATCATGATATGGCTTTGGTGGCCAGTAGATCCCAATGGGTTGTTCAACTGCCAAGTGACAAAGTTTTTGATTCGCCGCGCAGTACACCTCTTGCGGCTAACTGAACAACCCCTGATCCCACTGGGAATTGGGAACCTACACGTTAACATGGAATCCGAACCACGGAAGCGTTCTGGCGTGCTTCACATTACACAGAAAACTATCTCAGAGGTGAAGGTCGGGTTAAGGGCCTTTTAATATGCCAACTGAAAACGGGATTCAAACCGGAGACCTTTCGATCTCCAGTCACAAACCTTAACCACTGAGACAACAGACCACAATCCTCCGATGACCCGATGATAACGGAGACAAAATGCAGACAAAATTTAGCTGGTTAAATTACGCATCGGCTTTTACTAGCTAACGTGTCGTCTGGTCTGGTGGCATAGTTGGTTAAGGCGCGTGATTGGGGACCGGGAGATCCCCGGTTCGTATCCCGGTATAGACTGGACTTTTTATGACCTTCATAAACTCCGGTAGGGTAGCCCCAACAAAGATTCATGCCCGGCTGATAGAAACTCCGTCAACCGGCCAACAACTTTTTTGTTTTGACTTCTAGGTCATTAGAGACTAGGGGCAAGGAACGAGAAGGAATTCGGACATGGCATTTTTTGAAAGAAGCATCGCGGCATTCGGCTGGTGTTATTTGAGGAAACCATAGAAAACGTAAATCTGGATGCCCGGACAAGGATTCGAACCTCATGAATGCAAAGCCAGAACGTTACCGCTCAATTTCACGCTCGGTCCAACAATGCTATACGCCCTTTTTTTTATCACTAAGACTTTTATATGATACAATCAAAATTTTTCGCAAACCGTTCGCCGGATGGTTATGAAATGCTAGTGTATGGTATTTTTTCTCTTAAACCGCTAATTTAGAGAGAGAGCACGTATTTGATAACCGCTGATTACTATTTGTTTGAATAGATTTGTATAGATGTTACAAACAGATCTATTGTGATAGACATAAAACATAAACTATTTCAGTCAACGAATAATTTAAAAATGACTTACCTCATAAAACTGACTTTTCCATGGTGCGATATCCATTTATACTTCACGTAATACTACCTATCAGCGTTAAAGGAAAAGTTACTAAATACCAAAAGATCTTCATAAGTCATAATCAGTGTATTAATATTCTATAATTACATCTTTTCCCTTTATCTATGTTTGTTGAATAATCAATTATTGATGATTTTAGTATTGTATCAGTGTGACGGTGGGTCAGGAAAGAAGTGTGACGTTAAACAATTGCTCATATCACATCACCGCAATTACTAAATTTAGTTGTGATGGTACGTATTTATTGTTTTATTTATTATGTTATTTAGGGTGCTGAGTAATTATTACTATGCTATTTTCAGACGTATCTTTATAATTCTAGCTTGTTAGCACCTGCAAAAAGCTCTAGAATTCCACTGAACGAGGTAGGTGAGAAATAATGATCCAGACTCGCATTCGGGAGTACGTCGGTTTGAATTCCCGTCCAGCCATCCATTTTTTGGTTTTCCCTGATTTCCCCAAATCACTTCACGTGAATCCCGAGATGGTCACTTCAAAAATTCATGATCGACAAGGCGCAAACAAGAAAAAAAAAACACAAAAAGTTGCATTACATGGGTTTCACGATCGTTATAATAACCGAACCATACTTATGCTGTATGTACTTTTCCTGAACATGGTGACATAACTGTCTTCGAGGTATATGTATCATATCGGCAAATTCAAGTTGAAGCCGCAGAATTTATTACATAGTTCACCGCTCCCTCTTATATATTTCCAAATGAAAATCTGTGGGATGAAATTAAAAGCACTCGGAAGAGATATCATTTATTATGTAATACAGGGAATCTGCATGAAAGAATTTAAGAAACATGGCAGAGATTATCAAAGAACCCCATTGTAAACCTGTAGGAATCGATGGAGAAAATGGTGTTGAGCTATGCAAGCAGAGAAGGAAGTTAACAGTGAAATAAATTGTAACTGATGTTTAGAAGCTGCACAGTGAATTCGTGTGCTGTGGTCGGACATTTTATTTACACCACTGGCTCCTACCCGAAAAATATCGCTCTACAGACATTAAAATAATGTCTCGATGAAGGGCTTACATGTGTAGCTACTTGTCATAGCAATAGACAAGTTGGTTTTTGCCATTGCCACTAATTTTGCGCATAACATTTCGTGACTGGGAGCGCTCAGTTTAGTTCTCAGCCCCTTCGCGAACTAGGTCGCTCTTTTAGTTCGTTAGTTACAGTCTCGAATTCCAGAGAAACAGATCGTTCGCTCGCTTTGTTACCGCTACTATACACGCTCTTTTGTTTGCTGTGGTAGGTTTTTTTGTATAATTATCATTGTTGCCAATGACTGAGTTATTAAGACAGTGTGCGACGAATAATCTTTATATTAATTTGTCGGTTGTGGTCGATCGAATATTGTGATAAAATATTTTCCTCTAAAACGACGTTTTTGTAACATTGTAGTACTTCGGCTCTCAGCACGTTTTTCCTTGAAAATAGACGATTGTTTAACAACCTGGGTAATGTTTTTCCTATAATTTTGGGAGAATAAACTGAATTGTGCATCGAAGTGACTTAAAGCCCGAATAAAAAAAAATCGTCTGCAGAATAATAAAATTTATGTTAAAAAACGTGTATCTGTTGATTCACCTGGTTCCGGCTGGTCACGTGACCCGCGTGGTCTCTGTCCTATTTCACGTCTTACCGTGTACAACAAATCCACTCGGTAGCTTTCAGTTTAGTTCGCAGCTCTTTAGCTAACTGGGTCGCTCTTTTAGTTCGTTAGCTCCCATCTCGAATTCCAGAAAGATAGATCGTTCGCTCGCTTTGCTACCGCTACTGCACTCACTGTTTTGTTTATTATGGTAGTTAGGGTTATCGGTGGTTGTCTTTTAATTGTTAATGGGATCAAAGTGTGTTTTGTTTTCATATTCCTGGTTAAATTTCAATTTTGTCTCCTGCAATGTTGAACAGTTAGAAAAAAATCTGCGCTGTGTTATGTTTTCTTTTTTATGATATCGTAATAAATAACCTAAAACAAAACTTATTACCCCTATAATCAAACTGATATACATTACACTACTTCACATTTACATACTATTTTGGTAATTGTTTTAAATTACAAATATAAGGTAGCTACCTGTCAGCAGAGTATTATCATAATAAATCATATAAACCAACCATCGACACGTCGCACCAATACTTGATAGTCTTGCCACTGACCATGGATAATACACTCGTCTAACTGAACAGAACTAGACGATGAGAAGCGCATGTGCGGTGAGTGGTGATGTGCCTCACTCTCGCTATTACAAGTCGGTCTTCGGAAAAGGATCGAACGAACTAAGGAGCGAGGAATCTGGGAACCAGTTCGCGTAGTTCTTCAGTGGGAACGCTCTTCCTAACTAGTTCGTCCGCGAACTACACGAGACTAATAGCCACCCCAGAGAGCCTTGAGGACCCGGCAGTGCTATACACCGGAACGCCCTCACAGTGCAGATTCTAAACAGCGCTCACATCGTGTAATTGCTGGCTGTAGTCGCCGGAATGCTGCCCCCGCGTGTGGCTTCACATATTCGCCAGAGGGGACGGAATCTCTTGTAAGGCATTCGGGATGCCTGCCATTCCGACAAGTCTCGGCAGACACTGGTCGCTCGTTTATTAACGCAGCTTTCGTGCTACAAGACACCGACGAAAGCTCAAACACTGCCCAACGCGCACAGTTACATCTCTCTTTAAGATAAGCTCGTATAACAAATGGTGAAATGTCTCCTCCATTGACACAGTGTCTGGTGTACACAGAAATTTGATATCCGTTAGTTATGAATAAAGGAAAGACTTGAACCTTGGAGGAATCGACGCAATTCAATTGCCGCCTGAGAACCTTGTTGGAAATAACTAAAACAAATAAACGACAAAAAAAATATATGATAAACAGAAGCAAGTATGCGTTTAAACTGTTTTCCATCCTGCTTTGGGCACATGAAATTGCATTCCTGAACCAGTTCTTCTCTCGTATAACTGGCTGGACATATTCTGCGTGGCAGCGGAAGATCTGTGATCTGATTTTTATAGCCTGGAAGCCCCATCCCTGCTGATTAGTCCTGCACATCGTGACTCCAGACCTTAGACTATCAAGTGCTTCCAAGTCACCCAAACCTTCTTATGGGTAGGAGGCAGCCGTTCTGTTTACATTAACCACTAATTTAGATTTTAGATTGGCTTGCATTACTGTTTCTGCACGCTTAAAACTTGATCTGGGTAAATTTTGTTGCTTCAGCAGTGTTTCAGGGAATTTAGAGTCTGGTCAAAGGGAGCACCGAGGCTTGCGCCCGTATATCTCCCTCGCAGAACTTACCCCATATATCAAATACCCAAAAGCCGCCCCCGCCGCTGAATTAGGCCGTCCGATGAAATACCCTCCATTGCAGCGAGGATGGTGATGTAAGGGATGTTTTACCACCCATTAAGGGTGCCCACGGGGAGTGACGTGGGCAGCGCCTGCCACGAATCAAACAGAAGACTCTCCAAAACCTGGCCGTATGGCTTAAGCCTCCTGTTAGTCCGCTTACGGAGACCTGTTGATGCCGCAGTGACTGAAGGTCATGTAGGCCTACACTTGGCGCACGTTCCCCCGCACTCAATCCACAGGGTAAAGCATCAGTGATGTGGACGGCTTCCGCACTATGGAGCACGCTTATAGTGCGCGTTCTCCCGCATCCAGCCGACACACCGGGCGTCACTATATGAGCGGCGCAACTTCCCGCACACTCACCCAAGAATCATAGAGCACCATCGTAACGGATGATCACGCCTCAGCGGCTCGAATACCGCAGCGTTCACTGGTGGTGCTGCCCCACCCGGGCCGCTTATATAGAGGACCTATTATGACAGCAATAGACAGTGCGCACCGGCGGCAGGGAGCACTACTTACGCTGATCACCGAACCACACACCGCAATAGCAGCCCATGCCTGCCTGCTACCTTGAATTATGGCTTACCGGTACTGTCCGTTGCCCCTCAGCAGAGTCGCGTCACCTCTTTGCACCGGAAGTCCTACTGCCGGAAAGAACAGGAAAGAGGACAAGTCCCCCTCTATACGCGCCATCGGTTACACTGCCAAGGGCGTTGGCACTGAGTGCATCGCTAGTTGGAACACCATAAAATACGTCATGTGTTAGTTCGCACAACTATTTTCCATGCTTTCTGCCGAATAAGCAATTTTATCGCGGCGCGGTTCCAACTTTATATCTGCTTTCAACAAATTGGTTTGTCTGTATTCCTGAAAAGTCAACAATGCTTCACAGAAAAAGAAAAATGGCCTTTCGTTGAGCACATTGATTAATGCATAATGTTCTCCGTCACGACTATTCATAAATTTTGGTAATTCCGACGCTTCGCTCAACATTCGAATCGCGATAATATTACCCCAGCAGCCACTGTAGATGAATATCTACAGCAGACATTGCGCTCTCCTAAGACAGAGTGAAGAATTTTTCAACTAACTTAGATGGAACCATTGGTGATTGCTTTGAACATATGACCACCAGTCATTTTTCTTTTAGCACCGAGAGTGGTGGATGAGCGGTTAACGCTCTGGCCTCGCATTCGAGAGGACGCGTGTTCGAATCCCCGTCCGGGCATCCAGATTTGGGTTTTCCATGGTTTACCTAAATCACTCCAGGCCAATGCTGGGATGCTTCCTTCAAAAGTGCCATGGGCGAATTCCTTCCAGTTCCTTGTCCCCACTCCCATTCCGCCTCTAATGACCTCGATGTCGAGGAAGCATACAGCCATAGGTAAACAAATAAATATATATATATATATTAGGGCTATACAAATCGTAGACACCATGAGAGCCAAGAGACGATTGAGAGTGAGATTCAGGAAGGAATTCTGTCAAGAGCATTTGAGCGAACAATTTCACCATTCGTCTGGAGTGATTTAAGGGAATCACTGAAAAACGAGATCTGGATCGAAGACATTGGTAATGCTGTTTCGGGAGGAAGGAGGCTCGAATCCCCGTCCGGCCATCCAGATTTCGGTTTTCTATAGTTTCCCAAAATCACTCTAGGAGAATGCCAAAATCGTTCCTTCAAAATGCCATGACCGAAATCTTACCCATTCCTTGCCCACTTCAAATGACCTCGACGTTGAAGAGGCGAAAAACCAGAAAAATTCGTTTTGCATCTTACGGAAGAGGACGTCAAGACTGCCTAAACTCTTGTAGTATATCGAAAGCAGTAAGAAATTTTCTGGCTGCGGATTTTACTCCCTCCTTCTTCATAAATGACAAAATACTTAACTCTTACTCATTATAATCATTCAAACATTCAAAACAACTTCAACATATACTGAAATGAGAAACTAAACTCCTTATCTCCTAAGCATGCTGTAAGAGGCAGCAAAAAATTATTGGACATGGGCAAGGTTGGGTTTTAGTCTTTTTGATTGGTTTGCTTTAAATGTTTCCCTTGTTTGTGGCTAACCGTAACTCCGGAAATTAAGACAATTTCTGGCTTTCTCCTATGTTGCTCCAGTTTCTTTGGCTGCTACGACGGTTTATTTTATCCAGATATTTCAACTGTCATGCCGTGGTTTCCTTCAAAAGTTGTAAGGAATCTGGGGCATACTCTCAAGAAATTTCCGAGCGTAATTTTCAACGGCCTGTTCATATTGCTAACGCAGTTTCTGCTACAATTTTTTGAATGTTTTTGTCCACACTTCGGTTTGGTGGTGGTACTACTTTAATTCTTTATTTTGTGCCTGCCTAACGTTACTAAAAAACTGGAAGTCGTCTGGTTAGAAGACTTTTCCGAACGACGTGATGGATTCGTTTCTGCGAAACTATTTAAACCTTCCGTAAAAACAGGAATCAATGAAACAGCAGCCTAATGACAAGCATTAGATCCAGTTCCAGCTGAACTTCTCTCTTCCAAGAAATGCTTTAAAAGGCACCAAAAAGTTGGTATAACGTTTTCATGCCGTAGTTGTTAGTGTGTTGTGATTTTTGGAAAGCTGCCGATTCGTACCTAACAAATAAAAATCAGGCACTCCGCATCAAACCTTAGTAAAAATATTGTTCGAAGATCAATTTTAACAAGTAGTTCCAATCCTCACCTTGCCAAGAAAACTTTAAACTGACTGGAAGAAACAAGGAACTACAGTAGCGACAATAAGTATTTTGACAAACACATTTTCCCCGCTGGAGGGTGCAATGCGCGTCGACCGGCTAACCCCTGTCTATGTTTGGTCACTCTGCGGCAGCAGACGACTGTGCAAATACCTGTATCAGAGTTCGGCGTTACTGTGGTGAGTATACAACCGATACTGTCAGTTTGATCGGACAAAAAGTATTTTGACACTTCAGTTTACTGCTACAGAACAATTGTTTTACCCCGCTTATGTGCGTTATATCGAATACCCTTTGTTTACACAGGTTTCAACATGCCGAAAGTGAAGGAATACTCTCAAGATTTAAAAGACGCCGTAATCAGTGCTATTCGGAAAGGCAAGACTCAGGCTCAAGTTGCGAAGGATTTTGGTTTGTCTAGGCAAATCGTAAACATTTGTAAAATCAAGCATCAGTCAACAGGGACAACAGATAATAAACAAAGAGCAGGTAGGCTCTGTAAAATAACGCCTCGGACCTAGAATCTTATAAGAAAGCTCTCAAAGGCCGATCCATAGAAGACAGCCGTCGACATTAACAAAGAATTGCGGGAATATCACAACGTGCAAATTTCAAATAGTGTCGTCAAATTAATCCTAAGGGAGTCAAATCTTCATGGCCGACGTCCCAGTAAAAAGCCTTTAATATCGGCGAAGAATAGGAAAGCCCGACTTGAGTTCGCGAGATACCACCAAAACTGGACCCCTGAGCAGTGGTCCCGTGTGCTCTGGAGCGACGAAAGTAAATTCAATTTGTTTTCTTCTGATGGGATTCGGTATGTTCGACGCCCAATTAACGCCAGAAACGATGTGCGGTATCAAGTTCCAACAGTGAAGCATGGCGGTGGGCATGTCATGGTGTGGGGCTGTTTCTCGCGTTTAGGTGTCCCCTGAGTCGCTTGAACGCCCTCGTAGACTCCATGCCAGCGCGCTGTGTAGCGGTAATCAAGGCTAAAGGCTATGCTACTAAGTACTAAGCAAAGACTGAATTTTCTTTGATTTTTCACGTTTGGATAAATTTTGTACGTATTGTAATATTGTAAGTAATAGAAAATAATGTTCCTTTTCTTATGTAACTAAAGCAAATAGAGCAGTAGGAAAAGTGACATAATAATTGTAAGGAAGTTCCTTTAATAAAGTTTATTTTTCCTATAAAATGTGTTTGTCAAAATACTTATTGTCGCTACTGTAAAATAAAAACCTTGAATATTAATTTTAAATTATCCACTTGTAAGAGTTCTAATGGAAATTAAAAAAAAAGAAAAAAACATCGTTTGTGAACATGGGAACATCAAAAAAGAATTATATATTAATGTCACATATCACTGATACTGGTGTATTTTAGTGATTAAATTTTTATACGACAACAGTTAATACTTTAAAAAAAAATTGAAACTGCCGTATGCTATTATTTGCTTTAAAATCTTGTCAGAGATCTTCTGCCATTATACTTATAATAGAGAATATATTTAATTGGTATAGACTGCTTGAGTAATTTTACGTGCCAAACGCCATTCCCAGACGACTCCAACATGCGTAAAGTCCGGTAAAGATTTCGGTCAGCGAGAAGCATCCTCAACAGGAATAGACAAAGAACCCATCACTAACCAAATGAATGACAGAACCATAAAGATTCACAAAGAGATTGAGACACTAAGAACACAATAATTGGTGTAAACACTCCATCAGAAAGAAATGATGTTTATACGGTAGGAGTAAGAAAGCAAAATTTCACTGTGTTCTTGTGAAACTATGCCATTTTGCCATCAACTCGTGACATTTGCTTTCAGTATCATTCTACCTAATATCATAGAATGCTTGGAGCTTTCTGGTGCGATGAGAAAGGACATTGTCCTGCTGGAATAAAGCACTGTAAACATTTTCCTGATTTGTACCCATCGCGTGGCCAACATCTTGACAATCACCATTTGAACAACGTGACTTCAAAATTCATTGCGGAAGGTGGCTATTATCGCAATATGTTCTAAAAGCGTACAGCGCAAGCTCTGTATCCAATTAGAAATACGCGAAATACTGCCTGTCAGCATTCAGCTGTCGGAATCAGAAGTTCTTGGTAATATGTGCTTCAAATATTCAAGAGAATCAAGTGCAGAAATGTGTGTGGTGAGTGAGTACTCTTTGAAGTAAACGGGATCGAATTCTAGTGACAGGCAGTGAAATATCTGCACTGCTGAGACCTGCGACGGAGTCTCACTGGAACATCTAACAGTTTACTATTGTAGGATTTTCGATGCAACTAGTTCCTTTTCAGCTACTCTATCGTACTGGATCCCGCACCAACAGAAATCTGGAGTAAGTTACGCAATTCACTCACCACAGAAAAATACTTCTATGAATGTAATCGTAGTCTTCCGCGACCAGAGTCAGTTGATTCTTGGTTGTCCGAGTGACGCCGCGTCATATTTCTTGTAGCCGACGTTTCGAACATCATGTCCTTTTTCATGGCACCAGAAAGCCTCAAGCATTCTTTGATCTCATATAGAATGATACTGAAAGCAAATGTCACGAGTTGATGACAAAATGGCATAGTTGCACAAGAACACAGTTCTGCCCTGGAAGAAGACCACAGAATGATGGTCGAAACGTGGGCTACAATAAATATGACGCGGCGTCAACCGGACAGCCAAGAATCAATCTACTTCTGTGACTGTTAACATTCCCCTGTTCATACTCCTAACACGATTATTCTCAATAATGCACAATCAATTTGCTTTACACACCCAATAATTTCCAGGCGTTTACCGAAAGTCCTTCCTCTAGTTTGGGCAGCAAGTGAAATTTGCTGGAGCAATTCCAGAGGAGTTTGAGCAGACCAGTATTGCCGTGTTATTAGCGAATAACTTTCGCATAAGCAGTGATGTTTTGGAACAAAATACCCGACGCACAAATACTGCATATACAGTACAAAGAGGTGGAGCATCACCTGGAATCCGATACGTGAGGGGGGAAGGGGGGGGGTCTACGGAAATCTCACGTGAGATTTTGCGACAAATTGTCTGTACTGTAGTGCTAAAAATGGTCAACAAATTGCGCGATAGTCGATTTTAGGGGGTATTTCGTATAAAAGTGGGGTTGTGACCTAAAAAAAAAGGTCTCCAAAAGTTTCGAGGGCGATTACTGGGGGGGGTCCGGAAATCCGAAAAACACCTCACGTAATTTATGGATGTCCCCTAATGGCCCTGAGGCTATAAAAGAGAGAGATAGAAAACAATAATTTGCCACTTATCTAAGTTCAAAATACTTTCAATCTATAGATTTTGTGCTAAATGTTATAAAGTCTCTGTTTTATCGTACGTTGAGGTAGTAGCACGATTACAGAAATCCATAGAGGAAGCTGAAGCCGATGTCTTTGTCATTTACAAGTGTCTGACGACTGTGGAGTCGTTAGTGGGCGTGGGAAGGTGCACCACTGTACTTGGAACTGAAGCCGCCTGATGATAGCTTGCACAGAGTTCCTTATTAATTACGATTAGTTGCGACTGCTGGCCAGCAGTGTCGAAACTGGTCCTCCTTAATGTGGCGAGCACGACGGACGGGCGGTTGCGCCAGTCCAGTGCTGTTTCACCAGCCGCATCCGGATCATGCTCCGCCTTCAAGTTATCGACAGGCTATCACCAGACAGTCAGCATACAACACATTATTACGTAAAACATAAACGTTTTTGAAACGAGTTTTTGCCAAAGTCAAATGGAACACAGTGATTTTATTGTTGAAACTTCTTTTTTAATTATGGCTTTCCCCCTCGTCGACTGCAGACAAGGAACGGGAAGGAATTCGCCCATGGCCTTTTGAAGGAAACATCTGGGCATCCGCCTGGATTGATTTGGGAAAACCGTGGAAAACCCAAATCTGGATTCCAGGACGAGGGGGATTCGAACCCGCATCCTCCCGAATGCGAGGTCAGAGCGTTAACCGCTCACTAACCATGTTCGGTTTATTGTTGAAGTAGTTTTGTATGAAATACTGATAAATACTAGGATCTTACGTGTAATGGAGGGGTTTGTTGGGAGCCTTATTTTATGAATTTAATTTTTATACTCTCAGGTAGCAAAAATTTAATTTATCGCACCACTCATCATGTACCCACACCAATTAAATAATGTAAGATTATGGTAGTATGCGCAAAGTCAACGTTGAAATCATTTGAGGCACTGTGGGATATTGGACAAGGAACTGGAAGGAATTGGGCCATTGTCTACTGGAGGAACCATTCCTGGAGTGATTTAAATATTGTAAAACCGAAATCTAGATGGCCTGACAGGGATTCGAGCGCGCATCCTCTCGAATGCGAGGCTCTAGCGATTCCGCTCACCCACCGAGTTCGGTGAGGACAATTATTGTGATCTAAATGAATCGTGAAAAGGAGTCAGATAAACAGTATCTGAAACCGGATTGCAGGATGTGTGCTGTTACTTTACAACTGGAGTAAACAAAAAAATGGAAACACGGATTTTGGTGTTCTCTGCAGTAAATGTACGTGAACAGTGATTTTCCTCATAAAATTAAATATTTGTTATTAGACAGTACAAATAAACATGGGAGATGTGGTGAGGGGTCCTTATGAACTAGGGATGGCCGAAAAATAACGTCACAGCTACATTCACAACGTGACCGCAAAGTCGCTGTGACCAAAAAGTAACTGTGACTGAGTAACGTTCAAGTGTTAACATAACATCTGCGGAGATCGCGGTTTCAACGGAAAGTAGCAGTAAGCGAAAAGAAGACGTTACCCAGTGAAATTCACGCCATACATGATATCGCTTGGCAGAGATACTGTGAATTCTGAATTATAAAGTAGACCGAAAGGTCACTTTGGACCATCAGTTAACAGTGTTCCCCTCGTTTGTAACAAAAATAGTGAACCAACTAGAAGACTTAGTTGACAAAACCAGCTTACCTGTGAAACAAATGTAACTGAATACTTAACTAAAAAATGATTAAAATCACAGCTTGATGTCATTAAATACTGGTTTATTGGACTGAAAGGAAATTTGATCAATATTTGTTTTAAGAAAACGTGCTATTTTCATCCTTAATTTCTTCTACTATTGGACTGAAAGGAAATTTGATCAATATTTGTTTTAAGAAAACGTGCTATTTTCATCCTTAATTTCTTCTACAGAGTGGTGATACAAACATGATATTAAATGATTGCACCACCGGTCTTATTAAAGTAGCTGGAACGTTTTTGTAAATGCCTTATTTTTATGATTAAGATGAAGTGACCTATCATCATATCTGTGTGAGAAATTTCCTTCTACAATAGGGATTGCGGTTTGACAGGATGAGTTCTGAATATAGTAAGAATTCTTTGTATTGTTCTAATTCACATTTTCAAAAGTATTTCATAGCGCTATATATCCAGCATAACTTCTCGATTACGAGATTCGGTCAGATAACCAGTAAATCAGTATGTAGCTACTGACATGATTGTAGATACATAATTGTGGTTTTGTAAATATGTTTGAATTCGGTACTGTATGCAAACAGCGAAACCATTTCTGTCAGTCAGGCTTGCTCCATTAATCTATCCAAAGCAATACTTGTAACAAATATTCTTCTATTATAGAATTCATCTATCTGACTGTTTTCTGTATTAATTTCTCTGCATATCTCCTCCCTCCTCTACCCTGAAGTCTTGGATACCTCAGAATGCATTCAGTCTCATATCACTTTTATTCAGCACCTCCATATTTGTGTTTCACCACATTTTCTTATAATGTTAGCGACTGAAATTTCATATGTTAAATGAAAAAGTTGTATGGCATCAAAAACTGTAATATTTAATCCAAAAGAGGGTTGACTGATTAAATCCCTGTACAAATAAGATTCATTCAGAAACTGTTTGGATAAATATAATACAATTTCTGTTTTTTTTTTTTCCCTTGAGGGTTGGAGTTCATGTAGAAAGTAGGAACATATAATTATATTAAAAAATTGTAGTTTAAAAAACTAAAATCACGCTTTCGTAGTAATGTGAACTAAAAGGTTAAAAATAATATTTAAATATAAACATTTTGTTTAACAGTGATAGGACGTCCCACAATTCAGGATAAATTAATTTTTTTGAATAAGCTTAAAGAATAAAGTCACTGATTACAAAATTAACTTTAATGTAAAAAAGCATGGGGTGCTATTTCAGTTGTCTTATATTTTTTGTCGTTGGCTGTTTGTAAAGACAGAGTCATTGTCAAAAGATATGTAGAGCGCACCCCACGCTTTTTTAACATTAAAGTTAATTTTGTAATCAGTGACTTTATACTTTAAGCTTATTCAAAAAAAATTAATTTATCCTGAATTGTGGGACGTCCTATCACTGTTAAACAAAATGTTTATATTTAAATATTATTTTTAACCTTTTAGTTCACATTACTACGAAAGCGTGATTTTAGTTTTTTAAACTACAATTTTATTTTTAACTTTTTAGTTCAGATAGTTTAAAAAGTATGTTTCTTACAGTTGGCTTTTCTTCGTCAATCTTTTTCTTTGAGTTGTAGTTTCATTATTAATTGTTATTCCCACGAGTAAAATACAATTAAATGGTCAACCATTTCTTACTGTTGGCTTTTCTTCGTCAATCTCTCTTTTTCTTTGAGTTGTAGTTTCATTATTAATTGTTATTCCCACGAGTAAAATACAATTAAATGGTCAACTCAACAAGAGATCCAATAGCACGGTAAACGAGGGAAGGCTTCTTTTCTATAATAGTAATATTTCGAATACTTACTATTCAACATCACGTTAAGCGACTTCAGACAGAGAAACCATTCTGGATAGGAGACAGCAGAAGACGATCGTCTACAGCAACCATGGCTCGTAAATCACACCCGGGAAACTTGAGAACGATGATGATGATGATGATGGCTATATTGGGTGGGGAATCTCCGAAGGGTGTGGCCGCCAAATGACGAAGATTTCTCGAATCGCACCTGTGCACTAATGTCGCGGCTGCATTTGCCTAACTCAGTAATCCCATCAAGTATAGGATACACTGACAACGTGGTGAGAGCGAAATTATTTAATTTTTATCGGTTCTTAATAAGTGTGCAGGAAGCGGGTAAACACTGAAATGAAAGATTCCATTACATGGCAACCATTTTTCTATTGTTACCGTCAGAGTAACGAGAATAGCAGGACATTGCTAAGAGACTACTGTATTGTCAATGGTTCTTAAAACGTATGCAAAATTTTTATGTTTTTACTGTCAACGTAATCAGAATATCAAGACATAGCTATGAAATTATTGTATTATAATCAGTTATCAATACATGAGCAAAATTTAAAAAAACTGGGACATCTGGAATTGGGTTAAAAATATATTGCAAAATTTCACGACATTCAACCATTTTCTGTTGTTACTGTCAAATTAATGAGCATAGCAGGATATAGCTATGAAATTATTGTATTGTCACCGGTTCTTAATATGTGTGCCAAATTTCAAACAGATCGGACATCGGGAAGTGGGTCAAAATGGATTTGTAAAATTCCGTTACATTCATACATACATACATACATACATACATACATACATACATACAAGTCAAGCTAATATAAAGCGTGTAAAAATTAGTCCAGACCTGAAGGTTGGTTGGATCATGAAGGAGGCATACTAGGCCATTGTGTCAGGAATGAACGGCCAGTTCCTTTTCTCTGGGACCTACATTTTAACATGGAATCCGAACCGCAATTATCTTTTGCCTAAAACCACTGAAGTGAAAGCAAGTAGTTCTTGCAGTATGGTATATCTATATGTTGCTCTTTCTATCACGACATTGGTTATTGTGTTAAACTGTAGATAGAGTTGTAGAAAACTATAATTCTGTGCAAAGAATAATTATAAGGGAAAACCATCTTCTGTGTAACCATATGTGACTTGTAGCCATATCAGTTATTTGCAGATAGTTTAGAAGTAAGAGTAACTGCTGTATATTACACCTGAAAACTAAATACAACTTGCAAATATCACTGATCTTCTGTTTTAACAGAACCGGAAGGTTAATCAGACATCGAAAATTTAGCCACAACTCTTTTTGTTTTAATCAGGATATTATTTAAAATCTCAGTATTTATTTCATTGCTCTAACAGAAGATGGGAGTATTTAAAACATCAGTATTGGCTACATTTTCTGAAATGATGTATACATATTTGCATAAGCTTTATACACTTAATGTAATGCATATCTTCAATTTGAGCCTAACATTGATTACAGTAATGAAAATAAAAAATGTTCAGTAACTGCTTACATTTTCTGTTTCCTGTAAACTGACCTGGGTAACACCGTTTTCAGTTTAGGAACTACGGAATAATTTTCATTGAATATTAGGTGTGGCAAGGACTGATGAGACAATGTTTATCAGTTGTGTTTATCTAATGCTTTTTAATGTGTTTGAGACAAATAAATGTTGGTAGTTAATAGTGGATGCAATATGAAATTAATTTAAGGAAAAAAGAATTTCCTGCGCATTTTGAAGAGTTGTAATTTGGAGATTGATTCGCATTATGATAACCTTCTGAAGACAAATTTTTAGTAATGTGCTAATGTTTAAGGGATAAAACGCGTGTACAATGATTACTTACAGAAAGGCATTTGTTTTGAAGACTACTGTACCCTTTCTTTTGCTTTGAATCATTTCAAAATCTCTGTAAAGACATTAAGTGGATGAAGTGGTATAGCACATACCAGACGGCAGAGAATGTATGATGTATCTGAGAGTGATATATTTCTAATGAAAAAATTCGTAATTATCAGTACAGAAATGATTATTTTAAAAATATTTTGATAGTAATTGTTTGGCAAGCACTGTAGTTGAATTTTGAGATAAAAAAATTATAACTGCTCTTGTTGTCCGACACTTTACATTACAGCTGTAATGTCGGGAAAATTAGAAAACGTTATTATGTATAAATCATTAAATCATTTTCCGTTACTATTTGGGTAGTATTAAATTAAAAGATTTGAACGTTTACGATAAAAACATAGGTTTTTTCTGGGTAACTACAATTTCTTTCCACTAGAGAAACATTGGAATTGCACAAATTCCCAATTAACAAAAAAATTGTAGGCTGAAGATATTTTGTTTTTGTCAATGAAAGGAAAATAAAAACATGTACCGCTGTAGGAAGTAATAACTATTTATTGGTTAACGCAGATGAAAATGCTCACACTCAGTCGTCTGAACGAACTCTAAACGTGATATTTCGCTGTTCTGTTTCACTGTGACAGTGATTTCCTATGCGTTGCCACCGCCACCTGGTGGTAGGTACCAGCACTATTCTACACGTGACCGAGTCACAGCTAGTCTCATTTGCATATTAAACGTGACTGTTCGTAGTTACATTTCACAGTTCCAGTGATTTCGTACAAGTTGCCATCTGATGGAAGGTATTAACACTAATGTTTCGACGTGACTGAGTCAATAAAATCACTGTAACTTTCAAATTACTGTGATAGATTTCACAGTAACAATAAAGTAGCAGTTTATTCACTTCCAATTATGAACAAATTACTTAACAATCAATAACAATTAGAATTTAGGAGGTTTCTAATATATCTCAGGCTGTACAAATTTTGACTACGAGAAGCAACTTATGTTGACCCCTGTCTTTCTGTCTGTCCGGGTAGTAAAGTAGGGTATGTGTCATTTTGACGTAAAATAGCAAAACTGAGAATCTTAGGATAAAATTGTCCACAAATTAGTATTCATTTTTCGTTCAATGCGAATCATACAAAAAACTCCCCCATTGATAGCGATGTGCGAAATGTGACGTTAAGGGTTTAAATAAAAAGAGATCTGTGCTTAAACACTCCACATGAACAAAGTCTTTTGAAATTGAAGAAGATATTTTGATTCAGAATGCATGCTAGTAGGGAAACAAAAAGAATAGTTAGTACACAACATCCAAATTTTTGTGCCTTACGCCGCCATCATTAAATAAAAGTGACAACAAAATGTGCCCAAAAATGTCTTTTCTCTATTCAACAGCTGTGTTATAGCAGCCCAATGAATCCTTCCTTATGTTTCACCTTCTCCAAAACATTTTACATTACGTCCTTTCACCAAAAATAAAATAATTATTTATGATTGTTTAACACAACGCAATTACTATGCAGACTATTAGATTTAATCGTGTGGCATCATTAGAGACTGCTTTTGAAGCAATGTAGATTCGGTGTAAAATAAGAATGTATAGGGAGTAGGTGACCGGATTTGGCTGTGATGAACATTGGAGTGTAGCAAAGAATGTACCGTATTGTATTTGGCTTCCGTTATTAAATTATACTTTCAATATCACAAACACACACTCAACAGTACCGAATCTCGTTGTCACAATTCACAAATTTCTAAAAAAATTTCTACCGTTATCATATAGTGCATAAATTACTTCATAGAAGAGGCGTTTCGCATAGTTTCTGATTGCTGCCATTGATCTTGGCGGGTGAGCGGTAACGCTCTTGCCTCTCATTCGGAAGGAAGCTGGTTCGAATCCCCGGGTATCCAAATTTGGGTTTTCCATGGTTTCCCCAAATCACTTCAGGCAAATGGCGGGATGCTTCCTTCAAGAGGCCATGGCCAAATTCATTCCCGTTCCCAGTCACCAGTCCTTTCCAGCGTAAAGCCATAAGAAAAAAATAATCTACTGTATTTGCTGTGCAATCTGCCTCTCATTTCTCTGTCTGAGCCACTAAATCGATGGGATATCACTACGCAGATGATGCCGAGTAATACATTTGCTGTGACCGTTCCGTACTCTTTCGGTAACGTTAAACAATGTTTATTGAACCGTAGACTCATCTGATTATTATGTGGACTGTCATAATGCCAAAAAAGATTTCACATTGGCTTGTCTGATGTAATATACTACCTCTGTTCAAAACTTAATCAATAACGGTACCGCTATTGATAGAAGCTTTTAGATTATTTCACCCCGAGGATGGTTCCACATAGTGCAGCGAAATTTGGTTGCTTCCTTCAAAAGGTCATGGGCGAATTCCTTCCCGTTCCTTGTCTCCTGTCCTATCCTGCCCCTATAATGACCTCGACGAGACGGAAAGTGATTAGAAAAAAAAAACCCTTACAAGTGCGGTTTAAGTATTTTCCAATGTTAAGTACCATAAGTATTCTACATTAACCGGTAGGACACAGCTCAGAGCCACGACAAGGGAAGGACTCTGGGTTGATGCTAGGTTGAGGTTCCTTTCGAGAAATCCTGGCCATCGTCATTTGTTTCATGATAGAAATGAAAATGTTTGATGTTTATGAAAAATATAGCCATAGAAACTACCAGATTTCGTCAATATGCGGTTACTCAAACAGGAGCAACATTACCAGTGAGTAATGTGGATGTCGACTTCCAAATCATTATTGCTTCGTCCCACCTTTTTAATCTTACCTCTTCTGTTCTATAACTGCTTTTTGGGAACCTAGTACACAGAAACTGCGTAAGTACGCTCTTAAATTCAGTAACCCTTCCTTTATGACGTATGACTGCAGACGGCAATAGAACATTATTAGCATCACAGACTGTGCAACTGTGATGAGACATACCACAAGAAGACATCCGAACAATTATTGATTCAATGTCGGCAAGGCTTCACGAATATATAGGTGCTCAAGGTGGGCGCACTTCTGACAATACCGGTAAAGCCCAAGCCTCGCTTTCAGAAGGACGCTGGTTTGTATCTTCAGCCACTCATGTAGATTTCGGTTTTGCATGGTTTTCTCCAGTCTTTTTTCACCTCTATTGGTTTAGACGTCGACCAGACACAAGGGGGGGGGGGGGAACAAAAAAAAACCTTGTATGGTACCGGCGCTGTTTGAGGCTTTAATTATATACTAAGTTGTAGTAATATTGAAGCTAGGTTAAGTGACTCAATTTGCAGTACTTCCACCTACAGTTTCTTACTTTTAATAAAAGATTCTAAGGCCGTCAGGTCGCCAGCCTGATCAGCTTTGCTATATGGACAATTAATTCAATCGCAGTCAAAGGACACATGCATGAAGCAGATCAAAACATATACGCACGTGCCGGCATTCACAATTCACGAAAGTTTTATTACACTTATCCAAAAGCAAGCCACCAGATATTATATCTAGATTTCATTACCGAAGAGTACAAGTACAGGTATGAAATTGTGAGGAGTAGTCCCGTTATTGTTCATTAAACAGTTTAGAGCGTACATGATCGTAACAGTTCACAAAATCAGTCTCCAGCAAGCCATGTTCTTTAAAACCAGTATGCACACCGTGTCCACAAGTCCACGAAATACTGTTTCACTGCCCACACAATATTCTATTCAGCGTAACAACGAGAATACCGCGACAGGAAGTCGTTATAGCGCACACGTTGAACACACGTGACCGCCGACCATCTTAACGTAACCTCGCTATCCGCCAGACTGTGTGTCGCTCCGCTTCAACTCCAGAGACGTTAGAAGTATACCTGCGATCTCACATGCATCTACAAACTTATAAAATATGTGTAATGCTCACAGTTTCGACACAACCACTTCTACTGACGTCGACCTATTCTCTTCAAGCAGGATTATCAGCTCTGAAAAACTATGAAAAAGACACACCAGCTTTGGATTTACCGAAGAAATGCTGATTATCAAGAGAGAAGAAGAAGGTTAACGTTCCTCTTTGGCAATCGTGTAGCCTCATGGAGCGCACTGGCAGGTGTTAGGGCAGACTGTCAACGTGGGTTTGACGTCCCCGCGGCTCGCTTTTTTCTCAGCCACTGAGATGATGAATGTCCCCGCCGTGATTACGGCACATTGGTTTCCGGACAATATCCATGAAGCGACGACTCATCAGCAGTAATGACGGTACTCACGACGGCCATTTCGTAATTTCGTGGTGGATCAAAATCCGACACTCATCAATTACTCACATGCCGATTGCCTGAGCCTGTTGTTGTCTTCAGGAAGAACGTAATTAATACACGAAATGCGGTCCCAATACAGTTCCCTTTGTAGTTTTACCATTTCACTGAAGGAAAATTGAGGTAAGATTGTTCTTGAGAAAAAACAAGATTAACGGATTTAAATTATAATTTATTGTCTTTGCAAGAAGTAGCATGAAACGAATAACCCATTTTTCACTATTCCTCGTTTTAAATGTGTGTGTTCCTTTTGACAATTAATTGATTATTATTTGAGAAAATAATTATTCTGGATTCACATTCGACTATTTTTCTTGGCCATATGTGAAATATAAAATTCGTTACATCTGCTCAAGACTGTCTCTGACAATGTTTTCTGAGTGTTTCACCATTTCTGATTGTTTTACCTATGCTTTTGTGAAATATTCGGATTTAGTGTTATGTTCACTTCTTAGATAATGTCTGTCAACCAGATAACGCCGCGGCTGATTACTCAGCAAGTGAATTGAGTTGCCTGTGAGCCATAACGTTCTGACCTCGCATTCGGGAGGACGTGGGTTCGAATCCAGCTATTCCGATTTGTTTTTTCCATGAGTTCCGATTATCATTCCGGGCGAATGACAGGATGGTCCCTCAAAAGAACATCGACGAATTTATTTCCTATCTTTTACTCCAGCTCTTTCCCGGCTCTAATGATATCGACGTTGACGAGGCGTAAAACGATAAGAATAAAAAAGTTAATGCTTGTTCCAGCGCATTTGTTTGTCTACTTTGGCAATAAATTAAAAAAATAATTTAAAGGGAAGCCCTTCGTATTGAAGAATTGTTATGGGAAGGGTAGTATTAATTCAGAAGATGTACATAAATTGGATACAAGTGGAACTATGTTCCTATGTCAATTTAACAAGAACTGTTTGAGACTAGTTGGTAATAGTAAGCGGAATGATTGCTTCATTGAAATTTAATATATGGAGGGATAAGTACTCAAGACAAAAACAAAAGCTAGGATATATAAAGATAATTAAACCATCCATCAGAAATCCAAAGAAGAAAAATATTAAAAATTATGGCATTTGAGTCTTAAGAAGGATGCAGATGATTCAAGAAGGATCCGAGTGAGAAAGGAAGTTATTCTTTTTTTTTTAATGCTGTACTCCTCGTCGATATCGAAATCATTATTGCCGGGAGGCGTTATGGGGCAAAGAACGGAGAGGAATTGAAGGAACCATCCTGGAGTGATTTCGGGAAAGCGGGCAAAACAGAAATTTGGATGGCCGAATCGGTGATCGAATAGGCGTCTTCCCGACTTACACGCTAAAACGTGAACCGCAACTGTTGCAATGTAGCACATAACAAGATTGAATATTAGAAAGAAGACTCAGATAGGATCAAGCTACATCATGAATGGGGCAACATAAAAGGTATAAAAAGAGCCTGTAACAAACAAACAAAAAAATATGCTGCGGTTTTTAAAAAAACGAAATAAGACATTTTTTATCAATCTTCTTATGGGCAAACGTCACAGCTTCTCCTGTTCATTTCATTGCGTTAACGCCGTAGTAAGGAAAGAGTGAATGAAGGCGTCAGTGAGGTTATTAATTTCTTTGTTCGTATCTTCTAAGTCTCGTAGTCCAAATTCAGTAACATCGAGAACTCTTCAGGATCACGCCCACAGAGCATCCACACTCAGAATGCGTTTACCTCCACGTTCGCCGTAGATGCACGCCTTGAACCTTATGGAAACGATTTCGCGTTGTTTCTAGTAATAACTCCAGGCGAGTGCTGAGATGGTTCATGGCGGAATGCTTTAATCCTAATCCCAATTTCCGCGCTCCCAGCTTGGAATTAATGCGCACTGCTATCAAAATGTTAATGCTTGACACATCGTCATTTAGATTTTTCGCCCTAAAGTTGAACTATATTCTGTATTGTATTAGAGAGGGGCTACGTTGTTTATTTTGTATAAAAAGGGAGGGGGAATTTATTATTAATTATCATATAAAATGAAATGATTTAAAAATAAGGTGAACTAGAAAGGAACTAGAACCATGAATATTGTACACAAAATAATATCCCATTTATTGATTCTTATGGCTTATACAAGGCCGGGTAATAGTTAACTTTACGTTAAACATATTCAAAGACAACAAAAAACAAGCAATACCCGACGTTTACAATCCGCCGATGAAAGGCAAACACAAAACTGAATTAATTATTTCAACAAATAGCAAAGTTAACATATTATCAACGTGGCAACACAGGCCATCAAATTGAAGCTAACATTTACTACAACAAAGGAGTATCCCAGGGGCGCCATATAAAGTTAAAAAGCATCGTCTTGAATTAACAAATTAGCAAGATGCTTAGAATTTGAAATGAAACATGAAAAATTAGCTAGCTCAGTGATTTTGTGACGGGAGCAGAGTCTTATCTCAGTGCCGCTTAAGGGCTCACAAGTCTCGTCAAAACCCAATGAATTGTGACCGTATGCGTCCGGTACTTTACCATGAATACATCGCCGTGATGAGGTGTGGCGCGCACAGTGCCACTGCAGCTGTAAAAGCCAGGTTAGCGGGTACGACCGCGTTACCACAACAGCTTCCAGATTATGGCAGGCATGCCATACAACTTCTCGCTTCCCAGAGCAAGAGAGTGATCAGAACCAGACAGTGATCACCGGACGAGAGCGTATCGGCTGACACGTCTGCACAGTAGCTCGTCCCGGCAGCAAGTATCCTCAAAATGGCCTCTTCTCTTCTTCTTCGGCAAAGTTGTCTCCCACTCGCCACATGCAACAGAGTCCCTTGAATTAACATTTGGGAACCCCGATAAACGTTCACGATTGGTCATCGATACATGTCCGTCGTCACGTGTTTTATATCGGGGCCAGCATTCGCTGTCTCCGTTCGCGCACTTTCTGCCTGACCTCGACCAAGCATCGGTGAGGGGTGAGTTCAGCGCCCCCGTCTAACCCACCAGCGCTGTTGTGAGCGTCGGCGCCGCTAAGTCGCAGAGACCCAGCTATTGTCTCGCTCTCGACCGTTCGAAAATGGCAGTTCCAGCTTCCCATATCCACTACGTTACTGAGCAGCAAGTTTTGCAGAAATTAAAATTATAATAATGATACCTCTGGCCGCCCGGGTTTCAATATACAATTATTTACCTATGCAATATCCCTATTATTTACGGTATTTACACCTTACAAAATTGAATATTATTAAAGAAAATCTGAATATTAATTAATTTATTAAATTATATTCATTGTGGGTGACTCTGTCATACCACAGTATTTATCAAATGTGATTAGGTAAATATTCCTAACTGTAAAAAAAAAATTTTAAAAATGAAACTAATCAGAAGCTGGAAGAGTTAACAGTCACATAAGGGACCGTCCATAAATTACGTGAGGTGAAATAGGGGAGGGGTCCGGCGAAATCTCACCAGGGGGCGGGGGTTTCGGAAAACTCACGTGAGGTTTTGAAAAATTTGTCGGACTGTAGAGCTAACAAAAGAAAAAAATGTCTACAAATTACGCGAAAGTCGAATTTAGAGGTCAATTTCGTGACATAAAAAAAGGTCTCAAAAAAGTTTCGAGGGCGGTTTCTAGGAGGGGGGGAGGGGTCTCACGGACAAGATCTCACCAGAAGGGGGAGGAGTCGGGCCAGATCTCACGTAATTCATGGAAGCCCCCTTAAACTAAAAGTGAAGAGACCACTAAAAGCAAAACACCATAATCAAGTTAGACCAACTAAAAAATGATGAACAGGCTACGAAAAAAGAAGATTTTTTTTGCTTATGGCTTTAATCCTCGTTGACGTAGAGAGTCATTAGAGGTGGGAAACGACTAGGGGTAAGGAACGGTGAGGAATTTGGCCATGGCCTTTTGTTGTTGTGTTGTTATTGTTGTGGTTTAAGGGCGCGTCGACGGCGAGGTCATTAGCGCCCTATGGCCTTTTGGAGGAACCCTGGAGTGATTTGGGGAAACCATGTAAAACTGAAATCTGGATGCCCGGACGGGGATTCGAACCCGCATCATACCGAATGCGAAGCCACCATGCTCGGTGAAAAAACCATCATCATCATCATCATCTACTCAAAGGACCAAAAACCATACTGATTTGATAGCTGTTAATCGCTAGCAAACAATACTGTATCAATAAATAGTAAATCATTTCAATTTTGCTATGTGGGATTAGACGAGATCTAAGTAGGAACGTAAAATTTAATTTTTTTTATGTTGACTTGGGATTTATTTAAAATCATGGATGGGTCAGCAGTTAACATAAATCTGGCTTCAATGCAAAATATTACTCGAAACAATTAAAAATGCGTAACACTGTCATAAATTTGCTACAATTGGGCCCACTCACCTGAGAACGTATAAATGAGGAAGTGCAGTCTGTAGCAAAGCGAAAGATAACATTTTAACCAGAAAGGAACGAGGTGCTCTATCACTGCATGATCGATTTGGCTAGTCGAAAATTACTATGGTCGATTTTCAACGACTGCCTCTACCCAGAAACGCAGATCTTTTACTTCTAAATCGAGGCAACAGGTTAAAAGTTCGTTTCTTAGTCACATCATAACAGCGAGTGGGAACTGTGATGTGTTGTGGTGTTTCTTTTGGCCAGTAGTATTTAAGTTAGGTACAAATTAAAGAACAGCCTTAACAGCCCAACTTGGTCAAGCGATACAAGTTCCCACCATGAATCCGAACGACCGCTTCCGCCGAAAAGCAAACCGTGTTTATTAGCTTCGGAAGGTGTATTTAACACGCATCTTCGACTTTGTGTCGGTCCCTGGTGTTAACTTTACGTCCCACTTACTGGCTGTGAAAAAGCATCTATCCGCGGGCGATCGTTACGGGGGAACTACCGTATTCTTTCACGGCCCCGATGGTGATGGTATGTTTGTGGTGCGGCTCGAATTTCCATAGGAATTGCTTCATTGGTGTGTGGGTGCCACAAAAACAGACCTCTTCCCGCCCATTCGGCAGGCTGCCCCGGGAGGTTCACCCTGCGGTGACCGCTACTGTGGGGCCCTACGGGCGCTCACATTCGTAAAAACACAGCTGGAAGCCACAACAGACAGGTAGCTGGGCCCTCGGGGGTTGCAGCCACCCCACAATTATAACGCTGACGACTGCTGAATGGCAGGCTCTTTTTTTGCAGAGAGCGTGGTGATTTGTAGACGACCGAAAACAGTGGCAGAGTGCGAAAGAAGTTCGATGACATCTGAATGTCATCCCTAATGGCGGAGGAAGTGGATGAAGATATATTTTGTGTAACAGTTGCATCTTTTTCACTTTTGCCAAAACAAATTTCTATGTATTAACTCGGTTATACTTAAAAGTGAGTAATGTTGCGGTTTTGAATCATAAATTTTGGAGACATGTTTCTGCCAACAGGTATCTTGTTTGTCGGTGCTGTTAGTACTGAATAAAAATGAAGAATTCTTTCTTACTTGTTGTATGTTGAACTCTTCTTTCTCTCACATAGGGGGTCACCATAGTTCCGAAACTCCTGTTCTTCTTCTTTTTTTTAAATCGATTATTGGCCTTTCTTCCGCAGTTTGTTTTGTTGAAGATTTCTTCTAAGTGAAAATACCGTCTTTTAACAAGTGTTATTTTATTCCCATACACTCAGCCACTTTTCGCCCTTATGGGCTGGGGCATCATTCCCAGCATTTTGTTAGCAATTCAAGTTTTACTGTAGAATTTTAAATGGTTTTATAGTGCCACAAAATGGTATACCGCAGAATGTAATAGAAATCTAATAGACGTTTCGAATAGGATAGTTATTTATGATTCATAATGGTTTAGCGGAATGAACATGCAATGAAGTATAACATATTCTCTGCGTTTCTAATAGTGACATAGGACAAGATGTGTCTTGCTTGCTTTCAAATGTACCTGGCCCATTCCCGGATACAAATAAGAGTGAGCCAAGGAATTTTTAAGAGTTTTGTTTGAGCGTATAAGCTGCGTCAGGACGTTCCGTGGTTCGGATTCCAAGTTAAATTGTAGGTGCCAGAGGAAAGGAACTTGCCGCCCTATTTCTGATACAATGGCTTCGGAAGAATCTAACCTATATTGACCTTGTGAACTAAGTTAGTTTTAGTATTTAAAAAGTAAAGTTGTTGATAATAATTCGTTAACTCCTTTCATATTTTTTTTTATCTCCCTTCGACCTTAGTTTGAAAACTACAATTGAAAAAATAAGAATATTTTATGCAATAATGAATAAAACAGATGTATTTCTGTTTAATTTTTTACACTGATACTTATGGTAATCCTAATAACCGTAGGTGGTTCTAAATCTCTCTATATCAGAAAGATTGGAATGCAGAAGATGTTTCAAATCTTTATGCCATGCCACATTCCCTATCAACACAGTGGAGAATTTAAAATAACAGGTAACCTAAAAAACCTGGGCTGGTAAACGGGTATTGCGTTTAAGATGAAGAAATGAAGATTCAATTGTGCGCTTCGTTCTGTTCAATGCAAAGAGATGTTGGAACGCTTCGTACCTGATGGAAATATAACATGAACCACGATACGTAAGAAGTTTGATACGGAACTGTCGTCAGAGCTGGACGTCTACGGTTCTACCCGAGGAGACCTAGACTAGCGTAGTCAATAGAATGCGATCGCAACATGTGCTGCCTGAAATCTAACGCTAAACCTGTGAAAAAGAGGGAAAATGTATTGAAAAATAACAGCAAGGAAGAAATATTTGCAGACAACTTGAAGTGGAAAATTAAATTTAAAGATAATTTCAAAATTTCGATTTTTTTAAGTTAACATACAGAAAAACATCTAGGGAAGTGGTTACGGGGCAGCAAGGGTAAAATTATAGCTCTGACTTTAGTATACTCGACGCGGCACTATAACGAATGGAAAACGGTAAGTAACGCACCGTAACCCCTTTGCGTACCAATGTTAAGGATGCTTCAGACGACCAGTTTCTACCAAAAATCTGCTCTTCATCGGGTTATGAATCTGAACCGTCCAGCTCTTTCAAAGTCCGTAGACCCACTGAGCTGCAAGGCCAGCCTTAAAAAAATTGAACAGGATTTCGAAATTGTATTTAATTTAAGGGCTTAGATTCATATTTATCACATCTTTGGTCTCTCCGTGAACTACGCGTTTGCTACTGGGTCAGAATGGCTCGATTGCCTTAGATAACAACCGAACGGAACGGAAATAGAAGTAACAGTTAATCACAGGTATTATTTTACAAAGCTGTGCCCACCTATCGCAGCAGTTCTTTTGCACATAACGGTATCGAGAGTACACGGTTGGTTTTATTTTAAGAGGGCCCTCGCGAAGTAACTTGATGCTTGTCCGTAACTTAATTCGGAACAAGTTTCATATTGCTTTGATGATTATATCCTATTAGAAATACGGTTCTTGTCTCAGGTTTGTATTTCTCTTCGACCCATTTTCTTTGGTTTAACGCTTAGAATTACGTACTGAGAGGTTATTCACGGACTTGATGAACACTAAACAGTTACAACTCTTTTATTTGTTGGAAATATTTAAAGACAGTATCCAGGTTGTATCTTGGTAAATACTTATTCTTACGAAAAGGTAACCAAACAGTTTTTACCACCTGTCAGTTTTTAATTAGTTTTTCGATTGATTGCGGCAACATGTGTCCTCTTCGGTAACATCTTCCGAGAATCCACTTAAACGTTTATCATTCTTTGCGGTGAGTTTTTTGCGCAAGTTTCCTGTTCTACCAAGAGCAGGGAACAATTTGTGAAGTGGCTTCATTTGTACGAAAATTATAGAGCAGCCGAATGACAATGCAGATATGTTTCCTTTCAAGAACAGTAAATCATTCTTCCACGTATTCTGTGACAAGTAGTACGTCCTGCTGTTTTTCGTGCCTCAGACAAATGATTTTTGTTTTGTTTTTGTGTTAGTATTTTGGGGAAGCTTTATAATGTCTTATTTTGTGTGCAAAGTGGATTCAATGTTTCACTGTTCATGAATTTTTCAGAATAGGGTTTTATGATTTTTCACAGACGGCAGTTTAGAGGAAGTAGTAATAATTCCAATTTTCAATATAGAAATTACAACTGCAAGTTTACTAGTGACGTGAAAATATTTTAAATATCTGTCAGATGTCATATAACTCGGATGATATTTTGAAATTTTCTTGGAACGCATATTATTTTTATCCGCCAGTGCAATCCAACTTGTTATGCCTACCTGTTACGAAGTGACTGCAGCGAACTTATGCCTTATTTTTATTTGACTCGGACTATCCACCCAATTGACTTCGCCCGGTTCAGAGCAGGGGTGCCAACCATCACACACGCAACAATACGAACCACTTGTCCTGTTACCCAAAGGATCTAAATACAATGAATAAAAGGATGGCTGCAAGGTCGGCTTTTTAAATTTAATGTTAGTATCGGGGCATGAAGCATGGACTTCAACAGGTATGAGTAACAGTAGATTATCTGGGGAAAAATCTTACACAGAAGTAACGAACTTTTGTACAGGGTGACGTGCATCGCTGAATTACTTCCTAGTGATGAGATAGGAATTTATTGCGACTCGCAGACTGAAGTTACAGCGATTTGAGGAATTTCGATGATTGGCGTGGTCATGCTGTAACGAGATAACAGAGTTTGTGGCGTCGACTTGTGTCAGACCTTCGAGCACCGAGTCTGCACCTGACATCTGAACTCGCGAGGTGCAGCCGGGTGTTATTACAGCCGATGATATGGAAGCGCTTGCAGGTAGATGTTATCTGCTGCCTGCTCACCATCTGACCGCGATACACAGCTGCATGGCTTGCTCGTAAACTGCTGAGGAGTGATCGCAACGGAGGATTGCACGCCAGCAGCCATCCCGCACAACCCGTCAGCCGTGGTCTCAAACATCAAAATGCGAAATCGGTACAGTAGCCCTCTAAAGCCGCGTTCCCACAATCTCTTGTAACGGAGGCGGGACGGGACGGGAAGAATACTCAACAACATGCCATGGGAACTGGGCCGCCTCTGTTAGCGGAGATGAGACGCAGCTACCCACTCTGTGTCGGTAAACATCACAGGCGTGTGTAGAGGAGCGCTGTTGTCATCGGTTTGCAGCAGCGGTGCGCACCCCTTCTGTTGCTGTAAAGTGCTCTGTGCCAAACGACACTAGGCAACGTGGTGGGGAGGTGGCGGAGAGGTAAACTAGGGCTAACCTACGGCGCGCGCTCGTCCCTACACTTCGGCTAATGAGGTCCCATCCCGTCCCGCCTCCGTTACAAGAGATCGTGGGAACGCGGCTTGATATCGGTACATCTGTGCCTAAAATCAGTATATATATATAAAATACAACCCCAATAACCACAATTTGCGCGACAGTTTGGTACAAGCATATGATGCAGAAAGATATAACTAATGGCATGTGCACTTAAGGATAAAAATATTGGGAATACCGTTTTTCAGCAGTTTTACAACAGAATTATTACACCCCATCATTACGTTTGACACACCAGATGCAAAAACCATTAGATTATTTTGATATGGAATATCATTGGTTCTAAGAAATTCTACAATGTGTTAAAATAACGATACTGCATCAGCAGTTTCTAATGGAATAAGAGCTAGAAAAACAATCTTTGATGTGATGCAAATCTTACGACTAACCATGGTTTTTTTTTAAACTTATAGCTTTACGCCTCTTCGACGTAGAGGTCATTAGAGGCAGGATGGGACTGGGGACAAGGAACGGGAAGGAATTCAATCATGACCCTTTTGAAGGAAACATCCCGGTATTCGCCTGGAGTGGTTTGGGGAAACCATAGAAAACTCAAATCTGAATGCTCAGACGGGGATTCGAACCAGCATCTTCCGGAATGTGAGGCCAGAGCGGTAACCGGTAGCTTGGTTGTGCCAAGATCACTGTACTCAGCAACAATAAGCGAAAACTTGGTCTGCCGCAGATCTAATCAATTTTTTTTTTTTTTTACCTGTAATCTGATCAATTATGGCGTGACTTTTCGTCATGGAACATTTTATTTCTTCTGCAATTTTTTAATCGGGACAAACTGAGTGTATGAGTTTCGGTAGGTGCTCTATAATAGCAAATGGTATATTATGTTCCGCAACAAACAAGACTAATAACAATGCAACTACTGGTACTTAGTAGAAAATAATGAAGTATTTTTACCTTGTTTAATTTGTATACCAGACCTTTTAGTTTTTCTCACAATAACCGACGATATCTTTGTGATTTTATGTTCTTTGATGATACCGAATGTGCTTGTGAAGAGCTGTGTTTCTTGAGAGCGTCTTTTCCTGGTGTAATATAAACATCCTTACTACAACTCTTACAACAGGTATAGTTTGTGCTCCTCCCGTACTTTCTCGACGCACATCGTGTTTCCTTATCGCACACTCGTAGGATGTTTCCTCCAATCATGATCGAACGCCATAGCTTGTTAGACGGCCCTTTCGCGGCCCATCAAGAGTCCTATATCAAAAATCGGATCATCGTAGATCCAACAAGTTGTACTGTTAATGGGTCACTATAGCGGTGGAAAGGCGGGTAGCGGGCACAGAGATGTGCGGTGGCGTGGCCTTGTGCTTAACGCTTGAATTAGTCCAGACTTGAATTCCGCATAGTTCATATGACAAAGATTGTTTTTTTTAGACGCGTGCGTAGTTATGTAAATAATATAATTCACTTGTGAAGTCATCTACTTTTTTGTTGTTTAAAGATGAGGCAAAAAGTAAATTAAAATGCCAGTATTATTTGTAAATAAACTTTATTTATGAAATAAATGTAGAATTTGTCATAAAAAATTAGTTAATTTTGATTTTAAGTTTATTTTTAATAATATATTAAAATATAAATAATTATAAATTTATTTTTCCGCCTCCGCAGTCGCAATACATCCGCGAATGTCAAGGACTAAACATCCGCATCAGCATCCCCGTTAAAGACCCATTCCCGTGGCGCGTGGTGTGGTTGTAAGCGCCTTTCATCTTTTACCGCCTGGCGGTGGGTCTAGACGCGACGTACCTGCTAGCATATGCGGCAAAGATGACAGGCGTCCACTAACAGGCGCCTTCAACAGTCCCTAGTTCTCAGTACTCCGGACGACACGGTACAACGCGTGTCTTCCATTCATACTGATTGGCAAAACCCTTCACTCACACATAGCCTGCCTTAGGCCGCAACACTGTTTTTGGCTTCCTTCCCCAACATGATTAATCCTTACATTGACCGTGAAGGAGACCAGTGTCCGCAGTCACGGCCTGCTTCGTTCCACTCGCTTGAGCGAAATTTTACGAAACGGTCCGTGCGAATATTATTGTTAAAATTTGGGTGTATATTTAAAAGGAAAATTAATACACATGTGTATTTTATAATATTTTCAAACCAGGTAACAAGTGTTCAGTCTTTCTGAGAAAACTAGCTGCATGTGGTTATTTTCTGAATAAACTTTTGTCTTCAATAAGTTTAGCTCAAACAGACTTATCTTCTTTATGCAAACTAAACTTTTCTCTTTATACTGATACTCAGGAGAGTGGCAGAAATGTTTTCTGTGTTGGCAGCAGAAATGCTTCTTTGTTTGCAGAGATAAGGGGGTTTAGGCTGTCTCCTTCGAAGACGAGAGCAATGCTGGTTTTTTTGAGTAACTGAAAAAAATTCTTTTTAAATAGTAGTGGAAATTTTACGCTGTTCCTTACGTTCACAGCGTATTTTAACAAACGCGATATTCTAGTACAATGAGGATGAAGCTACGGGGAATTCTATTAGCATTCTATTATCTAACTGCCATGAAAGTTCTATTCATTGAATTAAGCCTTAACTCTTAACTGTGAAATCTTTTGTCTCAACACAAACTCATATGCTCTTATGCTTTTTTGTTGCTAATTTTTTGTTTTCTTGTTTTACTTATGGCTTTATGCCGCGTTAGACTTAAGTCATTAGAAGTGGGAAAAGACGATGCAAGGAGCCGAAAGGAATTTGGCCATGGCCTTTTGAAGGCACCATTACTGCATTCGCCTTGAGTTATTTGAGAAAACCATGGAAAATCAAACACTCTTCTGGATTAAGAGGATTGCTATGCCGTGAAAACGAAGAAAACACGTCTACTGGACTAGTATTCCCTCGAATCGTAAACATCAAATACACAGTTAAAACATAGTGCAAATTAATAACTTTAAACACATTTCGCCCAGTACTTCGCAACGTCCAGTGCATTCGGTGTTGCTCGAAACAGGTCATCATTGTTGCAGGATGACGGGCACATAGGACACTCGAGCATATTGGTTCATTGTTTAGTCTTCACCACACTCGCACTTAAAACTGGTAGCATCAGTATAACTCCATTTCACTAGGTTTTCCTTGGACCTGCCAACTCCTGTTCCCAATCGATTAAAGGACCGCCAGACGTTCCAGTCCTCTGCGTTACCAGGTGGCAAGTGCTCTGCAACTGTCAGTGGTCCCGAGATGTTAGGAACCTTCAATTTCCACAACTGTAGTCTTGCCTTTTCAGGTGACCCAATTAGTACCCGCGATGTTCTCAGGAAGCTCTATCTGGATTTGAGTCTCTGGGCTGGTGGTATATGGCCGTGCACTGGATGAGCGCTTTCCCGTTCTACTTGTTTCCTCTCCTTGTTCGCAGAACCTTCTCTCCGGATACTGGGTGGTGCATTCCCAAAAATCTGGTAAAGCCTGGCAACTGGGTTAGGCTTTAGGCAGCCTGTCGCTAGTCTACAGGTGTTATTGAGGGCTACATCCACCTGTTTGGCGTATGATGACGAGTACCAAACTGGTCATGCATATTCTGCTACAGAGTAACAAAGGGCCGTTAACATCTGGATATTGTGGGGCATTTCCTCAATTGCGGTAGGATTAATTTTTTATGAATAATTTTCGCGCCAATGCAATTGAATATGTTGTTTTTATTTTCCGTACGCGTTTCACTTCATTCTCTGAAGCATCTTCAGTGGTTCTGTCTGTTAATTAAATTTGTTCTATATTGCAATTTACACAAGAAAATTATGATATATACAGGTATGAATGGGATATACACATTAATTCGTTAGTAGGTAGAGCAAATTCTAGGCTGAGATTCATAGGTCGAATCTTGAAAAATTGTAATGAACAAACAAAGGAGATAGCGTACAAATCTCTTGTGCGTCCACATTTGGATTATTGTTGTGCCATTTGGGACCCGTTTCTAAGGGGTTGATCGAAAGTATAGAGAAAGTACAGAGAAGAGCCGCTCGATTCGTGACCGCTTGCTACAGTCCTTATGAAAGCGTCACAGAACTGATTAGTAGACTAGGTTGGGAATCTCTAGTAGATAGACGACACACGTTTCGTTTAAACTTATTGGTAAACATGCGTACTCCCACTTTCACTTTTAAGTGTAGTGAAATACTTCTTCCACCAACCTATTTGAGTCGGAAGGACAGGAAAGATAAAATTAGAGAAATAAGGTGGCGGACTGATTCTTATATGAATTCTTTTTTGCCTCGTACCATTAGGGATTGGAATGAACAGCAAAGAGATTAGCTTTGGTGCTGAGCACCCTCTGCCACCCACAATTTTGTGAATTGCAGAGTATATATGTAGATATAGATGTATAAGGTTACAATTTACACATGAAATTATGGTAAATACAGACATAAGCTAATACTTATATTTTTAAATGTTCACATTGGCTTGTAATTGGACCATGTTTCATCATTACACGGTCCAATGTAAGTAAGATTATATCTGTATATATCATAATTTTCATGTGTAAGTTGTAAGCTTATATCTGTATATATCATAATTTTGTTGTGTAAATTGCAATATGGAACAAATTTAATTAATAGACAGAACCACTGAAGATGCTTCAGAGAATTAAGTGAAACGCGTATGGAATATAAAAACAACATGTTCAACTGAAAATTATTCATAAGAAATTGAAAGGGCCATTGCTGATATACGTATAGCTGCCCCACTGTGATCCAACTAGTTTGCGCAGTAAGTTGTTTGTTGTAGAGATCTTCATTCTGCAATTTATGCAGTGCTTCTTATACGTGAGGGTTGCTATTGGACTAGTGAGGTAGCTTCATGTGCGATACGCCTCACTGCGCTGCCACCGTGCCCGGAAGACCCCTCCCTCCTCGGCATCAGGTAGGCAGGCAGGTATCCATGTGCGGTCGCCGCGCCGGCTGGTCGTTAGGGAAGGTGAGTCGTATGTTTGAGGTAGCCTCGTTAGCGGTGGCTAATGTCGCTTTAAAGACGCGCTCAGTGGCGGCTTCTGTCGCCGTAGCGGCCTCTGGAATGTCGCTGCCCACTGACACTGTTCCTCACCTGCGCTGTCACGAGGCGCTTACATCACACGTGGCAGGGTCGCTGCTAGCCGGTAAAGTTCTGCTCCTCTGCATCTGGCGTAGAGAAAAACAGTGAGAGCACAGAAAATGCGCGTGGGATGGGGTTACCAATAGAACTTCATGTAGAGAGCTGTTCAAGAAGTTAGGGATTTCAACATAGGTGGCTGAGTATATACAGGGTGTTACAAAAAGGTACGGCCAAACTTTCAGGAAACATTCCTCACACACAAACGAAGAAAATATGTAATGTGGACATGTGTCCGGAAACGCTTACTTTCCATGTTAGAGCTCATTTTATTACTTCTCTTCAAATCACATTAAACATGGAATGGAAACACACAGCAACAGAACGTACCAGCGTGACTTCAAACACTTTGTTACAGGAAATGTTCAAAATGTCCTCCGTTAGCGAGGATACATGCATCCACCCTCCGTCGCATGGAATCCCTGATGCGCTGATGCGGCCCTGGAGAATGGCGTATTGTATCACAGCCGTCCACAAAACGAGCACGAAGAGTCTCTACATTTGGTACCGGGGTTGCGTAGACAAGGGCTTTCAAATGCCCCCATAAATGGGAGTCAAGAGGGTTGAGGTCAGGAGAGCGTGGGGGCCATGGAATTGGTCCGCCTCTACCAATCCATCGGCCACTGAATCTGTTGTTGAGAAGCGTACGAACACGTCGACTGAAATGTGCAGGAGCTCCATCGTGCATAAACCACATGTTGTGTCGTACTTGTAAAGGCACATCTTCTAGCAGCACAGGTAGAGTATCCCGTATGAAATCATGATAACGTGCTCCATTGAGCGTAGGTGGAAGAACGAAACTAAAATGAGCTCTAACATGGAAAGTAAGCGTTTCCGGACACATGTCCACATAACATATTTTCTTTGTTTGTGTGTGAGGAATGTTTCCTGAAAGTTTGGCCGTACCTTTTTGTAATACCCTGTATACACAGTAATGTCCTTTGTAGTCACCAATTATACTTTGTTTGAACACAAATAGCAAAATACACAAATATGGCACTAAAAGTGAAAATGATATTTACAAGGATTACAAATCGTTGTCATTTGTTCAAAAAGCGGTCCGATATTCAGGGATACATACCTTCAATAAGCTCCCAACACATATTATATGTCTAGCAGATGATAAGAATAAATTCAGGAAAAAATTTAAAGAATTTTTAATTGACCACTCCTTCTACTCTGTCGAAGAATTTATTTCTAAGGTATCTACAAAATAAACTGTCAGTAGTTTGTGTAAATGTAGTTGACATAATAATTGTACCATGTATATACTATGACTGTACATCTTCTGGTGTATGTATTATTTTGTTTTGCAATTATTTATCTGTAATTTGACAACTTTCCAAATCCCACAGAGCCAGTCTCTTATATTGGGATCAATGGAAAATGAATATAATTTATTGTATTGCATTGTGTAAGTTGATGCATTTTTGTTTTTTGTTTTAACAAGTAACATAAAGTCCGAAGCAGGACAATAATAGTGAGGAAAAAAAAATGAATTTGGTTCTCAACAGCCCCTCTAAAACAACATTACCTCTTACACGCAGTATCCCATTTGAAAGGGATTTTTATTATTACTGAAAATCAGCAATGGAAGTTAGTCCATGTAGGCATTCAACATTTTTTTATCGTTTTATTAAGTGAAATTTGAATACATAATAAACACTGTAGAAAGTTTTTGAAGGCAATGCTTCGGTGAGAAGAGGATGCTAACGAAGATGTTGCACATAGATTTGAAAAAGAGAAAGGATGACCGAGAGATAGATATTTGAAGACTTCTGAGCAATGAGGAGTAAACCGGAAAGTAGCGGAAGAAAGAGGGTTGAAGGATAGATAGAAGAAGGAATTATACTCCAAGCAAAATCAGTTTGTGGTTGGCCCAAGATTATGACGATAATGACTGTGTCATTTAACCTAAACCGTTTCTACGTTCATCAGAAAGAATTCTCTACTAAGCCTTATTTGGTAACTTTTTTATATCCTATCGTTACCTCGTAACCACATTGAGGTTACAAGTGTTGAAATTTCCACCATAAATGTGGATCATCAAGGTTCTCTGGAAGTGCGATGGTATTTTGCTTTTGCTGCAACCAAACTAAAGATGATTCTCTTTGCTGAGATTTTGAGTTGCGATGTCATCCTTCCGTTTTTGCGACTATCCCTGATCTCTTTCAATTCATCTGACCCGTAATTCCTTCGTGCAGATTGTAACAATGCGTGAAAAAGCGAGCTGCTCTTCTTCAGACTGGTTCAATGTCTGACGTTAAGCCTGTTAGGCGTGGGTCCCGCAACATTGTAACAACTGGCTCACTACAGGTGCTTCCTGCGTGCTTTCACAGCAATCTCTTAAAAGACGACCAGCAAAGTACGGTCTGCTTAACCAATGCGACAGTTTAATTTCTCGTCAGCGTGGAGAGGGGCACCGAGCTATTCAGCTAGCTGTGCAGGCTAAAGATAAGTTCCACTTTTTCTCATAATTCAAATTGTTTTCTCTTTCTGATATGTCGATATACAGCAGTAAGCGCCTTTGAATTTCCTCGTACTGTTTTTCTGTCTCACTTCGTAATAAATAATAGCTTTCACTCAATAAAAGTTTCTCGGGAGTCCAGCCGGATGGTGTCATAAAACGACGACGTTTCGACAACCTGCTCGGTTGTCTTCATCAGGTCTATTTTGGATATTTCTTCTCGAAATCACAAACAGACTGGCTTCGCTGCCTCCGAAATTCGAATGAAGACAACCGAGCAGGTTGTCGAAACGTCGTCGTTTTATGACACCATCCGGCTGGACTCCCGAGAAACTTTTATTGAATCAATACGCCGCGAAAGTCTCCATTTACATAAATAGCTTTCACTTCAACTTCAACTGGACACAATCTATAAAAATTGCTAATGGACAGTAATTATTGCTTTGTCTGATAGAATACTTGGTCCGGTCACTGTTTCTCGGCACAGTAATTTTCAGTCTCAATGTACTTGCGTACTACCCACACTAATTTAGTGTCCTTTGAAACGATTCTTTGTTATCAATTAATCATCCAGATGATGGTTGCAATGTTGTGTATTTTTTTTTTTTTTACTTATGGCTTTACGCCTCATTGACATCGAGGTCATTAGAGGTGAGATGGGACTGGGAACAAGGAACGGGAAGTTATTTGGCGATGGCCTTTTGATGGAAGCATCCCGGCATTCGTTTAGAGTGATTTGGGGAAACCCAATGTTGTGTAATTTCTGTCTCACTTCTATCACAAAACGTTAATACCAGTAACTAGTCAACAAGCCGTGAATATGGGGGCAGAAAATGTTTAAAAAACTTTTCTATTAACAATGTTATTAATTGTAGAGGTGAAAGAGTAAGTAACTGTGAAAAAAAGGCGTGTAGTACTTATTGAGCAAATTATTATTATTATTCTCGAATCACAAACATCAAAATACACAGTTAAATACATTGTACAAATCAACAGCCTCAAACACACTTAGCCCAGTATTTCGCAACCTCAGTTGTATTCTGTGTTGATCGAAACAGATCATCTTTGTTGCAGGATGATGGGCACGTAGGGCACTCGAGCATATGGTTCATAGTTTGGTCCTCACCACATTCACACTTAGTACTGGTAGCATCAGTATAACCCCATTTCACTAGGTTTTCCTTGGACCTGCCCACTCCTGTTCGCAATCTATTTAAGGACAGCCAGACGTTCCAGTCCTCTGCGTGACCAGGTGGCAAGCGCTCTGCAACTGTCAGTGGTCCCGAGATGTTAGGGACCTTCATTTTCCACAACTGTACTCTTGGCTTAACGTTATCAGAAGCAATCGGGCGATCCCTGGGCAACGGTATAATGCCGGCAAAACCTTTCACTCCAGAAACTTCAACAAGCTAAAGATTGAGCAAATGAAATTTAATAAGTATGTTGCCTGCAGCCTATAACAACGTTTAAGGAAAAAGCAAACTATCTATTTAAATCTGTTCTTCAGAGCTAGTTAACAGTGTTCTAATAGGTATGCAACAGATGCTGTTAATGAAACTATTTCCTTGATAATACGATGGATTAGTGAAAGAAATCAACAACCGCTCACCCAATTTTCTACATGCATAAAGCTACTCATGAGACTATTTGGTGTATAACACGTATCTAATTACGTACTGTTTCCTAGGAACATCATTAACACTCATCTCAAAGAAACCATTGAAAAACCATAATAAGCTGAACACAATGCCCGCGTCAGGATACGAAACGCTGACGAATCACAGCGATGCCCTTTTATCACGAACAACAGACAACAGCGATATCGAGCACTAGCGAGAAATTCATTTAAAACTTCTTTACTACCTTCATGAATGAAACCGAAATACGTTTTTGATAATTTCGAGTTATATTTTTCTGAGGATGTTATTCTTTATTTGTGTCTGATTATAAACAATCTGTAACATTAAGCACTTAGAAATGAGAATGCTATAGTTACAAGTTACATTTGAGCTATCGACTAAGTACTTAGAACACTGTATTGACATTCTACTGATCTCTTATATTGATATGTTGTTGTGTGTTGTAAAATCAACACAAAAGACTATTTTTGTAAGGACACTAAAATGAGCTAGTATCATCCATCTTATTGAACAAGAGGAAAATGCGGAGGTAAATTTGGTAACAACAATAATTTCGTGTGGCCCTGAAGACAGACTTTCTTACTGGCTGCGCAATTTGCCTCTGTCAGAGTTGCTTAACTATCTCGACAATCCTACCGGGAAAATTGGACCTACAGCTTAACTTGGAATCCTTACCACAGAGCAGCCTAATACTCTTTACATTAACAAAGCAAAGTTTTGTCAGAAGTAAAGGCCAGTTTTAAGGCCTATATAAATTATAGCCGAAACCGGGTATCTGTGAATCTCAATTCACGTAGCTTGTTGGTTATCAGACGATTCAACACATTTGGTAAAACTGATAGAAACATGATGTAAACGACGTAACACTGACTTCAAATAGCTAACCAAGAACAATTAACTGTTTCTAAAGAATAATAAAAAATTTAGATATTGGTGAAGATTTTAATTTTATCTGGCTTCAATATCGTATTTCATATTAATAACATGTTCCATGAACGTTTTGCTACAAATATAGCAGACAAAAACGAGGAATCTTTAGGTATGGAAGCCTCCAAATTTTCGCTTTCAAAATTACCTGTTTTGAATGCTTGATAGAAACACGATAAGTATTTGTTTCTTTCATTATTTGTTAACAGACGTTAGTCTCTCGTTCAACATCGATGTACAGTACCAACTCATACCAAAGAGTTGTCACAGTAAGTGTCTTTTTTGTTGATTATGACAGGCGTAAAGAATTGGCCATGGCCTGTCAAGAAACCACCCTGCATTTGCCAGGAACGATATCAGGTAATTTGGCATCCTCGAGCCTGTCGCGTCTGGACGTTATAATTGAATTGGTGAGATGCAGAAGGAAAACATTCCATGTGACTTAGTTTTTCAGGAAAAAACAAAAAAAACAAAAACAAAAAAAAACAACGTTATAAAGGGAAAACGGTAAGCGAGAGAGAAAAAGTTACTGTTGGTGGTTTGTAGTACTAACTGATGATAATATTTTCCATTTGTTCAATATCACGTTCTCCATGACCTAGTAATTAACATCCAAAGAGCACGGAATATTTTCCTTTTTCATCTCACCGATTGCTGAATGTAGTATATTTCAAATATTCAATTAATTTGAAGTTTATTCCAAGGAAAATTAAGAAAAAAAAAATATAGCAGAATAACATTCAGAAATACGTGTGTATATAAAGGTAGGTAAATAGCAGAAATCACAATACACATATAAATAATAAACATAGAAAAGAGAGTGACTAAGTTTGAATAGTGTCTCCCTCTTAGACTGTCCTCAAGCATTTAGTCAAGTTCTTCTGCGTCACTTTCCGCAGACCATTGCAATATTGAGTTGTAGAATTCTTTATGTTCATGTGGAATATAGTGCATTATCTTGGCCACAGTCATGATCTTTTTCTGGTTAATTGGAACTTAATGGTCGTAGGCACGGCCAGCTGGTAGCATCAGGTTACCACGATGTTCGTAAAGTTGAAAAATATCACTGTTCAATCTATTTATGATTTTTAATGCTTCAACAAACCCTTTCTGATTTCTCCCGTATTAGAGGTGTCTGTATTGACTAATCTGGAAATCAATTCGATGCTGGAGACTCATTGTATACTTCTTGAATATTGAGGGCCACCATTCCTTGTATCTGATCAATTTTGACAGATTTTACTTCAAATGGTGATATTTTCTTGGCATTTTGAATGCGGGTGTCATACTGTAAAGGTGTGTTTATTCGAACTTGGCGTCGCACAGTTCTCTTCACATTGGCAGAATCTCTACCAAACTGTAGAAAGCTAAGTCCATGCATTTATGATTTTTTACAAACTGGTCAATCATGGGAAGACTCAGTAGAAACCTAATGAGGGTGTGGTTTCGATTTTGTCCGCCACTGAACTCATCCAGGTGGTATGCATGTGTTTACATAATCACACAGCTACAAACTTCGTCAGGTCCCTTTTTAAAAGTTCCCTCGTGGTAAGTATAAAACACAGATTTACCATTTGCAAGGTTGTGGATACAAAACACAATGTGCGATGATTTCCTCAAATTTTTTCAAATAAAACATTTCCTGAACTGGAAGTAAAGGAAACATGTAATCAAATACTATTCCTCTTTCGTCAATTTTGTCTTTACATAGTGTGCTCTGCCATAGAAAGTCTGAACTAACAGACTAGTGAGAGCAAGAAGGAAAACATTCCTGGAATCTTTTCTTTTTGCTTGACACTCAAATTTTAACAGCTTGTTTTAACCCATTAGAAGTAGAGGAATTTTTTCTCTCTATAGGTCAATAGATGGAAGTTGGGTTAGCAAACAAAATGGCTATCTCAGTTTAAAACGGCCAAAAAGTGGAATATTTTCCTTCTGCATCCCACCAATTCAATTACTCCACCAGTAACAGGTAATGATTCATTATAATGTTTCCGCTGTATGCGAGTGCTGGATGGTTCGTACAAAAGACAATAGCCGAATATATTTCAGTTCCTTGTCCCCAGTCCTTTCTCGCCTCTAATGACTCCGAAGTCGACCAAGTGTAAAGCTATAAGCAAAAATAATAATAATGATCAACGGATGAAAATAAAGCTAGTAAAATGAAAATTCTGTTAAATTATTTGAGGTACAATACAGCGATAGATAATGGTGGTGAATTTTCACTTAACTATTCGAAGGGCTGTAGGTAATATCTTTGCTTTCTGTCATTTACGTACGTGATCGGTCTTTTGTAACAGGCTGACAGCAGCAGTGTTAGAGTTTCTATAGTTACGTGTTGCTCAGCCGCTAATGACTCACTAGTATCCTGGTTGGACTGGTCCTTTACGCCGAAGTGGAGACAGAATGATTTACATAGGACACGACTCTAATAAGGCTGTTGCGATAAATAGAAACTCAACGACAGAAATCAGTTGGATTTTACAGATAGTGTATCTATGCTGTCAATGAACATTATCACAGATTAAAACTAGTATCAAGTGGCAAGAACGTGTAGCAATATTATACATTAGACAATAAATACGAAATTCAGGCTTAAAATACGTTATTTTTAATACTATGTTGTAGATTGGAAATAAATTCAGGTCCGTTTTGGCTAGTGCATTACAAACAGTGCACTATTAAAATAAAGGTTTTAATGATCTAACGGTTGAAATGCAGGTATCTACCAATGAAGTAGACTTGAGTAAGTGCAAATAGCTCCATCGCTTTGGTCACATTGATATTTCTGAACATTCTGTGCAGAAATTAGGTCTGATTCAACATTTTTCCATCCTCTAATACTGGTGCAACTTGTTACGGATTCGTCGTTCTACATACTAAATGTCTGTCGTCCTTCTTCTTTAGAGAGGACTAGCTGAACATGAAGCCAGCAGATTTTTCTTATCAAACGTTTGACACGCTGTGAATATACCACGTGATGCGTTTTTATGTTATATACTACAGAATGCATCTGCATTTCTTCTGAACTTTAACTGGAAAAACATTTTTAAACAGGAACGATACAACTGAGATACACATTTGGCGAGATTAGCGTCAGCAGATTCCAAAACTCATCTCTCTCTCTCTCTCTCTCTTTCCACTGACACTAGATTTTCAATGGGAAAAAAGTATACCCGAAACTTATTCGTCGCCTGAATCCTGATTTTGATACATCGTTAACGTCCACCGAACGTACTGTGTTGAAATACAAAATGAAAACGAAGACACTGGCTATCTTTCTGGTAATGAATTAGGACTATATCAACAGTTTAAGTGACAGGTTACACAGATTTTTCATTTCTTTTGAAATTAATGTAAAGTGTGGATGAAAATAGGAAGCGCTCTATAGTAGACGATAAGCTCTCGAAAGCAAGAGAAGATATAAAACAGATATTCATGTGTTGTTGTCAGATTCAACATCGTAGTGTTATCGTGCGCCATTTTTTCTTAACAGCATACAGTTGTTATCAAGTACCGTGAAGCAACAGCTTTTTAATGCCTCAATGTCATAAAAGTTTTGCTAGCGACTGATCTATATTTTTACATTGGTATTAATAGGATTCGTAGTATAGTATTTGCGTTTATTTTTTCTTTTTTCCTTTCGAGAAGCATACTGAGCGTGGTGGGTGAGTGGTTAACGCTCTCGCCTCGCATTCGGGAAGACGCCGGTTTGAATCCCCGTCCGGGCATCCAGATTTGGGTTTCCCAAATCACTCCAGGCGAATGCCGGGATGCTTTCTTCAAAAAAACCATGGCCGAATTCCTTCCCTTCCTAATCCCCAGTTCCATCCCTCCTCTAATGACCTCGACGTCGACGAGGCGTAAAGCCATAAGTAAAAAAAAAAAAAAGTTGAGACGCATATTTCACTTTGAGTGAACACTTACAATTTCCCCTTTCCTGTTTCTTCCTTCTTTATAGACCTCCCTTCGTTATCTTCTTTATAACGTTTTACACCTTAGAATCCTCCGTCCACCATATTCTTATTTGTTACTATCTGAATGGCAATGACAGTAACGTTTATTTATCAAACTACAGATTGCGATGTTGACTATGGCAAAAGTACTAGTTATACTACACATTTATCTCACATATGAGTTAGTATAGCAGCAATGCTAACAAAACTAATGCGGGGAAAAATCTATAAAATTGTAATAGTAAAATAAATATTTCCAAACATCTGTAAAAGTTAAAGTTCTAAAACTTTCAAGTGTATATTGTTCATATATCTTATTTTAAGAGTTTGTAACAAAAGATCACATGCACATTTTTACAATAAATGATTACAGGTGTACAGGGATAAGGATATGAATACATTAGACTCTTGCATCCAGATGTGATATATCCTGGACGTGATGTATCCTAAACGTCGTTCTTATGTGATATATCCCGTTGAGCGGACTGAGCTTTGACGACTGAACCATTACAAGTACAACGAGTCACCCACTCCTATACAACGGTTTCCTATTAGGGGGCATCCAACAATTATGTAAGGTATTTTTCTTCAAATTTGGACCCCCCTCCCCCTACTAACGTGAGATTATGTTTGATATTCTTATTTTTTTCCTTTATATGGCCCAGTGTGGTAGAATATTATTTGAAAGGAGGGTGGCAATCTGATATAAAAAGTTGACGTGAGTTTTCGCTGGACCCTTCTCCCTATTTTGGGCTTATGGAATTAACGGAGGCCGCCTTTAGGAAAGCTCAGGAACAGAGAGAAGACGAAGGGGACATGACGTGAGCTGTTTTTACCGGAATTCCGCCCCCCCCCCCCACCCTCTGGTGACACTTCGTGAGATTTGGTCCGAACCCCCCTCCCCTTCCCTCTAAAATGAGATTTTGAGGGAGACATCCCCCCCCCCCCTACCAATAGACCTCGCAACTTTTGGAGGCAATTTTTTTTTAGGTCTCATGTCCCGAACGGTGGTTAAACCCCCCCCAAAATCGGTTTCTGGACCAAAATCCCCCCTAAAATCGACGCCCCCCTCAGGTTTCTTCTTGTCCTATGGGTTGGACACTACTAAAGTATGATGATGTAGAAATTACCAGCAGCATAGGCATCCATTAAAAAAGTTACCACATCAAAAGTATAATGTGTGTACTGAGGAGCTATAAACCTGTAAAAATAAAGTATCACAGAATTAAAATTGCAGCAAGTAGGGATGATATATATATAAAATAGATTACAACAGACTACAGAGCAAAGAATAACCTTCGATATTAGAAACAATTTAGGGTTTGACCAAAGATTTAGAGAGATCATTCTAAACCAGCCTGTGTTGAAGTGAAATTATCGGTATTTCTCCATATGAGTTGTGGTGCTATTTAGGACGTAAAAACCAGTTACAAGCATATAGCGTGTGACAAACTAATTTTGCAAGTGATGGGTAAGAAATAGAGCTATGAAACAAATTTACAATGAGAAATATCGGTATGGTGGATCACATTTTAGTTACACTGCATTAATTAATATGGTAACTGACGTACATTTGAATAAAGAATTGTAGAGAAACTAACAGTTCAGCATGGATAGTCTTAAAACATTATCAATTTTTTGCTGTTTTTCTTTTTAAATTATTAAAATTTTTACTTTAAATCAATCTAAAGACTATTGGGATAAAATTATTTTTGTTTGTAGAAGGAGATGTAAGGCAAGAATTTATCACACACCAAAATCTAATAATGCAAAACCCTACAACTACATAGCTATATAAAAAATCCAATTGTTTTTCTATTTACTATATTAAACAAAACCCACCAGTTCTTCCACTCTCGTTATAGCAATACCATACAGGACAGGAATCGAGGTTGAAGCTGGCCGATCAGCTTCCCTCATCATCATCTTCATCCGGCTCCAGTTTCCCGAATGCGGTGAAAGAGTACTCGCTATCTTTGTTTGTCCAGGTATACTATCTCCACTTTGGCTCTAGACCATGGTTCACCTCTCTCCTGTAGGTGCAGATCGAACCATCTTGGCCAGCTTCTTGCCCTCCAGATCTTCTTCCAGCCATATCCTTGCTACTCTCGTTGGTCCATTGGTTTGATTTGTCCCAGCTATAGCAATCTCCGTTTGGATTTTTTTTTGATGGAAGATTTGATTGACCGGATCTCTTTACGGATCACTTCATTCCTAATCTTGTCTCTTCCGGTTTTCTGTACCATTGATCTGCTCCCTAGAGACAGCTCTTATCTCTGATGGTAGTGGTACATACCTGCAGACTGTATTTTGAAGTACGTATTAAGTATCTTGAGGTGTACTCCGTACTTTGCAGTGATATTCACAGTGATCTTAGCAATTTACTGGTATAAATTCTGGTGGTTACACACTAATTGTAAAGAATGAAATAACAAATATATAATGACGTTAGCCAGTCGATGTGTTTACAATGAAAAGTTCACGGTAACATGTAATTTATGGAAATTAAAGTATGAGTTCCCATCGTATTTTTTTATATGTAACTGACTGTATATATTTAGCCTGCGAGAAGAAATTTCTGTTTGGTTGAACTCAGTTCATGGCAAAAAAAAAAAAAAAGTTGATTGATTTTACAACCCAATATCCAAGGACTAAAATGATTTTTGTTTTATACTGATGCGGCCTCGGAAAGCTGAGAAATACAGAAAAACTTGAATGTTCGTCAGCCTGTTTGTTTCGTTGAACGCTATTCATCCAAAAACCTTGGTCGAAATTTGATGGGATCTCAAACACTGAGTAGCCCATGGTCCCATCAGTTAGTAACATTTTGATGTGACGTCGAAAATCTGAGATGTTAAAATAAAAAGTCCACAAATTAGTAGCTATCAATCGATAAGTTACTTCTAAAATCTAACTGTTCGCCAGGATTCACATTGTGGTGTGACAGCGTCACCCACAATGAATATAATCAAATCATTATTAATTATATTCATATTTCTTTCTTTTTTCCTTTTTTATTATATTCAAGTTTATTAAATTATTTAATCTTGGGACGTGTAAATAAATTATAAATAATGAGGGTTGTCTGGATAGGTTAAATGTATGTTTAAAACCAGGGCGGCCAAAGGTATAGTTTATTATAAATTAATTTTTCTGTAAACGCATGGCTCAGAACGCTTAAATATTGAGGGCTAGAGACTGCCATTTCGACCGTTGAGGGCGGAACAATGGAGCAGGCGAGGCGACAAGGTGACGCCGGGCCAGCCCGGCTTGAGTCCCGTTGGAATTCGGTCAACGAACTACCCCACCTTGCCGCTATCCCGAAGGCCAAGTAGGAAACGCGCGAAGGAGTCAGCGAATGCGACGCGTGATATTAAACACGTGACGACGGAAATGTGTAGCTAGCCAATCCTGAACATTTATTGGGGGCTACAATACTAATTCCGTGGAGTTCTTTTGCATGTGGCGAGCAACTAGCCGAGGAAGAGGAAGGAGCCATTTTTGAGAACACTTCTGTCCAAGACGAGCTGATGAGCAGACGTGACTTCTGTCCAAGACGAGCTGATGAGCAGACGTGACTTCTGTCCAAGACGAGCTGGTGAGCGGACGTATCAGCCGATACGCTCTCTGATGATCATTGTGGTTGATCATTTCTTGCTTTGGGAAAGCGAGATGTTGAGTGGCGTGCTTGCCATTATTTGGAAGTTATGCTAATAACGCGGTCGTAGCCGCTTATTTAGCTTCCATTGCTGCAGTGGCATTGTGTTTGTCGCTCACCATCACGGCGATGATACTATGGTAATGTACCAGAAACGACGGTCACTATCCAGTGGATTTTTAACAGACTTATGTGCCCTTAAGCGACTCCTGGGTTAAGACTCTGCTCCCGCCACTTAAATTCTGAGCTAGCTGGATTTATATTTCAATTCAATTTTTCTTAAGCATCTTGCTGTTTGTTAATTCAATTTTGATGCTTTTCATTCACTTTATACGGCGCCCCCTGGGAATTTCCTTTGTACAGTAAAATGTTAGCTTCAATTTGATGGCCTGTGTTGCCATATTATTTCAATGTTAACTTTGCTGTTTTTTTTTTTTTTTTTTTATTACTTGTTTGAGATATTCCATTCAGTTTTGTTTGCTTACTCCGGCGAATTGTAAACGTCGGGTATTGCTTGTTTTTGCTGATCTAATTGTGTTTAACGTAACGTTAATTACTACCCGACCTTGTAAGGCCATAAGACTCAATAAATGAGGTTTTATTTTGTGTCTGAAATTCATGGTTCTAGTTAGTAACCCATTAGATCCCCTTTTAGCATCATTATTATATGTATTTTTCATTTTCAGGATTTAATTATAATTCCCCCCTCCCTTTTTCTGAGCACCCACCACTGTTTCTATTACAATTGGCGCCCAACGTGGGGCTTTTGCAAGTCGAAATTATTTTGAGAATTTTACAAGTCTTAAAAAAAAAAAAAATCCATGGATGTGACCTGTGTTGATTCATTTTATTATTTTAGAATAAGTTTTATGTTGAAATTTGTTTGTTTTGTTTGCCATGCTTGATTTAAATCTAAATGTGTGATTTATTTCAATCAGTTGTTCAAGTATATTTTCGTTCACTTGCATCAAGCATGGTTAGTTTAAAATTAAAGATAGAGTCAGTGCTTTTGAAATTTTAATGCATGGTAAAAGTTAAGATTTTCTTTATGCTGATTTTGCTCATGTGTTGAGGTATTTGTGTCGCATGAAACATCGTTGTTTTTCCTTGTTGTTCAATTTTGGATGGGTTTTATTTCATGCTGAAGGGATTTATGCGCGAAATTTGTTTAATGCTGTACTTTTCGAGTTGAATCGTGCCGGTTTTATTTTGTTCGTTGTCGATTGTTCAAATTGTTCGGAGTTGAAATTTTGTATCTTACGATCAAATCTATGAAGTTGAGGTCACGCACCATTAATAGGGCAGATCGATCAATTGGTCATAACATTTCCGAGCAAACTAACGCGATGGATCAAGCACCGGAAGTACGCGACTTACCGTTGGCGGACGAAGAGTGCAATGATACTCCTAGTACGCGCAGCATTCACTCAAATGCATCATTAGATGGGGAACAGTTAGGGATTTTTCAAACCCCAGACAATGAAACCGTTCAAAATCCACCCATGCGGGCAGATGTTGAAACACGTGCGTCGCAAAGCACGGTAGAATTGCCCCTACCAGATTGGCAATTTCAAAACCTGCTAATTAACATGATAGCGGAATTAAGTGAACAAATGAATAAAGATTTTGAGGAACAAAGAAAACTTATAAGAGAATGCATAGTTAAAGTGCGAAGGAGCGTCCCAGCAGTGGAAGAGCCTGCTGATGACGTTCGAATAATTTGTACTTCATTGGAGAATGCGAACGAAGGAGTCGCGTTAAAGCCGAACACAAGTGTGACGGAAATAAGTAACTCTACCGCTGCTAACCTTGAAAATTGCGAGACAGCTGCTGTGGAATCTGAGAATGTTCACTACAATCAATCTGAGAAAGAAATACAGGTTGCAGATGAGACGTTCAATGAACTCAACACTCAGCGTCTAAAAAGGGAAATTGGCTGCTTAAAGGCAAAAATTTCTGAGCTCAGGAATTTCGATTGTTTGCGTGGTCATTGGCCGAAAGAAAAGGAACGTCAGTCAAGAAAATACAAGACATTCCTAGGGCACGAGGCGAGAGATTTGCAGTACACATGCTTCCTTCAAGCCAGAGAAGTGTCCATAAAAGTTTCATTGCTTGGAGAAAAGCGAAACGATTCACCGAGTTCGCGATCTCTAAACATCGGGTGGAAATTTTCCGTCCGCAATTTCGAGTGCAACGGGAATCAATTTGTTCACTCCTTGCCCTCAGGAAATTCACGCTTACCAATGCGGGGTTTGAAATGTTTTTCTGAGTGGTTTATTGAAATTGATCGGAGTGAGGTGGTTTGTGACGTGGCACTGAGTACGCAAAACCTCGTGGTCAGCCGTGTCGGTGACCTGAGTAACTGTACATGTGCCGGAAACACCAAACCATCTGCCGAATCCGCTACCAAACACCTGCAGCTTTACAAAACGGTGTTTCGAGAAATTCCGTTGGCTGGCAGGTCGATACAAAGAGGAGCTTGGGACCTTGTAAGTCCAAAGTTTCGAGCCACCCGAGATTCTGTCGAATGCGGCGATGACACATATTCCGCAAACAGGCTCATTTTCCACAAGAAGGTCCATGGACGCCTCAAGGTCACTGTATAGGCATTGTTCATTATTATTGAGTTATTAAGCATGCCGAAAAGGGATGACAAACGGGCGAGGTCTTGGACATATCGAATTTTGGAGTCGTAAAAAAAAAAAAAAAAAAAAAAAAGAGGAAACGTTCATTCAGCGTTGAATCGCTGATTCCGCAAATTCACCCTTACAGCCGTGTAGAAGAATTTTGCTGCTTTCATGAGCGAACGAAAAAGGATTTGATGGTTACCGCAAAATTTTGAGAAATTTGTCGACATAGGCGTCTGATGAACGCAGAAGATGACCGTTTTTCTTTCAGTCATTATCAGATAATAAAAGATATGGTATGCATGTCGCGCAATCTTCAAGTGAATCAATACGGCATACGATTATCGAGAGCGAAGAAACCTTCAGAGTTTGGTTTGTAAAAAAAAAAACTCATCCTAATCAAGGAGAATACTTTGGTCCAAACAATGAGCTGACTGCTATATTCTTACCCATTTGGTCGTCTTGATACGTGAGTCCAAGGTTTTACAAAGGTCGCGTTCCATAAAATAGGTTGCGATGCTTCCTTCGGCGGTGTTAATGAATGAGTCCAAGGGTTTTATGCATATGTTTGCCGAGGCAAATGCGTTCGACTGTGGGATTGATCCACATCGTTCGGCAGTTTCTTGTTGAGTACCAGTTCTTCGTTGAAACGTGAGAAAATTTACTGATCAAATGAGTAGGGGATTTCTTAAGCACTAAGTAGATCCGTAAAATTCCGTGATGCCACGCGAGATATTAAATGGTTTACCTGTGATAATGATACTATAATGACTTGCACAACCATTAGCGGTCCCGACAATCTAACAAGACGCGCAACATGAAGCAACGGGGTGTAGAAAATTTATCAACGGACACACGCTGAATAACGAACAATTTACGGCAGCGACTGACGTCGTCTGTAAATAAAAATATAAATAGTTTAAGAGCATAGGCATAAATTTGATGACCTATGAACATGTAGTTAAGTTGTAGCATAAGGTATATGTGTTGAAAGTGAAATTGTACCAGTCGTGAGACGAATGCTAACGGCATAAAGGATTAACGGTAACTTAGCGACGCAGGTAGGGAGGCGGCCGGTGGTGTACAACAGCTGCGAGCCGGTAGTCAGTTCCAGGAAAACTGTAATCTCCGAGGCCAAGGACAGATACCTGTAGCCGAAAGCTTTGAGGCACGGTACAGCTGATGACAACAAAGCGGACCGTAACACGAAACGTAAACATTTGAAGCCCATTCAACTTCGAGAGCTGAAAATTCACTGTGCGGAGTGTGCGACATTTTCCAATGGCAAAATACTTGTAAGAATCGAGGCACGCGAGCGTCGTTTAACGAGTTATGCGGCAAGGTATAAAAGAGTATGCTCTGATGATCAAGAGGACGATGTCGATTAGTTTGGTGACATAAGTCGCAAAAGTTCGCAGCACCCACTGTCGGTTCAGTATAACGACATCATGCGGTATGGACAAATCCTAGAAAATAGCGATCCCATCTTCAAAAACCCATGAGTGTCGCTACTTTTCGTTTCCTCATACGTCTCAGAGAGCTTAATAACTATCCTTAACCGATAGCTGACTGATTACAATGTAACGACACCTAATAATTTTACTCGCACGCCTTCAACTAATTCGCCATTTATAGAAATGCTTCCACTTCGACATATTGAGTGCACGGCATTGTTTTTCACCTAGAATGGTCATTGAATATGTGGCATGTATTGAGAGTTTAATTGAATTACGGTATCATTGGCTACTGAGAGTGCTTTGATGATGATAAAAAACGGGAAAACTGGAACAGCTAAGGGCTTAATCGGATCGTTATATCCCGTATCCTTGTCATAAATTTGTCGCTTTGACGTTATCGTTACGCTTGTAAGACTGTGAAGAAACAATACTATTATCTGCGGGGACTATTTTTTTTTAAATGCTCGCGGGAAGTCATGTAACTCATGATTGATTTGATTTTGTTTGTTTTATTTGCATTGGTGTGGTTTCGGCATACTTGTGTCGGCCTTGATAATGGACATTCGGTGCATTCTTTATTCTTGTTGTTGCTATATCTAACTTCAACACATGTGCTAGATTTGCATAGCCCGTTGTAAATAATTAATTGAGTTGTTTAGTTTTAATGTTATTATCTTGTGCTTACATCATTTTTTGTTTATTGATTGAACAGATCTATTTTGTCGTTCATTTACATCTATGTACCTGTCAATGTTTTATGATGTTTTACTTTGCATATTAGGATAAGACATCTCATTATTTATGTTAACCAGAGTCACGTGTCGTATTTACATATTTAAAGAGGTCACATGTATGCGATAGTTTGAGTGAGCTGGAACCATGAAACTATAATGTAGGCAATGATTTTGATGCAACTGTAGGGTTACAATAGTTCAAATAAAATTATTGGCATAATTTTATTTTGATTGGGTGGCAGGTATATTGTGGTGTGACAGCGTCACCCACAATGAATATAATCAAATCATTATTAATTATATTCATATTTCTTTCTTTTTTTCCTTTTTTTTATTATATTCAAGTTTATTAATTATTTAATCTTGGGACGTGTAAATAAATTATAAATAATGAGGGTTGTCTGGATAGGTTAAATGTATGTTTAAACCAGGGCGGCCAAAGGTATAGTTTATTATAAATTAATTTTTCTGTAAACGCATGGCTCAGAACGCTTAAATATTGAGGGCTAGAGACTGCCATTTCGACCGTTGAGGGCGGAACAATGGAGCAGGCGAGGCGACAAGGTGACGCCGGGCCAGCCCGGCTTGAGTCCCGTTGGAATTCGGTCAACGAACTACCCCACCTTGCCGCTATCCCGAAGGCCAAGTAGGAAACGCGCGAAGGAGTCAGCGAATGCGACGCGTGATATTAAACACGTGACGACGGAAATGTGTAGCTAGCCAATCCTGAACATTTATTGGGGGCTACAATACTAATTCCGTGGAGTTCTTTTGCATGTGGCGAGCAACTAGCCGAGGAAGAGGAAGGAGCCATTTTTGAGAACACTTCTGTCCAAGACGAGCTGATGAGCAGACGTGACTTCTGTCCAAGACGAGCTGATGAGCAGACGTGACTTCTGTCCAAGACGAGCTGGTGAGCGGACGTATCAGCCGATACGCTCTCTGATGATCATTGTGGTTGATCATTTCTTGCTTTGGGAAAGCGAGATGTTGAGTGGCGTGCTTGCCATTATTTGGAAGTTATGCTAATAACGCGGTCGTAGCCGCTTATTTAGCTTCCATTGCTGCAGTGGCATTGTGTTTGTCGCTCACCATCACGGCGATGATACTATGGTAATGTACCAGAAACGACGGTCACTATCCAGTGGATTTTTAACAGACTTATGTGCCCTTAAGCGACTCCTGGGTTAAGACTCTGCTCCCGCCACTTAAATTCTGAGCTAGCTGGATTTATATTTCAATTCAATTTTTCTTAAGCATCTTGCTGTTTGTTAATTCAATTTTGATGCTTTTCATTCACTTTATACGGCGCCCCCTGGGAATTTCCTTTGTACAGTAAAATGTTAGCTCAATTTGATGGCCTGTGTTGCCATATTATTTCAATGTTAACTTTGCTTTTTTTTTATTACTTGTTTGAGATATTCCATTCAGTTTTGTTTGCTTACTCCGGCGAATTGTAAACGTCGGGTATTGCTTGTTTTTGCTGATCTAATTGTGTTTAACGTAACGTTAATTACTACCCGACCTTGTAAGGCCATAAGACTCAATAAATGAGGTTTTATTTTGTGTCTGAAATTCATGGTTCTAGTTAATAACCCATTAGATCCCCTTTTAGCATCATTATTATATGTATTTTTCATTTTAGGATTTAATTATAATTCCCCCCTCCCTTTTTTCTGAGCACCCACCACTGTTTCTATTACAACATCAACATCTTTGTATTATTCTTAATTGATATGTTTCGAATTGTAGCTGTTATTTATGAACATCAGTGTGTTTAAATAATTTCTTGGGACTCATGACTCCACTGAATTTTTCTCTGCGTTTGAGATATTCTTGACTGTGCGTTGACTGCAAATTAGTAGGTCAAATCGACGGTGTGAATAATTGCGATAGAAGGCTAGATTTAATCTTATAACTCTCTGCAAAACAAAAATGAAAACAAGTGAACGAAGTTAGGGACAACAGTCAGTATTATAATGAAGTCATTAAATATACATAAATGCTGACATATTAGACGGAAAGCACATGCAAAGTCCCAATAATTTACACTACGAGATAATTGTTTCTCTACTCTATTCCATAAGGAGACATCCATAAATTACGTGAGGTGTTTCCCCCCCCCCCCTCTGGTGAGACTTCGTGAGATCTGGTCTGACCTCCCCCCCATCCCTGTGGTGAGATCTGATCCGTGAGACACCCCACCCCCCTTAGAAATCGCCCTCGCAAGTTTTTGAAAACTTTTTTTTTTTTTTTAGGTCTCACCCTTCCAAAGCGGTTACACCCTAACTTTCCAACGAAAAACGCCCCTAAAATCGACTCTCGCGCGCCATTTGTAGACCTTTTTTTTTAGCTCTACACTCCAACAAAATTTTCCAAAACCTCACGTGAGATTTCCGTTGACCCCCTCCCCGTCCCCCTTGGTGAGATTTGGTGAGATTTCGGCAGAACCCTCCAGTATTACTGTATTTCACCTCACGTAATTTATGGACGCCCCCTAATGAGGTAGCACAAATGCTTTACGGTGGTAATTTCAATTACTTTTTTTTCCTGCATTAGTCTCTCTACTGGTTTTTTGCAATACTCTCTCTCTTCCTATCCTGCGCTGACCTCTTTATCTCAATATTTAATTTAATTTAATTACAATGGAACACACGCTGCGGTGGCAATTCCCCTAAACATCCATCTTTCCCTTTTTCTGCACCCACCTACATTTGCCCTCTACAAATTTTAACTTTAAATTCTTTCAACGTTTTTGGTAAATTATTTTCCTTGGTAACTTATTCCAAACCTTGACACCCTTACCTAAAAAAGAGAATCTTCCCACACCCTTGTGCCTGAAATGTAGTGCCACCTTTAGGTCATGGTCATCTTTTCCCTTCCATGCAGTACTTTTCATACCTATTGCAATATCTTTCCATGCCTCATCACCAGTATACGCCCTGTACACTCCCATCACCCTCTTCACCCACCTCCTGTCTTGCAATGAAACCCATTCCAGCTCTTTTATCATATCCGTCACTGATTTCATTCTGCGGTAATATCCAAAAACAAATCTAGCAGCCCTGCTTTGCAGTCTCTCTAACTCCTGTTTTTGATACGTAAAATGAGGGTCCCATACTACACTACCATATTCGAGCAATGGTCTGACCAAAGTTTTGTAACCCAATTCCTTTACTTCCCTCGTACATCCCCTCATCACTCTCTCCAACAAGTGCAGAATTTTGAAACCTTATGTTACCACCTGTCCAATGTGTTCTGCCCAGTTAAGCTTGTTATCAAAAGTAATACCAAGATACTTACATTTCAAGTAAATATCCCCCTTACAATCTACATCCTCAATCATCTGCTTCGTATATTCTAATCTCTGACTTCCTCTACAGTTCTTACCATCGACTGTTCCCTTTCCTAACAAATTAACCAATCCCGAATGTCTAAAATATGAACTGCCATCCTGTCTCTTGTCTCTTCAACAAACTTCTTTCCTCACCCATCATTTCCAAACACGTATTTTATCTGTCCGCACAATTAACACGATTGTAACTTCTAAAGCATTCGATCCCATTTTCATATTTAATATGCTATTATTGCCTTATTTCGTTCGTACTGAACAAAACACAACTTTTATTTCATGATTATTATGTATCAACATATTTTTGTGATAAATATGTTTGTAAATGATCGTAATTACAGGAATGCTTTATTGGGAAGTTTCAAAGAGCTTTCTCCGTTTCGTATCCGCAAGGTCTCTCGCTACTTCGTAAGTCTGCAGAGATAAATCCTTTTCCGCTGCTCTTTGAGAAGTAGTTGTTGCGCTGTATCGCGTACAGACAATAGCGATTGAGTCCTTGACCAATCAGGCTCTCCCAATGATTTCGCTGGCAGTAATATTTTTCCGTCTCCTAGAAACCTGGTATTGTATTTCGACTCACACAAATCCACTCCAACAGCGGTGCTCGAAAGTGCGTTTCGAACGAAACAATGCCGCTTCAACAAGAAGACCTCCTGAATATTAATTTACTGCTGTATCGCGGTGGGCATCTGCCATAAATTAGAAGCTTCGTGCGGCCAGCAAGAAAGGACGTTGCTAAACACTACGCCCGTAACAATCTGCTTGCGAAATCTTCCAGATTTTTCCCGCGATCGTTACAGCTACCTCAAATGCTATGGCATTATATTGTTAACCTTAATAATGTGGCGTGAGCAAATTGCTGTACTCCAATGAGCTCAGGAGATCATGTTAGCGCCCAGAAAGAGCTCTCACCGTGCGAACAAAAAAGCAGACGTTAAGAAATCTGGCAATTATGAACAGGCAGCTGTGTTACATCTTGATTCAAGTAACTGTAAAATACATTTTTAATGACCATAACCACAAGGTTTTCAAAGCGAAAATAACCTTGTAGCCAAACAAATGTTAGAGGTGTAATGCGCGTTTGATCATGATTAACTGGACGTACAGATCTGACATGTTCATTACAGCACATTAGGCACATACGAACTACTAAACTGTTACATTCTTCTATATCATATATTACTCTCGGTTTAAATAATTGTTCACTTTGTTCTATAATCAGACAATTGTATTACTGACAGATTTTAATATCTATGCCATTCTAAATAGGTAACAGGACTGTGTATGCATAAATATTCTTTTTTTTAAAAAAAAGTAGAGAAAAGATTAGTAAGCCCTTGCAGCAAAAGAATTTTTGTCCTTTTTGTGTGTCTGTCTATCCGTTTTGTACTCTGTCTGTTGTACGTACAAACAGACTTTGTTGTAGGATCTGACTTAAAATGTGCGGTACATAACACCTCATCTTCAGTACATTAAACTATTTTAACTCTAATACGGCTTCATTTGAAAACTAATGGCCTGATTTTGAATGGGTTTTTACAGCCTGGAATCTCAAAATTTGATTAAAAATCTGAGTTATACGTGATCGTGTTACCTTACGTAAGGACAAAGCCGATGATCAGAATCTGGTCAAAACTTGACAAAAAATATACACTTTTTTATTATTTCCTGAATAGCCTGAATTTTTTCAAAGTAACAAACGTCTGAAGTGTTTACTTAAATAAACCTAAATCTTATTTCCTTCCTTTCACTGGCTCACCAATAATAAGACAATAACTATGAATCTGCACTTTTTGACATCATACTGCATATGTTTTGGATCTATCCTAGTAGTTGCTCTTAACACCGTAATATTCACTGCCTCTTCAACAAGTCTAAAGTTAAGATATTTGTTCTATTTCTGCCAGTAATTATCACTGGTCTGAAATATTTGTAAGCTCAAGCTACGACTACCAATAATACAGGGTGTACAGAAATAAAAGGATAATCCTACTATGTGACAAAATTTTGTTTTAGTAAAAGTCTCGCCATTTTCGAGATATTGATTTTTTAAATATTTTTTCGAAACATGTGATTTTTTTCAGTTTATTTCGTGACATTTTTACAAATTAAAACTTTTTGAAAACGGTTTTTTTATCTGCTCAAAGATATTTGAATCATCTATGACAATGTTTTTTTTTTCTTAATACGTTAATTTTTTTTTATAAAAACGTATTAAATGGTATAATTATCTTATACTTATTTTAAAATGATTGTTTTATGGTAGTTAAATTTGCTAAATAGACCATTATGCATTTCAAATATGTAGTAAAAAAAAAAATGATGATAATGATTTAAAAAATTTTAAGTTTTTTTTTTTTAAAGGTTTTAAGAAAAATAGAACATTGTTTTAGATGACTCAAACATTCTTGAGTAAATTAAAAAAAAAACAGGGTCTAAAAAGTCTTGATTAGTAGAAATGGCAGGAAAGTCACACGTTTCTGAGGAAAGAAAAAATCAAAAATCGAAAATGGTGAGACTTTTACAAAATAAAATTTTGTCATATAGTAGGACATGGTGTGACCTATATGCTGTTGCAGGATTATCCTTTCATTCCTGGACACCCTGTATATATTGTTTTACTATTGTTGCTTAGATGAAATCATTTCTTTCAGGATTCATTGTAAGGGTGCGTTTATGTTGGAGCTGCGATAAACGATGAGAGCGACGATAAACGCAGTGACAATAGCGGCACTCAATTTCTTTCTTCGTGTAGTGTTTATATTGGAGCTTCGATAATAGCGTAGAATCGTGTTTATATTGCACACAATTGTCAACCGGCCAGACATGTAGAAGAAATCTAGCTTATTTCTTTCGTATAGGAGTTATATTGCAACAGTTTTAGAAGTTGTAAGAGAAATAATTATGAAAAATACTACAACTACTTCATATGACGATTCCGGAGGAACAGGATTTCGTAAAAAAAATAGCCGAAGATTGTTACAATATTTCTAATTTTCCGAATTACGTGGGCGCTGTCGACGGAAAATACTTCAGAGTTACTTGTCTTGCCCACTCTGATTTCATGTTCCAGAATTACAAGATTTTTTTTCTATTGTTCTGCAAGTATTGGTCAATGCTAATTATAAATTCATAAACATTGAAGCTGGAGGTTATGGTAAACAGAGTGACGGTGGAACAGTTAGATCTGCTGCTCTGTATGTCTCTTTAATAGATGGAAGACAGAATATCCCAAATCGTTCTGCCAAATTCTGAAATCACTGAACCTCGTGTTTTTATAGCTGACGAGGCTTATCCATTTTTAAATAATTTATTAGATCCTTATGGACAATATTTAGATGCAGGCAGATGACACCTCAATGCTAGGTTATCATGAACATGAGGAACCGTCAAATGTGCCTTATTTATTCTTAATGGAGAATTTTGGCCACAACAATAGATACTTCTGCATTCGTAACTGACAATATTAATAAGTCCATTTGTTTGCTCCATAATGTTACTGACTGAAAAGGTATTGAATTTCGAAGCAACGAACACTTAAAATCCTAAGAATTTGACACCAATATTAGAAAGCCCAACCAATCTGCAAAAAATACCGGCATCTTATATAAAATCTACTTTTGTTACAATTTGAAATAAATTTATACGGATTTCTACATATTTGATATTTATAATGTAAATTACTTTAAATAGAAAAATATTTTTTCAGTAAATTATGTACAATTTCTCTTTGGCTGTATTAATATATATATTTTTTTTACTTTAATCTTCAGTTTGTAGTGTTCACACATTAAAATGAGTTTAAATTACGGAAATCGCACTAATTAAAAACGTTTAGAATTGTTTATTTTATTATATTTAGTGGCCATTTCCTCCTACAATTTGTCTAGAACGAATCTGTTATGGTGATTTTTGTATTTACATTACCACAAAAGGGACCTACAGCGACCGTTTGATCGGCGAAGTTTTTAGTAGGTCCCTTTTGTGGTACTGTAAATACAAAAATCACCATAACAGATTCGTTCTAGACAAATTGTAGGATGAAATGGCCAATAAATATAATAAAACAAACAATTCTAAACGTTTTTAATTAGTGCGATTTCCGTAATTTAAACTCATTTTAATGTGTGAACACTACAAACTGAAGATTAAAGTAAAAAAAATATATATTAATACAGCCAAAGAGAAATTGTACATAATTTACCGAAAAATATTTTTCTATTAAAAGTAATTTAAATTATAAATATCAAATTAAATGCATAATATGTAGAAATTCGTATTAATTTATTTCGAATTATAACAAAAGTAGATTTTATATAAGATGCCGGTATTTTTTGCAGATTGGTTTGGCTTTCCAATATTGGTGTCAAATTCTTAGGATTTTAAGTGTTAGTTTCTTCGAAATTCAATACTTTTTCAGTCAGTAATATTATGGAGCAAACAAATGGTCTTATTAATATTGTCAGTTACGACTACAGAAGTATCTAATGTTGTGGCTAAAATTCTCCATTAAGAATAAATAAGGCACATTTGACGGTTCCTCATGTTAACGATAACCTAGCATTGAGGTGTCATCTGCCTGCATCTAAATATTGTCCATAAGGATCTAATAAATTATTTAAGAATGGATAAGCCTCGTCACCTATAAAAACACGAGGTTCAGTGATTTCAGAATATGGCAGAACGATTTGGAAAATTCTGTCTTCCATCCATTAAAGAGACATACAGAACTGCAGCTCTAACTGTTCCACCGTCACTCTGTTTAGGCCTACCATTACCCCCAGCTTCAATGTTTATAAATTTACAATTAGCATTGACAATAGGAAAAAATCTTGTAATTGTGGAACATGAAGCCAGAGTGGGCAGGACAAGTAACTCTGAAGTATTTTCCGTCAACAGCGCCCACGCAATTCGGAAAATTAGAAATATTGTAACAATCTTCGGCTATTTTTTTTACGAAATCCTGTTCCTCTGGAATCGTCATATGCAGTAGTTGAAGTATTTTTCATAATTATTTCTCTTACAACTTCTAAAACTATTGCAGTACAACTCCTATACGAAAGAAATAAGCTAGATTTCTTCTACATGTCTGGCCGGTTGACAATTGCGCGCAATATAAAACACGATTCTACGCTATTATCGAAGCTCCAACATAAACACTGCACGAAGAAAGAAATTGAGCGCCGCTATTGTCACTGCGTTTATCGTCGCTCTCATCGTTTATCGCAGCTCCAACATAATCGCACCCTAAGACAGGAGGAGGGTTAAGAGAGTCATCGAAGTGTATAAGGCGTGTATTGGTTATGAGGCGTGGAAAGATATTGGTGTGGGAATTAAAAGTAATGCATGGAAGGGAAAATTTGACAATGCCCAAAAGCTGGCACTCGATTTCAGGCACAAGGGTGTTGGAACATTTTATCTGGTAGATAAAGCAGTCAGGGATTGGAAAAAATTACAAAGAGAATTGATGAATAATTTACCAAAAACGTAGGAACAATTTAAAGTTGAAATTCGTAGAGGGCAAAAGTAAATGGGAAAAATGGGTGTGTAAGGAAACTGGCACCTGAGCGTGAACTCCATCGCAATTAAATTAAATTCAATTAAACGTTCCTAAAACTTTTGACTCATTCCCAAAAAACATGTGATTTCACTGACGCAGATATATTCAGGAATTTCTTCACACGATCTCTGTGTAACAGTGTTTCCGTATAGCAACAAAACCAGTAATAAACTCTCGGAAATAAAACAAGAACACCGTCATTTGTAATAGACAAATATGTGAAGTAAAGTTATCAAAACCATTTAATAGTGGTTTCCAACGGGGACGGTACTGTGCGCCGGAGGGCGTTGAAGAGATCATAGTGTTTTTAGTTCAAGGAAAATTTAGGGACGTTGAGGACTAACCACCGCCCTCTGGTTTCCAGTTTTATAGTCGGCTTTAAGGACTGCATCAAACTAGTTTTTCTTTCAATTCTCATTATTCAGAAGAGGATTTAGAGCAGTCAGCAATTTACTAGCAAAGAAAAGAAATAGATTGTCTGTAGTGGAAAGCGGCGACTTAAAATTGCTGATGAAAAATGAGGAACGAAGTGTCGAAAAATTGGTGTCGTTACACCAAGCTCAGCCCTCTAATTAATATTTTATTTAATAATTGGTGTTTTTTATTCGAATTGTCATCAATACACCAATATTGTTAATCTCTTTTGATGAAGTAATTTTAGAAATCTGCCCTTGTTTTTCTGTATATGAGATTGTACACTTCATCTAAGAGGAGAGCCATCAAATCACTGATTCAAAAAGTGGGTTAGGAGCCAAAAAAGTTAGAGCAATAAGGGTTATATTCTTTATTACAAGAAGGGGCGTTTGTATTTTTTTCTTTTTTCTGAAAAGGTGATATTGAGTAACCTTTTTTTTTTTTTGTTACGGTAGTGGTGAATATTTTATCTTTAAAAGGGGGTGGTTGGCCAAATGAGCCTATGATCTGAGCTATATTATGTAGAAGGTGATACTTTAATCCTGCTCCACGGCATAAAGAATTTTATTGTTTCTTAGCAACTGAAGAAACCTGATAAAGAAAAAAATGAAAAATAAAAAATGCTCCAACAAATTCATCTCAAATACCACAACTACGGGTAAAATGTATATATTTGTGCGGACGTTATTTCTCAAGATTGTCAAGTAACCGCATGTCCTGATAACATATATCACTACAGTTGCTTATACATTATATTTCAGAAAATAGTCTAAATGTTTAGAAATATTCATTTTCAGTGTCTTTTCTTTAATGTCGCCGGTTTTGTCACTGATTGGGTATAATCGTACACTTAATCCTCTCTACTGTCTTCACGTCCGCACAGCCATTAAAGTTGCGTGCTGAATCGTCTGCTGTCTCCCAGCCTTGGTCGTACCGTTTCTTTTTATAAGATTACAACGTTCCTAGAAACAATTTATTTCGTTAATTCGCTTAATTATCTGTGTCCCTCTACAGCACTACACTTCAGATGTGCCTAAACTTCTTTTACATTAACTGTTTCACTCAACACATACCGAAGTAGAATTTTTTCAGATATTTGTGTCTATTTTTAATACCAATGTCCTTTTTTTCTTTATATGGAAGCAGAGATTTTTGTTGATGCTTATCTGCTCTTGCTATCGTCTTTGCTTGTTTTGCGTCATATTTAACAGAAACCTCTTATTGAATGTGTTCCAGTTTTGAATAGGTGTAACAGTTTTGAGGCATGACGGGAAATTATATCAGGTATTAAAAATCTGATTCCTTCTTGAACGAAAATCTGATTCTTTCATGAACGAAAATCTGATTCTTTCATGAACGATTAGCAGCACTACTTCGAACATCACTGATTGATGGAACAAAGTTGTTCACGAGTCTCTCTTGCGGTTGTCACGTGATTGTTACATATAATTGGATTTAAATATTTTAATCAGTTACAACTGGACGGCAGCGTATTTCGATTTATTATTATGATATTTTCAACTCATACTAATTATTTATTCTTTTAAAATGAATACTCACAACTTTTAAATGATGTCATGGAATATTTTAGGTAGTTTCAACTCTTGGTTAATTCATATTCATACTTCTCGGATTGTTAAAAGTCAAAATAACACTGCTTTATTGCATCTTTGATAATACCATGGTTAAATTCCTTTCCGTTCCTTGCACCTCCACCGCAGTTCTAAACAAACTTCAGTGGCCTCGACGTTGATGAAACTTAATGCACTAATTAAAAAATACTGGCGCTATATACATCACGAAGTCTGTTTGTCACGCTCATCGCCTTAATTACAATAATTGAGGGAAATAATTAGCTGGCAGCACCACAGACAGAGTAAACACTGTGCAGGTTGTTTATTTATTAGGTACTGATTCACATGTTTTTTTTACTGTTTTACTGTTAAAAAATGTTGATAGACCGTTGTTTTAGGTTGCGGCATCTCTGCAGTTCCTTTGTTTAATCATTTGACTTCCTGCGTATTTGATAATATCACGTATTATCACTGGCGAGTATTTTGCAGCGTCTGCGCGCCATATATCTACGTCACTGACATTTCTTTCGTTGAAAGCGTGGCCTCTTGTAGTGCTGGCCCTCACGTTACTGCTTGCCCATCTGCCCGAGGGATCGCATTTACATTTATATTAAAGGGCCCCTTTGCCTGTTCGCAATTATCAGATGTTCATATCACTCGTATTCTGCTATATCTTCCCGAATATTCTTTCTTTTTCTAGTGGCATCTTTCTATATAAGCTGCCTTATTGAAACTCAGCTCCTTTTTCTCGTTCTACTCGTCGCCAGGCTGTTTGATTGATCTGAAAGTTTCTCTGTTATTTCATAACTTACAATCTGCACTGAATTATCCCCTCACTGAGTAGTCCGTGCTTATTATATCCATTTTTAGGACTCCGTATCCAAAGCAAAACGTCGTCCTAATGCTGTCGCTCCATCATGGGCCTCTAGCTGCTAAACGCAATAAGATTCAGACTTAAGATTTGTGCTTATTCCGTATTTCATTAAACCAAAACAGAATATTGTATTAATAAATGCGTAAGCGACCGCCAAAGCTGTCAATTTTATACCATTTTTAGCAGATATATCTCAAAATTGCTATTATCTATGATCTTGAAATAATTTGTTACTAACATCGACCATATCCTGTATTTAAATATAAAATATTTGCATGTATACAGGGTGTCTAGGAAAGGAAAGATAATCCTGTATCCGCAGATACGTCACATCATTTCCTACTAGGGGCCTATATGACAAAATTTTATTTTAGTTAAAGTCTCACCATTTTTCAGATAGTGATTTTTTAAAATATCTTTTCGAAACATATGACTTTGTTCAGTTTATTCCACGCCATTTCTACAAATTAAGACTTTTTGAACTCTATTTTTTTTTTAAATTTACTCAAAGGTTTTTGAGTCATCTAAAACAATGTTCGTTTTTTTCTTAAAACGTTAAAAAAACTTATAAAAAATCTTAAATGCTATAATTACTTTATACTTCTTTTAAAAAGATTGATTAATGATAGTTCAATCTGCTAATGAGGCCATTGTGCATTTTAAACGTGTAGTAAAAAATGATAATGATTTTTAAAAAAAGATTTCAAGTTTTTTTATCATTTTAAGAAAAAAAATAATAAAATCAATATCTCGAAAATAGCGAGACTTTTACTACAATAAAATTTTGTCCTATAGTAGGACATGGTGTGACCTGTTTGCGGTTGCAGGATTATCGTTTCATTTCTGGACACTCCCTATATTGAGTAAGTTGTGAGCATACCAAGCACAAGTTTTTTTCTAGTTACTGTGCTATTAGTCATAATAATTAATTAATTAATTCAAAGATCATTGTATCCTGACGAACTTACTGTAATTCTGATACGGCTCAAGCGTTTCAATGGTGGATCCAGCAGCAATGTGGTGTTATGAAGGGTCAAGCGAAGTCCGCTAGCTAACCTGAAGATGAGCCAGGCACTGATTTTTATGACAAAAGACTGCCGTATCAGACCAACCATATACGAAAAATCTGTTTAGGTTATTACAGTAATAAACCCTAATTTCATGACCTTTGACGCACAATTGTCCCATTTTTTATTTACATTATGACATCCGCGTGTCTGTTTGTGACATATTTCTTATAGATCGATGTACCTTTCGAAGGCCCCTACGAAGTCATTAAATTTGTGCTTAAAATGCTATGCGCAGGTGTTAGACATCATAATGACACAAAACTTACCTTAAATAAAGAGGGAGAATATTCACTAGTCAGAAGATCTGCTCGTGATAAGTAATAAAACCTTTAAGCCACACCTAGTAAATAGTAACGACAACAATGCCATCAAGTGTTTTTGACTGTCTCTGGCGCCAAATATTACTTGCAACATATATCAGATATGCGCTCCATCTGGCAGTCAAGAAAAGAATCGAACAAAGGAAGAAATAACTGGAGTGTGTAAATTTTAGTTGAGATACGAAAGTATATTATTGAATAGTTCTGAGTTGCATTATTCAAGAAAGAAATTATTTAATTTTTGTGCTGTTTTGTAGTAAATAAAAAAAAAAAGAGGTTAAAAGAAAAGATTGGGTACGTTTAGTGTTACCATACAAAAAAAGGTTGTTGTTAAGATCAAGTTAGATTCTATTTGTTTAATAATATTGTTAAAATACGATAAAATAAAATGTGACAACAACGTATGCAATATAGCTGATTTTTATAGCTGTTACATATATGGTATTAGATAGCGTAATAAACCTACTGGCCGCATTGATTTCTGATATAAATTTTGGACGTACGATGCGCCTTCTGAAACTGGAAGGCAACCCTTTCCTCCATAAATGTCCACGAAATAATGTTTATTATAAAATTATTTCGTGATTTAGGCAGATGTCATGTTGTAAATTGCACTTACTTTGCGAGTTCAGCTCTGCGTCAGTATTACTAATGCTACAAATGTTTCGGTTCTAACTTGCGCTAATCTGTTCATTACAAAATAGAGTCGTAGGGTTAGAAGTTGGCGCAATTTTTCAAGTATTTCAAATATAACTCCACCTCGCATGAAACATCTGTCATCAGTTGGCGTATCCAGCGCTAAGAGTGTACGAGTTCGGATGTGGACGATAGATTGGCAGTTCTAATGCGTTTAGTTACTAGTTCATACTCCCTGATGTGCGTACACGCAAGTGATACTTTGGTGGATACTCCATTTGACGACTCATGTCAGCATTTTTAAAAACTCTGTTTTTCTGATACCTCTTCTAAACGTAGAAGTTGATAAACCTTATTCACGCAACATACTTGCAAAAATGACTTTCGTGACGTTGCTTAATTTGATTGTACTATTTATATACCTCCACGGCCACGTTTCACGGGCAGAAAACACCAAAGTACACGTCAATGTCCTCACAACCTTTTTGTATAAAAATCTGGTTTCAGATGACTTAAATAGACGGGATAATAAACAGTGACTATAGCCCTTGTCAGTAAGAACATACATACATATCTAGGCTCTCACATTCTCACGATTATTAATCTTATGTTAGTCACCTAATAACAGTAAATCTTATAATAGTGATTGCACTAATTTTGGTCAACCGTCTGGCAAAAAATATTATTGCTGGTCAAGACGAAAAGAGTATAAATTGAAACTTCTAAAAGCGAATGAGAACATGTTACAGGCTATTAAATACACCGGGAAATACAATAGCCATACTGTTACTGGTAGGTGGGAGGATTAACTTTTTCCCTGGCATTCAGGGAAATACAGCCTCGATTGCCATTACTGCCATCAAAATTTCTGTCTTCAACAGCTTGTCCCCCAAATCACTCCACACAAATGCCATGATGAGAATTTTCAAAAAAAATCTATTGGTTGATTCCTGTTTGTTCCTTAGACCAAACAGATCAAATACTTCTGCGTAGATACACAAAAAAAATTAAAAGCAATGAATGCAGTGATAAGAGAAGTTTTTTTCCTTATAACAGGTTAGATTTTTTTCTCGAAAATACGGACAAATCAAAATACTTTGCTGATAAGATTCATGTTTCCTTTCAACTGCAGCGTGGATGTAGTTCGAAGCTATACCGATAAGTGAAAGCATATGGCGCAACTTCTAGGTTGGCAGGCTTGGCTTAGTTCCGACGCAATCAGCTGACACTTGTTGTTCTGTGAGATCTGCACAGCAGATAAAGGCTGACAGCGAAGGGGCTCGCGTGCTGCCCCAATTAAACCAACTGAAGAGCTTGACTGCAAGCAGAGAATCCACTGCAAGGAATAGTACGTACCTACAAATATCTAACCGGTGTGTTGCCAGGAAGGCTTTCTTCCGTCATTAATCTCTCGATTTATTTGATACACTCGTACTACCAAATACTCGAATTCTGTTTTAGTATCTTTACCTACATACATGCTCTGTTACCCGACGTCCTCATTTTTATTTTTTTATTTATTACCTTCATCTGTGTCTTATACTAACAAATTACAACTAAACTGCCCAAAAATGTGCCGATTATGAATTTCTATCCTTTTCGTAAGATTGTTCCAGAATGTGTTTTTTCAGAATCAATTTCAATATGTAATCACTTATATTTTAATGTACTTCTAATATCTGTTCGATTATCATATCATTTGGCCTTTTCCTTACTAAGATCCAATTGATAAACTGCTTTAGTCCATACTTTTAGTATTACAGAGTTTTTCCTGAGTACTAGATCAATGTTTGATACTAAAAGCTATTCCTCTCAAGAAGTAATTTCTTTTATAACGTCCTTGTGTTGGCTATCCGTCATAATTTAAATTCCTAAACAAAAAAATTCTGTTATTTCTTCCATTAGGCTTGTTTCGTTTTTGATCATCTATTATTTTTATCAGTTCACCTTCATGACATTTGTTCTCCTTTAGTTTATGTTAACGTTCTACATTCTGTTCTTGTTATCCCGGAAAAGTTTATTTATTTTTAGAATAATACTTTCTGATTCTATAGTTTCGTAACTCCTATTCTTTGTATTTTGTCTGGGATTCGTCTAGCTTTTACCAAAATGGTAGCATACTTATTCGGAACTAGCTGCTAGCCCCCCCCCACTCCCTTACACTTAACACTTCTTCGACGTCGGGGTCATTAAAGGCGGGATGGCACTGGGGACAAGGAAGGGGAAGGAACTTGGCCATGGCCCTTTTGAAGGAAGCATCCCGGCATTCTCCTGGAGTGATTTGGGGAAACCATGGGCAACCCAAATCTGGATGCACGTTCGGCGACTCGAACCGCCGTCCTCCAGAATGCAAGGCCGTGGCGTTAACCGCTCAACCAACAAGCTCCGTCTGTTCCCCGTAACTTCGTTCACTTGTTTTATTATTTTATTTTTATTTATTATTGGGTCAGGTCTTCTATCCAGTTTACTCGCCCTGATGATTTGCGAATTCGTCTCCTATTTTACTATCAACGCAAGAATGACGCAAATGCACTGGGAAATCCAGTAGTCATCACTCCAAAAATAAGTTAAATGGCTGATAAAGATAATTTGCAATCTCTTTTTTTTTTTTTTTTTTTTCTTAACGCGTTGTTGACGTCGAGGTCATTAGATGCGGGAAAAGACCTGGGTCAAGGAACGAAAGGGAATTCGGCAATGGCGTTTTTGCAGGAACAGTCCATACATTCGCGTGGAGTGGTTTGGGGAAACCATGGAAATTCCAAATCTGTATGGCGAGACGGTGATTCGAACCTTTATCCTCCCGAATGCGAGGCCAGAGCGTTGCAGCATGCTTACCACATTCGCTGTAGCCACAATAAAAACAAACGGACAAGAGCGAGTCGAGCATTGCGCCATTAGGGTCCCATTCTATAATGATTACAGGCATCTCGTGTTTGTTAGGTCAGACGGCTTGGTGAAAAAATCGATGCCTTAAAACGTAGGCATTAAAAGTTACAACATATTACGAAACAATTAGGAAATTGTAAAATACACTGTATGTATGACAAACTGTCACCGACCTTAATAGAATACAACCAATCTGAACAAAATACGTACAGCATATCCATATCTATGTGATGTGTGTTGCTGTTATCACAGCCTGTGAGAAAATTTCAAGAATAAAATGTTTACATTGGAATTGTATAGCAAAACAGAAATGATTCTGTAACAGAAAAAATATCCTAAAAGCCTCTTAGTGTGTAAAAAAATACAACAGTTTATTGATCTCTCTATGATATCTGCTGCTGCTATCTAGGGACTTGGCTCTGAACTGTCTCATACACAAGATCCCTTCAAGTATCAAATTACGAAACTTTTCTTTTTTGATTTTACCTAATTTTATCGATTTCGGTTAGGTATCGAAGCATATAAATGGCATGATGTGACGAAAGTATAGACTTTAACCTTTAAAATTATTTCCCAATTCCGATTAATTATCAAGAACTATATATAACTTGTGAAAAAAAATCATGTTGAAGAAACAATGATCTTTGAGTCAATATCCGAAAAATTTCTTCCTTAAAATATAATGTTACCGAATCTGAGAGTTTAATTTTTCAAATGTTACATCCAAAGTTGGCAACTATGACGCCTAATTCTGTCTTTATTCTCCAGTGGTAAAGTTTCCAACTTACTGCGCTTAAGTTATTTATATATATGTGTGTGTGTGTGTGTGTGTGTGTTTTAGTATTTCTCTTCTACGTATTCCATTTACGTGTAAGACGCTGTTTCCCGTTAAGTAGGGAAATGCATAAAGCATCATCTAGCACCTTTTTTAAAGAAAAATCAACCTGCTTCCAACAACATAATTTATCTACGTATCCGCAGGCAAGGGCTGATAGCTTTTTGGTATACTTGTAACTAGATAATACTTCGTGAGGACTTAACGACCCAGTGGCAGAGTTTCTTACTGGATGCTCAATCCTTTATCATAGGCTTCTAAACTAATACGGTAACCCAACTAGGTAACAAATGTTGCAAAAAAGTTATTAGTTGCTGGCATATAACAGAATTCAACAGCAGATGAGCATAGGACGGCTGAGAAAGATGTACTATAAACACAGACTGACCTCATGGCTACAGCGCTTACGGTCAAACAACTCAACTGTCAGACAAATGGGAGACGACTGAGAGAAGAGGGACGAGATCTAGAAGACAATTTCGGCCTCGCAATTGACCTGCAGCATCGAAGACACAAATAAGTCTGTTACGAGGAATATTACCAGCTACTCAGCACCGGTAACTAGTATTTCTGTGGCTTGAGATGATTTTTTTTTCCTTGACCTGAATCCGGTGGTATTTCCGAATTACGTGCGGTATCAAAGAGGTCAAGTTTGAAAGGACTAGTACTCCAGTACTACTGAATGGAGGACAATGGGGTGGCGAAAGGCAATTGACAGTGATAGAGAAGACAAGTCATCTGGCGTTGTTGCAGTACCAGGATGAATCCTTTTCCTGTTGTCGGTTGTAGGTTATTTGAACCGACTTCTGATCAAGTCTTTGCTTTTGTTTTCGTCGTCTGATAGGGCAAAGCCCCTCTGCCTTTCTATGACCAGGGTATATAATCATATAAGCATGTCAAAATCTGGTATCACCGGTCCTGGCAGTATAAGGGCTAGCACACTGGTCACGCATTGCGAGGGCCGCCAATTCGAGTGCGGCCTCGGGCAAGGGTAGTTTTAATTAAGTGTAGTGTTCGTCTTGTGCTATCCTCACCGTAGTGTCCACAATATCATAATTAAAGCCTGATTCAACAGTTCGTACAAAAACAAACAGGAGCTGGCTAAATGGTCACGAAGACCAAAGGCCATATATATATATTTTTAAACCTGGTGTTCTAAAAATAAATTTTTCCTACTTCTAATATTTTTGTGATTTTTTTGATCTAAGACTAAGGTGGTGGAGGGGGAGGGGGGGTTTATATACATGGACGCATTTACACAGGAACCTAAATCTAGATAATGTTTAAACCTATTTAATCTAAAGGAGGGTAGTGATTTTTGATGGCCTGTTTAAATCTATTGGTGGGTTTTTGATATGTACAGGATCTACACCTATGAGTTGCGGGGCCTATTTAGAGCTGTGGGGGAACTTGGGTTTTGGAGGTATGGGCTAGAGCGTTCTGAATTGTCTCGTCAGTGTTGGCTTAGGTCGTTTTACCGTGGACAGCGAACCGAGTATTGCACCATTAGAGTCCTACTCTTTAATGATTACAGGCATTTCGCGTTTGTTAGGTCACACGGCTTGGTTATCTGTTGAGAGACTTATCCAGTAAGGGGCGGGGAAATGTTTGTTAAAATATTTATCCCTTTCGAACTACCTCTGTGGGCTTCGTTGCTTATTTGTTCGTTAGTGTTTTATCTTTGGATAAAACTGTATGCTACAAATTTTTATTGAGATAGTCAAATTTATCCAACGCATTAAATTTTACATTGGTCTGTCCTTATTTTGGAAGCTATTGATATGGAAAGTTAACCGATTATGACATAATTCACTGATGATCATCGATGTCTTAAGAGTACTTTCCATGTTACTAAATAGATGTTATGTAAGATCGACTTTTCTCTTGGTATTGAGAATTAATATTGTCTTCTCGGGTGACAAGTGAGCACTGTGTTTTCACACGATATTTCGGCAATCGGAACCTCTGTCGCCATCTTCTGGTGAAGGGAAGATGGCTACGGAGTTCCGGTTGTCGAAATATCGTGTAAAAACAGAGCGCTCACTTGTCACTCGAGAATATATTAGATGTTATGTGGATCAAAAGTAAGGTTTTGTCCTCAAATCGTAACAACAGTCCACTATCGATTTTTTTTGCTAGCATTTAACCAATGTAAACTGCAGATGAGATGTGATTTATTTGAGATAAAAGTATTTGAAATACAGATACAAGATAGGTATTTTCATCTTGTATCTGAATCTTGTTTCTTAATCTTTATTTTGTATCTTGTATTTAGATACTTTTTCGTTATCTTTGTATTTTGGAATATTTACTCACTTTTTTAATTTTTTACTTTACGACATCAAAAGACAAAGACAACAGTGGAACTCATTCGTAAAATTTATTAATCTATATCAAAAGACAAGGTTGTATGGTCTAGTTAGCTTTGTCTGTCTTTATTGTGGAGAACTACGGAAACCATAAACAAACACCCACCCGCCTGCCTGCCTATTGTCTCTTGTCTTTACTCCTCGCCAATTTTTATCGTGTAAAATTATGTTTGGTGTTAGGAAGTCGAATTATTATTATTGAATCATAATTGAGGACGACGGTATTGAAATGTAAGTGAATAAATAAAGGAATAATGTTAATTTTTATTTTATTTAAGTAGGTTTGTATCCAAATTAGATTTTATTTGGCAGGAACTGTAATATTATACATTACGGTATAAGTTATCTAACAAATTTAACTTCTTATATACGCTATCAAATTAAATCTATAGTTTTTAACTCAGATTGTTGAGGTTACTGTATTACCACCTATAGTAGGAGCTGTTCCGTTTAGAATATAACAGTTTGTTATTTAATTAATTGTGAAACATTAAAATAACTACTTGCCAACTTGACAATAATAATAATACACCAGGCCGCTCTATACAATTACTATGAATCCGGTGGTTTAAAATTTAGAGAACCTGAAGGCCAGGGAATTTGCCCACAGTAATTCATCTTTGGGAAACCGGCCATACATGTGAAAAGGCTTTGAAATGTTCCGTAGACAGTGAAGAGCAGCTTTCCTCCAATCTTTGAAATGTTGCACGATCCCTCCGTTTCTGTCGACTTTAGCTAAGTTGTTAGTCTTTTTGCATACGAGAGGCTTTCAACTTAAAGTGGAATCTGAAATGAGGTGTGATCAAATTGTGGTACAACCACTGTTTTTATAAGATTTAACTGAGTAATTTGAAGGGTGAGCGAAATTGAATAAATGATTATTGAAAACATTTTCACAGCACGGTAAATTTGAAAGACTTGATGGGGTGCTGAATGAGGGCTGATCCTGGTAAAGACATGATGGTGTGCTGAATGAGGGCTGATCCTGGTAAAGACTTGATGGTGTGCTGAATGAGGGCTGATCCTGGTAAAGACATGATGGTGTGCTGAATGAGGGCTGATCCTGGTAAAGACTTGATGGTGTGCTGAATGAGGTCTGATCCTGGTAAAGACTTTATGGTGTGCTGAATGAGGGCTGATCCTGGTAAAGACTTGATGGGGTGCTGAATGAGGGCTGATCATGGTAAAGACATGATGGGGTGCTGAATGAGGGCTGATCCTGGTAAAGACATGATGGTGTGATGAATGAGGTCTGATCCTGGTAAAGACTTGATGGTGTGCTGAATGAGGGCTGATCCTGGTAAAGACTTGATGGTGTGCTGAATGAGGTCTGATCCTGGTAAAGACTTTATGGTGTGCTGAATGAGGGCTGATCCTGGTAAAGACTTGGTGTGCTGAATGAGGGCTGATCCTGGTAAAGACTTGATGGTGTGCTGAATGAGGGCTGATCCTGGTAAAGACTTGATGGTGTGCTGAATGAGGTCTGATCCTGGGAAAGACTTTATGGTGTGCTGAATGAGGGCTGATCCTGGTAAAGACTTGATGGTGTGCTGAATGAGGTCTGATCCTGGGAAAGACTTTATGGTGTGCTGAATGAGGGCTGATCCTGGTAAAGACTTGATGGTGTGCTGAATGAGGGCTGATCCTGGTAAAGACTTGATGGTGTCCTGAATGAGGGCTGATCCTGGTAAATGTCTGTAAGGTTCAAAGTTGGCGTTCTGGAGGAACCGTACTCGATTCTGGGTGTGACCGTAAAGAATTTAGTTTAAGCTGGCTATCCGAATACAATATGGTCTCAATAGTTTCACAATAATTTCAGTGGAAGATTTGATCCCCAATTTTATCCCGACTCTATTGATTTCAATCTGCACAAAACGAGAAGTTGTAATTTAAGTAAAATAACAATATAGAACAGCAAGTAGAACCATCTGTGTGAGTGATTGTTTATCTTTTAGCACCGTAGAGGTTTGTGAAACTGCTTCTCAAACAATACACCTAGCCTTCAGGTGAGCGGGAGGACGCAGGTTCGATTCCCTTTCCGGTTATCCCGGAATTTGTTTTCCAAAACCACTTCAGGCAAATGCTAGGATTGTTCCTTCAAAAAGCCATGACTGTAATCCTTTCCGTTCCTTGTCCCAAAATCTTTCTCGGCTCTAAGGTTCTGGACTAGCACTAAGCAAATAAAATTAAAATAATCTTCTAGAAATTTGGAAATGTTGCGAGGAGAAGTGGTGACACTCTGGTGAAATTCGCTGAGAGAGAATGCTATATGAGAGGCTACGGGCTTGCCAACCCTTAAATTATATCCGTATACTTTTTAATCTTGCAGAGGTATTCAGTGATTAGTAGGACGGACGACAACTGAAGAGGAAGAGTATCTTTGGAGTTATGATCAACAACGGAGCAGGAGTATTGTGAGAGTGTGACGAGACAGTTAAATATTTCTGAGCTTGCTGATAATTTTGAATCGGATAAAGTACCTAAGGAGATTAAATTGTGCAGAGCTGATTGTGGGAAAGTATTTAAGAATCTTTGGAAACAAAAGACGGGAGGAAAAAAGAAGGAAGTTAGTTGTCGTTAATAATTCAGGTTAAGTGAGAACGGATGCTTTTGGTTTCGGATATTTAGTGAGAGTGGCCTTGCCAAAAAAACCTACAAGCTCCAAATAAACACGAAGAACGATACGAGCTATAAATTTGTGGCTGTTGGAACTGTTACTTTGGAAAGGAGCATTAAATACAGTGACTAAAACAAATACTTTGTAACATAACATACGTATGAGCCATACAGTAATATCTGTGGCCGGTGCCGTGAGTGAATGTGATGTTGTCTTTGTAGTAGTAGTGAATCTTTGACCTCCGTCAAGTGAAGTTCTGACGCGGGAACATTTCGGTTTTAATCGTAGAAATTGTGAAAAACTCGGTGATGTGGATCATGGAAACTAGTAATATGTTAAATTAACTGCTTTGAATGGAGTGCTGTGATTGCAAGTAATTGTGGACGTGTTAAGAGGACGGTAGAGAGCGTGGGAGTTTTTGTACTTCAATTTCTCTTATCCCACGAGTCTGCAATTTTCGGAAAAGGAGTCTGATTCCTTCTTCAAATATTAATTTGGTGGTGGTACTTTCCGTCGGTGTGAATACATAAGTTTATGAACTTGAATAAAGTTTTTGTGTAGATGTTCATTCTAAAGTGTGTGAACTTATCATTTAATAAACCCGACAAACAGTAGTACTTAAACCTGGCGACCGCGGCTTAAAGAACCTTTATTTCATTAGTAATTATTTCTGTTCAGTAAGTGACTTTTAAACAATCAAAAAATTAGTAACTCGTGGACCGCTTTCAACTTCTTCCAATCAGTTATAAGTTTTTGATAACTCAATAAAGCTATCTCAAATTGCTTTCATTGCCACAAGAAGAATTAATGAAAGATGCGTAAGAATGAAATTTCTCTCGGCGTTGAGAATTTATGAAATCGGGTAACTAGCCGAGTTAAGGAAGAGTGGTCACAAGATATTTCGGCGATCACATCACTGTCACTGGAAGATGGCGACAGTGCTGTGATCGCCGAAATATCTTGTGACCACTCTTCCTTAACTCGGCTAGTTACCCGATTTCATAAATTAATGAAAGAGTTCAGCTTGCACAAAGAAATGTTATTAGATGACTTTCTGTGATTACTAAGTCATCCTTTAATTCAGTTTCTAATAATAATAATAAAAAGTTTTGTCTTAATTCTTCGTAAGATGTCGTATCTAGTGGAATGTTATTATATGACTTTCTGTGATTACTAAGTCATCCTTTAATTCAGTTTCTAGTAATAATAATAAAAAAGTTTTGTCTTAATTCTTCGTAAGATGTCGTATCTAGTGGAATAATAGAATAAAACAAACATAGAGACGAAAGACCAAATGCAAGGACAAAGTGGGTTTGAAACAGTGAAAAACGAAGCAGAGAAGCGAGTTTGGCAGCAACTTTCAGTGCTGTAACAAGATAGCGAGGAATTCCGCGTGATCACGACGCAGAGGAATGATGGTGATGAGGCTGTCGAGTAATCGCCTTGCGTCGTCTACGGATCGACAGAGCGACTGGTCGGAAGATCTCTGAGCCCGCTGTTGCTACAGAGGCAGCTAAATAGAAAGCCGCGTAGCGGAGGCCATCAGCCAGTCACGACTGGTCCAGTTGCGGCAATAATTACCACTGGCCGGCCGCATTGCGTGTGGCGAGCGCCCGTGTTCATTGTTCGGCGAACCGCGGACGAACAGCCTTCCGGGTTCAGAGATCTGTCTCCTCGGCTCACAGAAAAAAGTTCACCAAACAGAGTATAACGGTGGGCGGCCTTATCTAGCCCTGCCTGCCAGCTACAAGCCTAGAGTAATTTAGCACAGTACAATATAAATGCGAGTAATTTAGCAGACAGGGGTAACTGTTGCAGCTACCTCGCTTGCCGGTGCCAAGAGGTTGCAGCGGTCGGTGTTGCAGGTTTTTTTCGGTTTATCGGTACCTCGCATCAGTGCTCCCGATACAAGCTTGGAACACGGAATCTGGCTGCAGTTTCTTTTAAGCTTTCTTTAATGGAGGTCAGATTCCATTGCGGAAATAATAACCGAAAGCTGTAGTATCGGAATGGCTCCATGAGTTGCGGAAACGAAATATTCGTTTCGGTCAGTTGCGTTTCTAGCGCTTTGACAGTCGAGCATCGAACTAGTTCTTTGGTCAAAACTACGTACATGAACGCTTAATAAACATGTTCCACCGGAAATGTGAGGAAATTTCCAGCAAGAAAATTTCTCTCTTCATCCACAGGACACTACATCACATCACAGAATCCGATTCCATCATGGCATCTTCCCTTGTCGTTTAAAACGAATACGGCTCAGAGAATATCCCCAATACGATCGCTCAGACCAACCTGTGGGTGACTTAAATCACTTTTTTTTCTGCCAAAAGTATAGACTGATAGGATTTAAAAAAAAAATGGTATCTCCTTTCCTACGAACGCGACTATTTTGTTATCACCTAGCAAAAAACATCTACAGGAACATAATGACCTAATTTATAGAGGGGATTTTTTTCTTTTATGGCTTTACGTCTTGTCGACGTCGATATCATTAGAGTCATGAAAGGATTGGGGACTGGGAACGGAAAGGAATTCTGCCATTACATTTTGAAGAAACCATCCCGCTATTTGCATGGAGTGATTGGGGAAATCATGGAAAGTCCAAATCTGGATGCTCGGACGAGAATTCGAACCCGCATCCTCCCGAATGTGAGGCCAGAGCGTTACCACTCACCAAACACGCTCGGTTTAAAGACGATGGAAATATATTTTTCTGAGTTGTGCATATTGTAAAATTTATCACTTCAACTTTCTTGATCCCTTCTCTTTTAAAGCAAGTGCGTTCCAATGCGTTGTGTACTGTTTATTTTAAAGCACAAATTAGGGGGCATCCACAAATTACGTGAGGTGTGTGTTTTTCCGGATTTCTGGACCCCCCCCCCCCCTGTGGTGAGATCTGGTCCGTGAGAAACTTTTGTAGAGCTTTTTTTTTTTTAGGTCACAGCCTCACTTTTTGACGCCTAAAATCGACTTTGGCACAAATTGAAGGCCTTTTTTTTTAGCTCTACTGTCCAAAAATTTTTCGCAAAATCTCACGTGAGATTTCCCTAGACCCCCCCCCCTCCCCCTTGGTGAGATCTGGTGAGATTTCGCCGGACCCCTCCCCCCCCCCCCCATTTCACCTCACGTAATTATTGGATGTCCCCTTATCTGCCTGTATGAGTATCCATTTCAGTTGTATAATGATTAATTTTAACGCATGACTGGTTCTAAGTAAGTCCATAAGTATATTACTCGTGCCATTATAATGCATTTTGTTAAGATAATACGTATTTGAAAACATTATTGTAAACACCAATTGAATCTCTTCTAAAAGGATAAAAATCATTAAAATAAACAATGTTGCTGCCCAGCGTTTCAGACATTAAAAGTGTTAAATGCTGTTCCGATAAAATAGTTTTTCTTAACCACATCAGGTATTCGAAACTGTGATATTTCAGTGAGAAATTTTGTTCCTCCGAACAAAATGGTAGTCTTCTTGTGATAAGCTGAGATGCTATCAAGGGTGATGAAGACCCTGGGAGGGATTGAGAAGGCGGTAGATTATTCGGATTCCATTATGAGCAGTTATGAACTGAGAGATACTCACCACATAGACACAAGAATAATGTAAAACCAATGTCAGGATCAACCAGAAAACAGCTGGTCGGAACTGGTATTACGGAAGACTTACAGCTAAAGTGCAGTGTTTAGTGGATTCGAATTAAGTCATTCCAGTTTCGGTCACAGCATAGACTGAGCTGGAAGGAATGTGACCATGGTTATTTCGGCATCCTGCGGTAGTGATTTCGGGAACCCGTGGAAAACCGAAATCTGAATGGCAGGATTGAGATTCGAAGCCACGATCTCGCTACTGACATGTGAACTGAGGTGCTATACCGTTGCTTTTCCTGAAGAGGAACTACTGTGTTACTGTTTCTTGTGCGTGCACGATTGTGATGTGTGTATCTCCAGTGAATAGCGTTGTTTATGTTGTGGATGGAAGATAATAAGAAGGAAGAAAGTGAATCGCGATGCCAGCCCTTCGTCGTTTTCCAATGACTCGAATCACCATCTATAGTGTCTGATGCCTTCTTGCCATATGCAATGTGCAGACATTTGAATTAAACCCAACATTTTGATAGGCCTACACAATTTGGTAACTAGGAATGGTGCAGCGTAACTATAGTGCGCTCCACGAACGATGGCGGCCCAGTTTAGCGAGGTTCTGCGCATGTACGTCATCACTCTGCCAGTAGCCAATCACATTCAGTAACAATCCAGCGCCTGTCATGGTAACACGAGTGTCGAATGCGATGTTTTTGTGAAGTAGACGGTTGTAAATCAGTGAGCATTGCAATAATTCCTATTCTAAATAATGAAAGATGAGCAGCATAAGCTTAAGGTTCTGCATAGTCAAAGCAAAAACCAAGTTTTTAAAGTATATAAGCATTTTAAGCGCGAAGCAGACGCGAGAGGGCCGATCTGCGACGTTGCCAAAGCTCAAGAGAGAACTGCTAAAGCGTATGACACTAGCCTAAGAACTGTACTGCTAATAGTTAAACGCGGCAGCATCGGATATTCTACGTCAGTCCTGTTTCTCTCTCTCTCTGAGTGACCCGCCATCGTTCGTGGAGCGGACTATAGTGTTGCAAACTGAAAAAAAAATGTTTTTTTTTCAGATTTGTGAAAAAAAAAAAACTAGCACCCTTTTTTTTTTCTAAATTTGTTTTTTTTTTCAGAAAACAATATATTTGATAAATTATAGTTTTATTTATGGAACTTACCATTTTACATGTGTGTTTTAAACCTTATTAAATCATATAATATCTTACATAATTATTCATAAGTGTATCTATATAGGTAACATAATTTTATTCATCCTCTATGTCGGTACCACATTCACTAGTATCAGTACTACCAACACTAGTTCGGTCGGAGTCGGAATTTTCTGTTTCTTCTTCTGTCCCCTCTAGATCCATAACTTCAGAAATAGTTACATTTTCTTTTACTGGTTGTATTGCATGCAAAAGCTTTTGAAATTTCAATTTTAAATTGTGAGCAAAGTACACACTGTGAATGAAGACTGTGCCGATAGTTCTGTATTACGGTCTTTTAAGTTTGAATTTAAATCTATTATCATACAAAATAGGAGCTTTATTTGTTTTCAATCGTTGGTTTACGCCAACGGTTGCAAGGAAATTATTCATAATTACTGACAATGACTCAGTATCACTATACGCTGCGAGTTTAACAAGTATACGAATATAAGGAAAGCACAAGTAATAAAAACAGGCAAAAATCCGTGGTTAAATTTACTAATTTTTTGAAAAGATTCATAGGTCTACAGATAAATTTGTAGGGCCTGGCAGAATTAGTTCAAATAGCGAGTATCAATCCAAACAATGGGGAACGGGGATTCCTTCTCACGCAACCTAGCCTTTTCGGGAAGTCCCCATTCGTAAAAGAAAACTTCAGTCAATGTTACCAATATTTTTGTATTTTTTTTTTTCTACTGATCCAGAAAAATATAGTAGATTTAAAAGTAAGATAAGTATTTAGTATAAACTCTAAAACAGTCATATTAAACGATAAATGCCTTAAAAATTTGAAATTTAGTAGTTATGAAAAAAAAAACATGTCCCAGAAAAAAAAACATGTTTTTTTTCAGTTTTTTCGTTTTTTTTACGTCAGAAAGAAAACTTTTTTTTTTTTTTTTACAACACTAAGCGTAACCTTTCATTGCTTGCTGGACTTTCTTCAACCTCCGGGACACGAATAAGTAAACACAGCGTCATTTTTTTTGTTTGCTTATGGCTTTACAACTCGACGACCTCAAGGTCATTAGAGTAGGAAAGGGACGGGGGCAAGGAATGGGAAGAAATTCGGCCATAACCTTTTGATGGAATCATCCCGGTTTTTTTATAATTTCATTCCTCCCAGCTGACTGCTGAAGGGTCTCCGCGACCCTTTTCAGCTGAACTAAACTACGGGGAGGGAAGGGGGATGGAAGTCGGCCGTGGCCTTACTCGTATACGGAACCATCCCAGCATTCGCCTTGAGTTGCTGGGCAAAACCACTTAAAACTCCAGTCAGGATGGCCGGACGGGATTTGACCCCCGTCCTCCAGAATGTTAGTTAAGAGGGCGAACTCGCCTCGATTGATTTGGGGAAACTGTCGTCGATAGCTGTTTCATTTGGATATAGAATGTTGAAAATAATTACTAAGACTGATTTACCTGTTTCGTCTGATTGGTTGAACGCAACATATTCTTTCCAAAATACTGATAACAATTTTTCGAATTATTGTTAAAACGAAACTCTATCAGAGATATACATCAACTTCAAAATAGTCTAAACAGTTTCACGAGACGCCCACTTGTTATGTTTTTCTTTTCTGCTTATGGCTTTACACCTCTTCTATGTGGAGGTCATTAGAGGTGGAAAAAGACTAGGAGTAAGGAACTATCCCAGCATTCGCCTGGAGACAGGGCCGCCGTAAGCGGGCGTGCAAGGCGTGCACCGCACGCGGGCGGCAGGCCGAGGGGGGCGGCAAATCGACTGATCGACAGTTGCCGCCCCGGGATAGTTGTCATTCCATTGCCACCGCGACGAAATTTGCAGCCTATTATGGAGCGGGCGACCTTTTTTTTTTTTTTTAGCTCGACAGCTGTGCTTCAGGCGGCCGGCAACACTCGGTGCGGCAACAATGGGGGCGGCAAATGATGTTTGAAGGGGCGGCAATCTCACATTCCTCACATTCTTTTGACCCGGTTCGAAAATTCCTAGATCCACCACTGGCTGTAGTTAGATAGGGGGCGGCATAATCGGTATTGCACGCGGGCGCTCAAACAGCTAGCGGCGGGCCTGCCTGGAGTAATTCCGGATAATAACCATAGAAAACTGAAGTCAGGATGCCCCGACGGAGATTCAAACCCGCATCCTCCTCAATTGACGCCAATGTGTTACCCGTTACCTACCACGCTTGGCCCGAATAGTTAAACTGTAAGTACAAGCTGGTAACCAATTAGTCATCAATCATGCAACAAGACTGAAAGTGATGTGGTCAACACAGAACGATGTAGCCTCCATAACCACTGCTGTCTCCACTCCGTGATGTTCATTTTGACAGCATATTGAGTGGGCCTAGAAAGTTGTTACAGATTATCAGCTTCGAGGAAACAACCTGTCTAGCGGTATACGAGGCGCGTCCAGAAAGTAAGTTCCGTTTCAATTTATCTCCGCTGCAGCGCTGCGATTGCAGTTCCGCAACATGTGCTGTAGACGATGTGCATCAAGGGGAAGAACGTCCGCCATTTGGAGATCGCTGTCAGTTACGTACGCTTTGTTGTGCTTGTTTGAAATGTCAGCGTTGATTGAAAATCCCGCCGCCTGTGAAATCAGGTCTGTGATTCGGTTTCTGAATGCGAGGAAAGTGAAACCAAGTGAAATTTATTGGCAAATTTGCGATGTTTACGGACCAAATGCGATGAGTGATTCGATGGTGAGAAGATGGGTCCGACAGTTCAGTGGCGGGCGTAGTGATGTGCACGATGAAGAACGAAGTGGGCGTCCACCTTTGGTTACAGAAGAACTGGCAAGACTTTCATCTGTTCTTACATCTCAAGTATTTCCTTGGCGGTCATCACTTCACCAATGACGACGAGTTGAAAGAAACTGTTTCCAACTGGTTGAAGACACAGGCGGCAGATTTCTATGAAGAAGGTATACAAAACCCCGTGCCACGCTATGAGAAATGCCTGCAAAATTTCGGCAGTTATGTGGAAAAGTAGTTTAAGAGTTGTAGAATTTTGTGCAATATAAATTTATTCTGTATCTGTGTACAATTTCATTTTATTACCAAACGGAACTTACTTTCTGGACGCGCCTCGTAAATCACAATCGTCTAATTGTTTCTCAGAAGCTGAACTGATAAATGTTTATGTCCCGCCTTACGTTGTAAAGAAAAATCGAAATTTTGCCTCCTTTTATACAAGTTTCGTATTCCGTTAATGATCTATTAATCACTTTGCGTTAGTACAGCTAACAGTTCTTTATTCTCCAGTAATTATTGTGAAAGTTTCCGGAAATGACATTCAAACTGACTCTCCTCTCGAGATGCAGCTGTTTGTTTACAGTCAAACAGAGAGGAGAGAACTCGGCACGTACTTGACACTCAGTCAGTCAGTGAGCGATTCTCTTTACACTCGGTCGTTAAGCGGACGCCCGCGCGCTGTCGACTTCGGAAACGTATCCATTGAGGGCGTCCCACGTGCGTTCGGCCGCTCCTTTCATCTCGCCTGGGCGGCGGCAGCCCACGCGACCACTGTGCGTGGGACGGCGTGCCCCCGGGCGGTAGCCATTCATTTCCCGGGACGGGCTGCACTGCGCATCCAGTAATTGATTTACATGTCCAGCAGCCGAGCCGATGTTATCTGCGGCCGCCTTATAATAAGAGGCTCGTGTGTGTCCCTTCACGCCTTCCGTGCCGCTAACCGCTCTCAGAGATTGAGTGGCCGGGCCGCGGTCCGGGGTCAAACTGGTCACAATAGCACAACTACTTCTGCTTCCGTATAGTACTATTCCTCTTAGAGGGCGAGATCATTAGCGGCGGGACGGAGGACAAGGATCAGGAAGGAATTCTGCCATGGCCTTTTGAAGGAAGCATCGCGGCATTCGCTTGGAGTGATTTGGGGAAATCGTGGAAAACCCAAATCTGGATGCCTGGACGGGGATTCGAACCGGCGTCCTCCCGAATCCGAGGCCAGAGAGCAACTACTCACTGCACTTCTGTTCCGCCAGTATAGTATCATAGAGGGCGAGACTCAAAAGCGGAAGTTAGCCGGTCGTTTGCAATTTTGATTGTCGTGTGGATGGTTTTGTTTACAATCCAACGTTCAGGAGGGTGGTGACAAATTACTGTTCCGGTATTACAGTGCCTTTAAGTGGGCGGAAATCAAAGCAGGTATTCTTCTTCTTCTGGTCCCTATCCGTTCCGGATGTCTGTGACCATCTTGGCTGTCTTATCTTTGCTGGTTGATGCTTGGATTAGCTCCGTAGTTGTCTTTGGTCCATGTTCTCGGATTTTTTAGCAAGGAAGTTCTTCTTCTACCGGCACTTCTCTTTCCTGATATTTTCCCCTGGAGAACAGACTGCAGGAGTTCATAACGGCTATTGTTCCTCATGATGTGGCCAAGGTACTGTAGCTTCCATGTTTTTACGGTGGCCAATATTTCCCTATCTTTTTTCATTTTACAGAGCACTTCAGCATTTGTGATATGGTCTGTCCATGGTATTCTCAACATTCTTCGATACAGCCACATTTCAAAAGCTTTTAACCTTTTACTGGTAGTTTCCTTTAATGTCCACGTTTCAGTGCCATTAAGACAGAGAACACATAACAGTGCAGGAGTCTCATCTTAGTGGTAATTGATAAATTACGGCTTCTAAAAAGATATTCATTTTATTGAAAGTAGCCTATTGTAAGAACCACAGCACAGTCTGGAAAAATTAACAAAGCAGGGATTAGCCAGTTCTGATTTTTGTACGAGTGGTTTAATTTAAAATTTAACGAAAGGAAGATGCTGGCCACTCGTATTTTGCTTTTCCATGATATCCGAAAATCAAGCTATGCGAAAGACGGGATGTTACTTCATAGATGCCATGGTCGTTTAAGTAAATATGGAGAAGTATATAGAGGAAAAAGGGGTGCATTTTTAATTTTTTGGCCTGAAACCTTCCCAGGCACGAACACACAAACTCACCAAAGTTTCATCGCAATCGGATAAATAATATAGGAACTTATAGAGGGCGAACCAACCAACCAACAAACTAACATTCAATTTTGTATACTACATTTAAGTACAAGGTCAATCCCAAAAGTAGTAGGACTGATTTTATATAAAAAAAATATTGACGATATGTTTACAATTCCTTAATTCTCTTCGAAATAGCACCCTTGGGTAGCTACACACTTAGAATTACACTGCTCCCATTGGTCGTACGCCTTCTGGAAGTCAGATTCGGGCACGCTGTTGAGAGATCACGTCGATGCTGCTTGAACGTCCTGAATCGAGTCAACCCGCTGTCCCTCTAGCTGCCTTTTCATCCGTGGGAATAAAATAAAAAATCGTTGGGCCCAGATTGGGACTGTAGGCGAGGTGCAGCAACGTGACAACGCAGAAAAGGGCCAGCGGATGCCTTCCACGACCTTCCGTCCAACGAAGGCTCGCATGAGCAAATCAAAGATCAAGACAATGCTGATCGTGGTTTTTGGCCGTCGTGGGGTAATTCATTAGGATTTCGTTCCCCCTGGGGAAACTGTAAATTCGAACTTCTAAGTGCAAGTGCCAACCCGCCTGCGAGACCGAGTGAATCGCGTCCGACCAGTCATCTCCGACAACTCTACTCTGCATCACCACACTGCGCCGTGCCAAGGCGCGCTCGTCATGAGGCAAATGTAGGCTCGATTCGACATTACCGCGTTGCTGCACCCCACCTATAGTCCTGATCTGGCTCAATCTGACACTTTTTTACTCACACGGATGAAAAGGCAGCTGAAGGGACAGTGGTTTGACTCGATTCAGGACGTTCAAGCAGCATCGACGAGGGCTCTCAACAGCTTCCCCGAATCTAACTTCCAGAAGGCGTACGGCCAATGGCAGCAGCGTAAATCCAAGTGTGTAGCTGCCCAAGGGTGCTATTTCGAAGAGAATTAAGGAATTGTAAAAATATCTTCAATAAATTTTTTAAAATAAAATCAGTCCTACTACTTTTGGTATTGACCTTGTATAATCTACAATTTGACTGCTGTCCGATCGCAACACGTAATGCAGCTACAGATATACTGCTTATTACAGGACGTTGGTGATGCGAATTCATAAGATTTTACGCATCCAAAAAGCGTGCAACGCGCATATCATACACGCAACACGTCACAGCATGTCGGTGACGATTCACTCCCATGCAATAATCGTCATCACGCCTCTAGAAGTTTTCACTTCAAAAATGAGTGAGAGATCATCGGTTTCTTATTGCGACCAAAAAGTCTCCTTAATTCGTATTCTTTTCTATTGCAATTGTTAGGAATCCCAGCAATATAGAGGTATTTTTACTGCTCCTTCAATATCCCACACTTCTGTGTTCAGTTCGTCATGAACAGATACTCTGCGGTTCTGACAAGACAACATATTAAGCTCTGGGTTCCACTTCCTCAGAAGGACGACCGCGATAGAATAAGCCGGAATTCGAAACAATCCTATATCCCTTTTTCACGGCGAAGTGGAGGAGCCCGATGTGGTTCTGACTCAACGTATGCAGTTCTCAAAAGAAATATTCAGCAATGTTTCGTATACAGCCGTCCATAATGTCGAAAGTGTTGCCGCTGAGGGATGTTGCTCACGAACTGACCGTTCGATCGTGTCCCATATAGTATACTCGTATATTTGATTGGATTTATGTCTGGCGATCCAGGTGAGCAAATTATTTGCCAGAACTGTCCCGAATGTTTCTCAAACAAATCGTTAACGATTTTGGCACGCTGACATGGTACACAGGGGACATGAAGGCCATAAATGTTTGGAAATGGTCTCTAAGTAGCTGAATGTAATCATTTCCGGTCTGTTCAGTTTGACCATAAGTCCCAGTTCATGACATGTAATCACGGCACATACCAGCATGGAAACTGCGCCACATTTGTATTTTATCACTAGCTCTTACAAACTAAAATCGTTTCTCAACTGACCTTGCTACCTTTTTTCAGTCGTCTAGGATCCAACCGACACTCGCGTCGCTATTCTGCTCCCATATCTCATCAATGCCGAATTTCGCTGCACTGTCCGCACGGACACGTCTGTCGTGCGTCGCACACTGAGTGTCGTTGTTCCTTGGCGCAGTGTCGCTGTCTGTAATCACTGACAACTCAACGCAGACGTCGCTGGTCGCGGTCATTAACTAAATGCGGTCGACCACTGCGTTCTCCATAGCTGGAAGTAATGCCCGAAATTACATATTTACGGCGCATTCTTGTCACTGTGCATGTAAAATTCTCAAACAGTTTCCAATGCGTCTAACGCCATCAACCATTCGGTGCTCAGAATCCGTTAATTGATGAAGTGCGGCCATAATCATGTAAGAAAGATTTTCACACGACTCATGAGATATAAATGGAAGCCCTGATACTGCACGGACCGAGCGTGGTGGTGTAACGGATAGCGTTCTGGCCTCGCATTCGGGAGGACGGCGGTTCGAATCCCCGTCCGGGCATCCAGATTTGGGTTTTCCATGGTTTCCCAAATCATTCCAGGCAAATGCCGGGATGCTTCCTTAAAAAGGTCATGGCCGAATTCCTTCCCATTCCTTGCCCCCATCCTTTCCCGTCTCTAAAGACCTCGCTGTTGAGACATAAAGCAGTTAAAAGAAAAAAAAAAAAGATACTGCACGGCACATCATTACGGTACTTCCGTAGTGCTACCGCCATCAAGATATTTGCATCTTCCTCAGACATTTGGAACTTTAGTGTATGTGTTATAATACAAATTTTGTGTAACTCTTTCTGTATGATGAGGGTAGTTTAAGTATAAAATAAGCTGAAACTTTCATTCTACTAACTATATTTACTTCTTTCCCATGTTAGATAAACGCTAAGTATTTAGAAATATTGAATTCTCGATGTGTTTGTACCGGTTGTTGTCACAATACTATAGGCAAACGACCTATTTTTAAAACTGCATCTATGTTTAGGCATCGATAATTGATACCTATCGAAATGTACATCGTTGTGCTAGCCTCTCTGTATGAGGATAGCAGTTGCTGTATTGAAGTCACAGAAGTCTGTGTCGGGCGGGATCTGCAATGGTTGGTAAGTGTGGTGTAATGAAGTTTTTCCGGGTCCAAATGGATACGTAATTCGCGCTGCCGCACGGGACATTAACACGTCCTTGGTGAGTGTTTAATATGTGTTGGAGGAATAGTGATTGTTGTGTGGTCATTAACCATACTAATGACTGAATAAAATTCTAGTGATTAAACTCTTCACTCGAAGAACTTGCTATTTCGGAATCATACTATTTCATTTTATTTTTCAGGTAGTGGTCGGTGTATTTGTGCTCATTTAAAAGCTATTAGAATAAAAGTATACATCAGTATCAACTGTGTACGTATTCAGTGTTACAATTCCCTGTGAAGTATTAGATTTTTAAACTATACTTAGGGTTGAAGTTACTTTTAATTACGTTTACCATCCGATTGTGGAGGCCGCATGAGCAAATAAGAATATACGAAGTCTGAAACCTTTGCTTGGGTGGGTCAAAATATAAATGTGTAGTGACTATCAATATGTCATTACTTTATCTCCGGTAAAACATTTGTTTTACACTGTGTCATATTGAATACTAGTCTCGTACCCGCGACTTCGTACGCGTGGATTAAGAATTTTTTTGCCAGAATTAAATATAGAAAGTTGTAGGTAACGAAGGATTGGTCCCAAACAATATCGAGTCGGCATAATATGACAGGAAAGCTAACACTATATCATTCTATCGTCGAACCTGCCTCTTGAAGAGAATCAATTTCACACATATTTCTGTCACTATTCGACGAGATCTCAAAATTTCGTGACTAAAACTGTTAATCATACTGGAAAAAAATATCCTGTGCCCATCATACAGCTTTCATTACAAAATTCCATCACAACGATATAGCCATTTAGTCGTCAAAACGAAACAAAAAGACAGAGACTTACTTCCGTATTTATATTAGTATTACTGTGGTTCTCACTCACACACTGACTGCGAACAACACCTGAGGGATCATTATAACGTAAAAAAGTGTACACCTTCAACATTGCAACACTACCTACGATTTGCCTCGCATTGCACCCCCTAACTTTCTAATATCTACAGTTTAACATTCAATCCGAATAACCTACGGCCCAGGCCTGACTCTTACGATGAAAAACAATTGTTAAAAATCTTAGCCTCCACGGAGATTTGAACCGGAGACCACGACATTCGTAAGCAAGCTCTTTAGCCACTTTTTTTTTTTTTTTTTATCGGCCTCCTCCTCCCCTTATAGCCGTCCATTTCTCTCACCTTCTTTGCCTTCTTCGGCTTTAATTTCTTCTCAAATCGACAAGCAAATTAAAATTTAGGTTTAGAAATTAGGTGTATTATTCTTTGTTGTAAAATAAATAAGATCTTCTTTTCTTTTTTTTATCATAGTGCTGTGGGCATCAGTGTACTAAAGATTGGATTAAAATAAATATTTCTTCTATTCATCTTCTTCGAATAGTGATATAGGCGAAAATAATAATAATAATAAAATAATAATTTTTTTCTGATCTTCAGGATGTGGAAGTGTCGATCTTGCCCTTCTGCCAGTCGTTGTCTTGAAGTACAGCTGGTACTTAGTAGGGCATTACGACAAGCAGGAAGCGTGCAAAGTTTTCCTTATATTTTCTCGATTTGATTATTTTGCTATGTTCATTTGTTAAATAGCTCCAGTAGTCTACGATGGTCATCTCTTCTCTTTTATGTACAACATAATGGGTGTAGTTGGCCAGCAACCAGAAGTGGGCATTTCTCTTAGTAGTAGGATATATTTTCGTGTCAGGGATTAGTATATCATCTGGCGTGAAATTGTTTGGGGTGGTTCTATTTATTATTGCCAGTTTGCTTTTTGTCCATCTCCATATATCAGGAGCTTCGCATCCTAACAGTCGGTGTTGTATTGTGTCTTGCAAGTTGCAGCGTAAACACATTGGAGTAGGACAGAGGCGTAGTGAGAAAAGTTTTTCGTTGGTATGTATCTTTCTATGTACTACTCTGTGCCACATGGAACGTGCATTACTGCTGATATATTGACTGTGAATATTCTCCCATATCTGTTTCCAATCATTTCTTTTATAGGTGAGTTCTAGTTTACTTTTTATCTCTCTTTTCATCAAGCAGTATAGTTTCCTTGTTGATGGCACCTGGTCTGTGTTGTTTATTCTTATGTAGCTGTTTTCAATGTAGAAGGAGCGGAAGTGGTTTAAGGTAGCGTTTATGTGACTGACGTCAACGGGCGCTTTGTTGCTATGCGATTCCATTGCATTTATTATGTGTCTTGTAAGGTTTGTTTGTGTTGTTCTACATTGACTGTACATATTCCTCATGAAGATTGCAGTGCATTTCGTACGTATATCAACCAGATTTAATCCTCCTTTTTCATACGGCATCTGCAAAACTTTATGTTGAATCTTCAGTATCTGTCCCCTCTGTACATACCAGCTGATTGCCGTTTCCATTTTTTTAGCTATTTCCACAGGTATCTGAAATATGTGAGCTATGTACCATATTTTGGAGAGCGCTGTGGTATTTATCAACCATATTTTCTGTATTGGGTTTAGTTCTCTATGGGTGAAATCATGCAGTTTGCTTCGAATAACTGCCAATAGACGTCTCCAGTTTACTGCGGAAGCTTTTTGCAGAACTTTATTAAATTCTACACCAAGAATCTTTATTTTGTCACATGGCTTTATCCATGTTGTGTTGTTTAGTTCTATACCAGCGCCTATGTTTAGTATTGCAGATTTATCTAAATTCAATTTTGCGTTTGAAGCTTTTGAATACGAATTTACCAACTGTCGTGTGTTTTCTAGGTCTTCCAAGTTGGTTATGATGATATTGATATCATCTGCGTACGCACACATCACTGTTTTTGTTCCTTGGTACTTTAAGCCAGGAAGTATATTATGCACTGCCGCTAAATATGGTTCAGCTGCAAACGCATAAAGGAACATGGATGAAGGGCATCCTTGTCTAATGGATCTGGTTATTTTTATTGAATTGGTTATAGATCCGTTTATAGATATTCGTGATGTGGCTTGGTGTAATAGCATGTAAAGCAAATTGCATATTTGCTGGCGATACCCATTCTTTCCATAGTAAGTTTTAAATAAGTATGATTAATACGATCAAATGCTTTATGGAAATCTTGTGATAAAATAGCCATTTTCACGTTTGCTGCCTTCGAGACTGCAGTTACATCACGAATATTTGTTAGGGTTTGCATTATATTTCTGCCTCCACCAATGCAGGTCTGGTATTCTCCAATCATCTTTTTAGCTACAGCCCCAAGTCTAGTTGCGATAATTCTACCGAATATTTTATAATCTGAATTGAGAAGAGTTAGAGGTCTGAAATTTTCAACATTTTTCTTATCTGTTTTTTTCGGGATTAATACAACTAATCCTTCTAGCATTTCGGTTGGAGCTGACTGCATAGCTAGAATCTCATTATACATTTTTATAAATTCGTATTTTAGAATATCCCAATATGATACGTAAAATTCTATTGGGAGGCCATCAAGACCAGGTGATTTCATTCTCGGACTCCGTTGAATTGCGTTTTTTATTTCTTCTTCCGAGATTTCTTCATTCAGCATTCCGTTCTCTTGTTCTGTTATTACTGGGTTTATGTGACGTAACAGACTGCTGACTTCTTCATTATCAATTGCCTCTTCAGTGTATAATTCAGAGAGATACTTTTTTTATTTCTATCTCTATTCCTTTTTGGTTGGTAATGATACATCCCTCTTCTGATTTTAACTCCGTCACGAGTTTCCTGTTTGCTTGATGTCTTTCTTTTATGAGATGAAATGTTGAAGTTATTTCTTCTTGTTGAAAGGATCCAGTTTTAGCTCGTATCTGGTAACCTATTAGTTTTTTTCTAGTTATATTTGTTATTCTGGCCTTGGTATGTTTTATTTTTCTCATATTTTGGATGCTATCTACGTCGTTGGTACACAGTTCTCTTAGGACCATGAAAAGGAATTCTTTTGTTTTGTTTTCCCATTTCTTCAAGCATCTGCTGAAGTTTATCAATGTATTTCTGAGGCGTGGCTTTGCACACTGTAACCACCATTGGACAGTTGTATTGTACTTGTTTTTTGTTTCTTGCATTGATTCCAAGTATTATTGACTATCTGTTCCAATTCTTTCTCATTTAGGATGGAGGTGTTTAATTTCCAGTATCCTCTGTTTCTAAAGATTTCTTGGCGCCGCAATTTTATTTTGCAACGATATGCACTGTGGTCCGAAAAAGCTACTGGCCATATCTCAACTGATGTTACTTCACTCGATATGTCCGGTGAAATATAAATTCTATCTAATCTACTTGCTGTACTCTCAGTAATAAATGTAAACCCGGGAATTTGCCCGTTTCTTATTTCCCAACTGTCTAACAAACTTAGTTTATTTATTAGGTACTCGAGTTCCTGGCATTTGTTAAAATTAGGGTACTGATCTTTTTGAGATAAAACGCAATTAAAATCTCCTGCAAGTATGAGACTTTCACAGGTGTTTGTCAGAAGCTGAGTTATCTCTGTTTTATAAAACTGTTTCCTACTTTCTCTATTCTGATTTCCGGAGGGAAGCATAGATGTTTATTACACGTGTTCCTGCTATTGTGCAGGCTAATCCTCTTCCATTTTCTAAAATCTCAACATCTTTGATTTGAATACCCTCTTTCGTTAGAATTGCAGTCCCTAGACCATGGTCGTAACCAGGATTCTTCAGTTCATTGTACCCGGTGACATTCAGTGCACCTTACCAGGCAACTTCCTGTAAGAGCGCTATATCAACAGATGCCGCCCATAGATATTCTTTGAGGCATTGTATTTTAGTTTGGTTCTTTATTCCGTTTAGATTTAGGGTAGACACACAGTATGTCTGAGTGGGCGTTGTTGCACTACGGTCTGCCATTTAGATCAAATGTTGTCACACAAGGTTGAAAACGAGACAGTTATTTTTTTTTCCTCCCTTTCACGTTTATTTAATAACATTTATAATCTTGCTTTTGCCTCTTATTTGCTTGACTTATCTTCTTCCTCAGTGTCATTTAAGTCGTCCGACCAAAGAATTTTATTGTTCCCGCGGTCATTTCCCATTTCAACTATCTCGCTGGTCTTGTTTTCATAGTTGTTGTCTTCTTTATTGGAGTTGGCGCTTTGGGGCATTTCTTCATCAATTGTCTCCATTTGTAAGGTGGTTACTTTCCTGGATTTTTCAGCTAATTCTTTCGCTATCAAATCTACTCCCCTCTTATCAAGTCTCAGTCTTTTGGTATTTGGTGTATTTTCGTGCTTGCGTTCTTCCATGGGCATAATTTCTTTTTTCTCAGGTGATGGCACTGTCACAGGATGTTGTTTAGCATTTTTTATAATTTCTTTTTTCTCAGTTGGTGATATTTCCAGTAAATGTAGATTAGAAGTTTGGTTATTATTTTGTCCAGTTGGATAGTTTGCTTCTTTTTCCTTCGGGGGTTCATCAGGTACTGCGTCATTATAAGGATTCTCTATTTCCATCATGATGTTGGTGGCGTCATCTGTTTCCATGCTGAGAGTAGGTTCATCATTTCTATGTACACTGGTTGATTGATTACTGTTTGCCACGCTAGCGTATGATGCTTTTAAAAGTTCGCCTCTGAAAGCTGTATCAGGGGCCAAGCGCTCAGATGGTAGCTGCAGGGGTTTCTTCCTGGTGCATTCAGCCTTGAGGTGTTCGTTTGAGTTGCATATGACACACGTACGTGGTTGTCCGTCGTAAATAACGAGTGCTTTAAATCCGGCAATATCTACATACGATGGTACGTGGCACTTCAGATCTATTTTCACAGTTCTAATACCACTATCTACGACAAATCTTTTGCTACCGTATCTTTTATCGGAGGTTACACTCAAAATTGTACCAAATTTATCCAAAGCTTTTCGTATTATGTCTGTATTAATTTCAAAGGGCACATTATGGAATTTTTACATGTCTTATTCCCAGGCCTGCATGTGATATGGAAACGGTGCTTACCTCGCCATTGGTGTGTACAAATTTTCTTTCTCCGTTGGTTTCCTTCAGTATTCGCAGACACTCTTCTTCATTTCGTAGCTTGACGTATATCACATTGGCCAGGAAATCCACCTGGATACCGTGTACACTTTCTTCTCGTAATCCTATTTCACTATATAACCACTCATCGATTTCAACTGCTTTCGGACGCATATATCCATACGCAAAGGAGAACTTTAGCGTTGATTTTCGTATGAATTGATTCACTTCCATATTTGTTGGTTTTCACTATACTTTGCTTTTATTTACTCTGCAGGCACTTGCCACACGACACAGCAGGAAAAGTGTGATGCGACCGCTCGCCACGGCAGGTCGCGAGCGACTGGCCACTGAGCTGCCAGTTCACTACACGGAAACACGGTCTGGAGACGTCCACATCCAACGTGTCTGTCTATCGCCGTATTTCGAAGTTATGAGACAACATGTGTTATTTATACAGATAATTTTTCAACCAAATGTAGACAGTATTTTTCTCCTTGTTTCAAAGGATAAGTGTGCAAAGTTTCATCGAGATCGGATGAAAACTGTGGATTTGTATGAAGAACAAACAAACCAACAAACAAACAAACATACATACATACATTCATCTTTATATATAAAGATTCAGTATGTATATGATTTTTCCTTTCGTAAGCTGTTGTATACAGCTTCTAATCTTACACCAACGTGCCATTTAATTGCGTTTTCATATATCTTGTATGCTACACTCAGCAGAGTTATACCTTTATAATTTACAGTATTTTTTTAATGAGATACGCTAATCAAGAATATTAAAAATATAAGTATCGAACCGACAAATACCACGCCCCCTACTGGCATTGAGCTAAGCAGTGAAGGCCTCCATTCGCTTTGAGCGATTGCAAGTTTGACTTACAAGTGTTTGCACGTGGGCGGACTCTGAAGAGGATTAGCATTTCACATCTGCGTTTGAGTATTCGCAGTTTCCGCAGCCAGATGTGTGAGTTGTTTTGTACAGATATTGTGTGTTGGATGATGGAGCCTTGAATATCAGAGAGACTACTCGCAGACGAGCTCGTTTTTGCCGCTCCGCACTTTCTCATGCCGAGAGCTATCCGCCGGTGGAGTGAGACGTTTCCATGGCAGAGTCGGCCACCGCCCTCGCTGGCTGACAAATCGCCTCCATTTGTCTCCCCGCCTGGCGCGGACCGCCTGCCTGCAAACAACGCTCCTTGTTCTCTCGCGCCTGACTATGAATCGAGTGAGAGGGTACTTCGGACAAACAGCTTTAATCCTTATATAGATTGTGGGCACCGTCCATTGGTCTCTGTGGAACACATGCCTCGTATGGAGACGATGCTTCATTAGTATTAAAGTAAGCCATCACTTGAAGTTATCTTCATTGGCAAAGTGTTTCTTGCACTATCAAAGCGATATAATAATAATCTCTTCTTTTTTTTAAAAAAAAAAAAGAAAAAAAAAAGACATGGATGATGTAGATATTATCAGCTGTGCAATTCACCCTTTCCTTATCCTTCTAAACTAACCCGGTAATTCTCAAGGATACTGCAGACTTGCAGTTTAACGTAGAATCCGAACCAATGAAAGTTCTGGCATATTTCACATACAATAAAATCAAGTTTTGACGGAGGTGAAGGTCGGGCGACGAGCCTTCAAAAATCGCAGCAGAGTCTGGGATCCTAACGATCTCCAGATAGACGCCATGGCCACTGAGCTACTAGTTCACTCAGCAGAGAAATTAAACTGGGTTAGTGAGCTGAATGTACGAGGGTTGTCGGTAAATAAGAATCTAAAAAAAAATTACAAATAAAAATATGTTTATTTGCTTTGAATTATAAATTTTTAGAATGTTTAGTCTTTTTCTTGTTTTTCGACACAATCGCCGTTGAGGTCGATTCATTTTTACATGCGGTGCACCATCTTCTTTATTCCAGTGTCGTATACCTCTCCCTCCGCGCCGCGAAGGTAGCTTAACACCTCTTCTTTCAGCTCCTCTCTCGATCTGAATTGAGTCCCACAAAGATGTTTTTCAATTCACGGAAAAGTGGTAATCACTTGTGGCTATGTTCGGGCTGTAGGGTGGATGTCTGACAATATCCCATCCAAATTGGTTGAGGTGATCGGTTGTCGCGGGCCGCTTCAACACGTTGCCATTTATGGTCTTCCATAAGCATTCTTGGGACCCATCTTGCACAAACCTTCGTCTGTCAAAATTTTGCCAATGGTAGTCTCGCTAAAATCAGGGATCATCTCACAGAGTTCCCCGAACTGTCACCCTTCGATCGTTCAGAATTTCTTCTTCCACTTTGGCAATCGTTTTGTCCGAAACCGATGGCCGTCATGAAGGACATCTGTACGTCCGTCTTTGAATTCTCTGCGCCATTTGCGAATGTGTTGTATGCTCATACACTTTTTTTCCTTTGACTTCACACAACTCGGTATGAATGTCCCCTGGTTCGAATCCCCGTCCGGGCATCCAGATTTGGGTTTTCCATGGTTTCCCAAATCACTCCAGGCAAATGTCCGGGATGCTTCCTTCAAAAGGCCATGGCCGAATGCCTTCCCATTCCTTGCCCCCCATCCTTTCCCGTCTCTAAAGACCTCGCTGTTAAGAGACATTAAGCAGTTTTTTTTTTAATAAAAGAAACTTACAGATGTCACCCGGGATTTTCCAAGCAGTAACAGTTTTTATTGTGTTGATGGTTGGAAATAAAGCTGTTTTCATTTGAATCACCCGCGTGTGACCACACCGCTCATTGAGAAAATAATTCTAATTTTGTTCTGTCAAGTGAATTTCAGAGAAATACTGCTCGCTGAAATGTTATCTCAGATTCAAAGTGTGATGTGAAGTGGCAACGTACTATTTATTAACTTTCGAGGCTTATCGAAAATGTTTTCCAACGGGCTTTCTTTATCCGATGAGGTATAGAAATCTTTAAGCAGATCATAGAATCAGTCCCTGGTAATTTATAAATAAAGGTGACAAAATATGCAGCTTAGTTCTTTTACGCGGCAGATATAGTTAGATCTATTTTATAAATTAATGATGAATGAAAAAAGATGTTTTTAGCAGTACCTCAGAAGAAAAGGATCTCTGAGAAAGAGGTTTTTGCGAATAATTCATCATTTGCAAAAATGTCTAGTGTCGACATTTCATTCAGAATATTTGTAATTATAGAAAAGTAGATACCGCAAATAAACAAATGTCTTCTGGGATGAATAGCAACGTGCCACTCAGTGGGGTGGGGGGCATCGAGGCAAAAGCCACGTCAGGATACCTAGGGCGATGGTGCGGGGGAAAGGGGTTCAAGGGAGGCTAAAATGGTGTCACGTAGTTTTTGCATGCTCTCTAAGTGGTAATGGTTTCACAGGCACTTCCACAGTTTTTGCTGGCCGATGAAGGGTCACTGCAATCATTGGAGGCTTGTTGAGTAGCTAAAGTACTACTTCTGTCATAGACAGCACGTTCGATAATACTTGCTTGTGATCGTAGTGGCAAGCCTTCAATTATTGCCAATTCCCCTAACGCTGCAACACCTAGAGATCTGCTTGTACTGCTGATTTGGGTTGGCATCTTTCCGATGAATCGCACCTCAGATTATAGTACTATTTTGTCTGGAGGCAATTTCGACGACCGCGAGGAGAACATTCTGCGTGATATCTTTTTTTTTTTCACTTACGGCTTTACGCCTCGTCGACGGTTAAGGTCATTAGAGACAGGATGGGACTAGGGACAAGGAACGGGAAGGAATTCGGCCAGGGCCTTTTGAAGGAAGCATCCCGGCATTCGCCTGGAGTGATTTGGGGAAACCATGGAAAATCCAAATCTGAATGCTAGGACGGGGATTCGAACCCGCGTCCTCCCGAATTCGTGGCCAGAGCGTTAAACAGTTCACTCACCACGCTCGGTGTATGGTGTCACTGTGGCAAAATGCTGCGTTTTTCTTTCCTGATATCTCTCTAAGATGAAGCTGATGTTTAACAAGACTGCCCTCATTTCCTCTATGCCTGTGATATTTGAGCACGATGATCAATCATTCCAACCATTTGAGAACTCTTCGAGGTACCATCCCTTCCGCGGCTGTTCTTTCGCTCTTGATGTTATCACCAGAAATACGTAATGCATGATGCGTTTGGATTTTATCTTCAGCTGAACATTTTTAATCAACTGTATTCGGGGCTGGACATCCAGAAGCACTGATACTTTATTTTAGAGCTGATGAGGGTAATAAAGAATTGAAGCGTAAAACTTGTAATCCCCTTTTTTATGAATTAAATTACCTTATAATTTAATTATTTTATCAACAAAAATATTATTATTGAATGAATGTTCTGAGAAGGGGAATTGGGATGTTACTTTACATGTTGGCACCATCGTTACACGTGCGTTTGACATTAAAATTTATTACAAATTTACTTTCCATTTCAATTAAACAAATTGTAACACAATATGTTCATTATCTATCAGTTCTCAGGGGTTTTGTTATCAGTCCGTTCACTATGCTCAGCGGAGCGATGAGAGTCTCTAGGGCGACACTGGGTTGATCAATACGACAACTCTTTGCGGTGATCATCAACATCTCTGTGCAGTTACCATTTTGCATAAGGCGCCAAGTCTGCTTCCAGTAGTATTCCCAGGCGATGATCCATCTGCTGGCCGTCGAATAGGTAATCCACATTCGGGAGGACGGCGGTTCGAATCCCCGTCCGGGCATCCAGATTTGGGTTTTCCATGGTTTCCCAAAATCACTCCAGGTGAATGCCGGGATGCTTCCTTCAAAAGGCATGGCCGAATTCCTTCCCATTCCTTGCCCCCCATCCTTTCCCGTCTCTAAAGACCTTGTTGTTATAGGAGACGTAAAGCAGTTAAAAAAAAAAGATAGCCACACAGTTGGCATTCTACTATACTCTCTCCCCTCACCACTAGGGAGCATCTATAAATTACGTGAGGTGTTTCCCTCCCCCCCTCTAGTGAGACTTCATGGTACGACTCCCCCCCCCTCCTCTGGTGAGACGTGGTCCTTGTGCCCCCCCCCCCCTCGCTCTCCTACAAAACGCCGTGGCAACTTTTTTAGACCTTTTTTTTTAAAAGGTCTCACCCATACTTTTCGCCGAAATACCCCCCTAAAATCGACCCTTTTTTTTTGCTCTATAGTCCAACGAAAATTTCAAAAACCTCACGTGAGATTTCCGTTGACCTTCCCCCCCCTCCCCCTTGGTGAGATTTCGCCGGACCCCCTCCCCTCCCCCCCTATTTCACCTCACGTAATTTATGGACGCCCCCCCTCCTACCGGCCACGCTTTTGTCCCTTCGGCTACCTGCCCCAAGGTCACATACCACAACCTTTTGTTTGCACTGTCCACCTATGCGAACTAGGAGCCCAGCATATGGCAAATATTTTCACGTAGTGTAGCACGTTAGTAATACGATCAAAGAAGACCTTATATTTGGTCTTCATCTTCATACTACAACATTGTTTTTATTATTATTTTAAGAAGTTATCAACTCCAGTTAACAATACTAATTTACTGGCGATGAGGCATGGAAAGATTTTGCAATAGGTATGAAAAGTAGTGCATGGAAGGGAAAGATGACCATGACCACAATCTGGCACTCGATTTCAGGCACAAGGGTGTAGGAAGATTCTGTTTTTTAGGTAAGGGTGTCAGGGATTGGAATGAGTTACCAAGAGAAATGATGAATATTTTACCGAAAATTTTGAATGAATTTAAAGATAAAATTTGTAGAGGGCAAATGTAGGTAGGTGCAGGATAGGGGGAAGATGGGTGTGTGGGGAAATTGCCACCGGAGCCTGTGCTCCATTGCAATTAAATTAAATTAAATTAAATTTCCTTCATATTTGTCCCCTTGGAATATCAAACACCTGTCGTGGCTCTTCCGTCATCGTTGTCTTCTTCATAATGAAGTACATCTATTCCGTCGCAGTTTTGGGGATCTGCCACTAGCTGCTGATTAACGGGATTCGGCGCATGTGTAGTCGGCGACTGACCCGGACTAATCCCCCGGTGCCAGTAACCTCGGGAGCCCTGTCTGCCCCGCCCAACCGCCGGCTGTCCATGTTGCGGTGGCCACCAGGAAATGGGCCCGCGACCGCAAAGTCCAGCGGCAAGAAACTGGCATTCTCACGGCCGCCTCGCAGTCCCATCACCCCACCTTCCCGAGCGAAATCCACCGCCCACAGCCACGTGTTAATCTGGACACATTCTGAAACCAAGACAGAGGGTGGTGAGTAAACGGTTAACGTTCTGGCTTCGCAGTCTCGAGGACCTGGATTCGAATACCTGTCCGGCCATCCATATTTAGGTTTTCCATGGTTTCCCAAAATCACTCCAGACAAATGTTGGGATGATCCTTCAAAACGCCATAGTCAAATTCCTTCCTGTTCCTTGCCACCAACCTTCTCAGCCTCTTAATGACCTCGTCGTCGACGAGGCCTAAAGCCATAAGTTAAAAAAATAAAAGGAAGTTAAACCCCACTTTAGGGTTATCACATGTCAAATACCACGGCTTATAACGATTTTGTGCTGCGTACAGAATCGTCTGGTTAAGAAATCCGTCTCTCTGTTTGCAGAGAGCTCGGTTTCTTGTTCAAACGAAGTGGTTTGGTGGGACACTGAAGATCGAGAAGTCCCTTGATTGAGTCTCCATTTCTTTTTTGGCATGTTCTTAGATTGATTTTACTTCTGTCAAAACTTTGATTTTTAACGTGAAGTGCGTTGTAAAGATTCGTAGTGTGGGTCCTCTGGGCGCTCTGGCCTCGCATTCGGGAGGACGCCAGTTCGAATCTCCGTCAGGACATTCATTTTTAGGTTTTACACGATTCCCCCAAATCACTTCAGGCGAATGCCGGGATGCTTCCTTCAAAAGGTCATGGCGGAATTCCTTCCCGTTCCTTGTCACCACTCCTATCCCGCCTCTAATGACCTGGACGTCGACGAGGCGTAAAGTCTTGGAAAAAATGTCTGGAAAATCGTGGGTCTCACATGCTCGGTGAGTTTAGCATGTCGGTTTAGGTGTTACAAAAGAAGCGGAATTCCGCAGAAATTTTAAATGTTTCCACTTACGCGGTCAAACATCCCTTAATAGTCTCATACGCAGTAAAGCCATATCCTTTAAATGAGCTTAAATTTCTGGAAATTATATGTCATGAAAACTGATTAACTTTGAGCAGCAAAAAAATAGTTATTAGTTTGAAGCTGTGAACTCTAAATCCCTGTAATCTCCTTGGAACTCCAAACATTTTCGGCAGTGGTCTCTTCCTAGTATGGTGTATTTCAGAAAGCCTTGTGGAAGTGAAAGAGAGCTAGGACGTAACATTTCTAGCTCGGGAATCGGTCAGAAATAGCAGGGAGTCTTGTCGGGATTGTAGCGAACTTGAAATGCCTGAATATTATATGAAAAATAAGAGGATGTCTGCCACAGTAGCGTACGGGCTAGAGTACTTGCTCCGTGAGCCGTGGGTCATCGTTTTGATTCCGACCGAGGGTATGCGTCTTCAAGTGTTGTGTGTCGTTTCCGTCGTGTGTTGTCTTAGTCTGATCAATGTACTGGAGAAACTGAAGCAATGGAAGATTCATCACCATCACTCCTGAGCTGGCCGTATTGCGTGAGTAGCCAAATGCCATTCAAAATAAAAAAAATAAAAAAAAAATAAAATAGGTGGAGTTGTTGTTGTAATGGAAGCTTCAATATTATGTTGCCACCGAATGTCGTAGTTTGAGTTAATAGCTTCACGAAGATAGTGGACTACCTCTACATACATATTTGGCTTTTTTTTAACCATCTGGGATACACTTGTGACTTAACTGCGCAGGAAATTCGTAGAAACTCATCTTATGAAGTTGTTGCAAACTTTAATTCGCCTTATTTTGTTGACAGGGTGGACAGTAAAATCGCCACTCAAACTTAGTTTCCGATACCCTAAAGACACTACTCAGCGTCATTCATGAAGATGTACAGAGAGGAGAAGTCACAAGCTGTACACCCTAAGATTACTGACGGTTGTAGATGGAGCCGATTCCTCTGCGTTGTGAATAGCTTCATCCAGAGATTCACGTATTCTCTGCCAATTCCGATGTCCATGCTCAAAATGCAGCGTTAATAACTGCTTTTTAATACCGAGTTACCCGGAGTTCTCGGAAAATGAAGTGACAATCATGCTTGACTTTTCCCCCTCTGTCAATAATTTCATCATCTTAATGACATACCTAATCATGGCGACCTATTCGTTGAACTGCAGTTACGCTGCGAATGGTGGATCATTTTCTATGCTGCTCATAGCATCTTTGACAAAACAACGCTCAATCTCAAAATGGTTACAACGAAGCTGCAGGCAAAAGTTAGTAAACAAATAAAATCAGTCTATGAAAAGCTATCACATACAGTCATTCACTTAATTAACGTATAAATCGAACAACCAGTTAAATGAACTGTCGTGAATATGTACTTTCGAAAATTCAACTGGGAGCTTCAGAGCACGTGAGCCAAGGTTATACCCTCAAACTAAAGTACCAATCAAAACATTCCTCTTGTACAAGCGTATTTATCGGAAGAGAAGTACTTTGATGGGCGGAAAGTTAACACCAATATGTCAACAAGAATTTTTTTTAGAAATTTTTTTTTTATTTTTTATATTTTTTACACCTCTTATAGTTTTCATGTTTGTTGCGCAAGGATCCATCTGCGTCAATCTCTGTTCCCGAAATGCAGTTTGTTCATAGATTAAACCTCTGTCGCACCTCAAAGTTGTAAATTACCAAAGTCTGTATTACAGGGTGATACGCTCTTCGTTAGTTAATCAATTAATCCGGTCGTCAATTGATGATGATTTCCTTTAATCACTTCGTCCTTCACAGATTAGGGAGCGTGCACAAACCACGTAGCTCCATTTTGGCCTCCTGTGAAACCCCCCTCCCCCCCATGTAGCCCAACGTGCCTTTGGCCTCTACCCCCCCCCCCCCCTCCCACGTAACTTTTTTCCCTTTTGATTCCAGAAGACATTTTCTACTGTTTTCTCTTGTCAGACTATTGTAAATTACATACTGAGATAATTAACTGAGGGAAATAAATATTCACATGCGGTTGTGAGTTCTGTTCCTCATTTTAACTGTGAAAAATGTTATGAAAGGAAAGCTACGTGGCCTGGCTCGGAAACCCTCTCCCCCCCCCAGCCCCAGCGTGCCATCCAGACAACCCCTCCCCCCCCCCCCTGGACCGAGCCACGTAGTTTGTGCAGGGTCCCTTACTTTCTTGGTCGCTAGGGGCTTTTGCCTTCCTCTAAAGGTTACTGATTACTGCTGTGGATTAAATAGTTCTACCAAATGACAACACTGACGATTCGCTTTTCAATTCAGTATTTATTTTCCGTGTTGCTCTAAGATAACATCAGGCATCAGACTTCTCCAAATACACTAAAACGTAACATACAAATATTCCAACGATTAAAGTCACTAACAGATATTCTGGCAACACTGACAACTAACTTTCAATTAACTACTCATCTTCGCCGCTCGCTTATATCAGACGCTACAGAAAAAAAACCAGAATCGCACAGAGAAAGCCGATCGATGTTTCTCGAACGGCGACAATGCAGCCAACAATCAAAACCACATTAAAACAATCAGAATTAATATAAAATCGTTCACAATTATTAGAAAACGCCTTGAAATGAAAGTTAATACTGTTTATATGCATTTACACATGAAATTATCAACATAATACATAATACTGTCCTTGATCGTATTATCATTTACACTGTTTCTTTCCATAAAACGATGTTTATTTACGTGACGAATGTATACAAATTCACAATTCATTACACAAAACCATACAAATACCTAATTAATCAGCTCCCATCGTGTCGTTGTCTGAAGTTTCTAGTGATTCTGTTGTGTTAGGCACCAGTTAGACAACATTCACTATTCTAGATCTAGAACATTTAGCGTTGTTAGTTTGCGTATTTCTTCATTCACGATACCTGTTACCATCTCAGGCCTATCTGTTCCCCTGTTTTTGTTACACTTGTCCTCCTTTCATAAATTATTCATTAAAATACTAGCTTTGCCCGGCATGCGTTTCAATGCCTCTTTTTATTTCTTAATTGGGTATGCATACACAAAACAGACAGATTTACATGTACTAAATAAATGAAAGACATCGCGAAAACCTGAATGGTTTCAAATGTAAATTTTGTTTATGAAGGGTGATTCCGTGAGAGTGGGTGAGTTTTTGTAAACCTAATGTAGGCAATACATTTATCTTTGTTTTAAATTATACGTGTGCAGTGTTCCATCAAAAATCTGATAAAAACTGAGTTTCTATAAACAACTTTTGAAATTAAGATGGGCGCTAGTAAGGGGAGAGAGGGGTTGGACTTTTCTAAACCAAATGTAGACAATACTTTTCTGTTTGCTTTAATGAATGCATGTGCAAAGTTCCTTCAAAATCGGATTGAAACTGTAGCTTTGTATAAAGAACATTGTCAAAAATTAATGGAGTAGAAAGAGTGAAGGGGTTGGGTTTCTGAAAATCAAATTTAGACAGTATTTTTTTCTGTTTGTTTCAATGTATATGCGTGCAAAGGACAATTGAAATCAGATGAAATTTGTCGGTATGTATAAAGAACGTTTACAAAAATAAGGGAGTGTAAAGGGGGAGTGAGGTAAGGTTTCTGAAAACCAAATGTTGGCAGTATTTTTGTATTTATTTTAAAGTATACGTGTGCGAAGTTCCATCGAAATTGGATTTAAAAAAAATGAGGATTCGTATAAAATTAAGGTTTGTAAAGGATGCTAGGGGAAACCTGCCTAATCCAATTGTGAATCGAATCGATTCTCGAATCAACTTCTGGTGTACCCGGGAGTAAGGATTGCCACCAGTTACTATTACTCTCTATCATTAAAATTTTGTATATAAAATATCTTGTTCAATTTTGCCTGGGCGCAATGGAAGGAGTCCTTCCAGAATTTTCAATAATCATTTAGAAATGTAATTATTTGTTTTATTATAAGGAAATTTATATTAATTTTAGATACTGACACTTGCATTTATTGTTATTAGCATAAGGAAAGTTGATTTGCATTGACTAACACATATATCAAGAAAATTAAAAATTGATTAAATAAACAATGCAATGACAGATCATGAACAAAGTCCGACTAACTCAAAATAAAATCAGAGAACACAATTCTCTACAGGTTTTCGCTTTCGGGCACAATGCGCCACACTTTGACTCGGTTTGTTCTGGCAGAATAAAAAATTGTGTAATTATCATCTAGTTGATGTTTATATTGTAGTCAGCGCTGTCCGTTCTTCTGGAATTTCTGTGCACAACACACACAAAACAAAATTTAATCGTCGCACTATGTTTACACTGGACGAGCACTTGCTTTGGAACACATTCGATGATTATCCTTTCGAATGGCGTCTCACTGGCCAGCTGCAATCGTCTCCTCAAAACGAGGGTTTAGCGTAAAACAGAAGAAAAAAAAACTTGTCTGAACTTATCATCAAATAATAGTGTTATCCTTCCACGCATACACGCACACAATCGCTCTGTACTTCTCGCACCGCTAGCACGGGCGGACTGTCCCCACTGAAGGAATGTGCGGTTCAATTATCTCGTTTCTCATCTCCAAACACTTGCACTGCACTACAAAGGGTGCCGCGATGATTGCACTGCGAAATAGTCTCTTCTGCTCACACCCACCAACGCTTGCTAGAAAAATATGAAGTTTCCGCGAGCGGACCGCTTCAAACTTAATCACACACAAAATTTCATACAAAACAGTCCAGCCGTTTAGGAGGAGTTCAGTCACATAAACGAGGACAGAAGAAAAACATATATACAGATTTATCCTGACCATGATGTCTTCTTTCTTATGATTCACATCAGGAAGCTTCCATCTTCTATTGCCTGAACACTTCCTCAAGCTTAGTGTTTGATTTAGTTATTCCTCTCTTCTCCTTAATTTCGGTTCTTAAATGTTCGGATATTTCTGTTATCAATTTCTGCTTGTCAGTGTTCGCAGTATAAAATGGCACGCTCGTTACGAAACAACTAACAACTTATTTCCTTACTTAAATCGGAATTCTTGCATGACAATAACGCTTACAGCTTTCTGTAAGATATTTATCCTGTTGATACAATACTTATAAACGCTAGTAAGCAAACACAAATGATGTGTCACCGGTTTTACTGCCTCGTTCCAGGGATGACGAGTTGTCGTTCGAGACACCTGACTGCTTCGGCAAATCAAGTGAGCGAGCTCTGATCTCGACCGGAGTCTCGAACAATGGTCGCGAGAGACGGTCGAACGAGATATCGCTGCGGAGGAGACCGTTAGCTGCAGGCCATTGTGCCTCAGAGGTCGTCCGCAGTGTCACGGCCCCGCAGGAGATTTATTGTGGCTCCACAGGATTGCAGGCGTATCTGCTGTCTCCTTCCCGAAACCGTTTGCCTGTTTCGGAACCTCTGAGTCCAACTTGTTTGTATATCATATGTTGTAAGGTCACCACCGCAGGATGAACTCGAAGCTAGAAGATTTTTTCTTCAATACAATCACTGTAAAATACAATTGAATTAGCTGTAACCTTGAAAACATCGCTTACAGATAAAGCAGATACTAAACTAAATATAATGTACTATATAATTTCCTAAGGTCACTCACTCACTCGCCTCGATCGCTATTGGCTGGAGAACGCTGTCATGTGTCAGCCTTCGCTCGCAAATCAACAGCCACCAGATGGTGTCAGAAGAAGAAAATCGAAGTTATATCCACAATTTAATATCTAAACAACTGCTACCAAATTAATCGCCATAATACATTTATTAAGTTTGCTCCTCGTAGCACTTCATAGTTAAAAAAATATCGATAAACTTTACGGTTGAAAAAACATGGAACTTCTTTTCAGTAACATATTGCGAATGAAAGCAACATAAAATAAACTTTAAAATTACTCATGATCTCTGCTGTAACCACGAATGCCAATTGTAATTCCGACCTAAGCTGAATTTTAATCAAATCAAAACTTTTGATAATGCTGTTGACCAACGTTTATACATTACGATTTATTTGCTTTTTACGTATTTTACTGACCACTTTCCTTAACGGTATTTGTTCATGTTCGCTGTACGTGAGTCATTAGCTTGTTTAAAGTGGTCATCAGAACAAATATGTTACCGAATCGATTATTCTTGCAATTCATTTCTTCGGAGTTGTTCAACTGTTTAATAATCTGGAATCTGTATTAATTTCTCTGGCCGTTATACTAAGACAAAAGATTACATTTGAATGCTCATCGTCACTAAAAAAAAACAACGTGATGCTTTAGAAGCAAACAAGAATTCTTCAAATTTTGCAGCGTGAACTTCTGGGGTCAAATCTCATACAAGTCGAGTTTGTATTTCAGCAAGTTCGAGTCTATGAGCTTTGAAACAATTATACGAAGCGCGATCCTCTCTGTCCGCGTTTAATACGGCAATTAATACAATTGAGATCTTCTAGTTGAAGAGATTTTATTCACCCTAAGAAACACTGATCTAGTACGTATTGTAACAGACCAGCCTGCTACTAGGGGATCTGTTTTCACTGCACGAAGTGAATTATTTGTATATTTTAACATTTATTTACTCCTTTACCAAACAAAGTATTTTAATTAATAAACAAGCATTTAAATACAAGAAATTGAAATCAACAAAAAAACGGTATTATTTCTATTATTATTTTTGTCCAGCCGCTCATATAGGGATTAAAGTTTTCTTTCTAGAGACATGAGAGCTTCTTACCTGACAAGCTTCCCTGTCCAGGATAGTGAACGGGTTATTAATTTAATCCCAGAAACAAATGCACTGTATTGAACCGTAACACATTACCAGATGTCCGATGACGTCACCAGCATGCTTCAGATGATTTCCTAGTGTATGAAATATTGTCACACGCAATTCCGACTAACACATCTCCCCACGTGGTGAATGGTGGCGGCGCGTGCTCTCCCACCTCCACTCTCTTCAAAGTCCCGTCCTTCTTGTTGTGCAGATCCCTCCAGCTACACACTCCCCAGCATACTTTTGGGTGACAGCTCTCCCAGCCAATCACCCGTCGGCACATGCAAAAAGAAGAAGCGCTACATTTAAGTACCGTCCTGCAGCGCCCCCTCACACTCATTCAATCTCCTCCCACACTCATTCAACCCCTAACAGATGGCATGGGTGGTGTCTCTTTGCCACCACCGTGGTCCCGAAGTGGAGTGACAGGTGTCACTACAATATTTGGTCTGATCAAGTCAACCTGTCATTATCTTTGACGCGAAAACCTGAAACTAGTCTAGGCCTGTGACGATACGCAAAAAACTGTCATGGGCTTTCAATAGTAATAATTCCATCTGGTCGTAATGACGTGGTGACAGGTTTTTTTTTTGCCTGCGTATTCTGCCCCTGTCGTAGCCGCCTTAACCTAACCCGGCAGTCATAACGGGTATAGGGTACTTACAGTTAAACGTGGAATCTGTACCCCGGAAGCATTCTGGAGGAATTCACATTACACAGCAAGCTGTGCCAGAGATCAAGGTCGGGTTAAGGGCCTATGAAAATACATCTACACCTACATCTACATATATACTCTGCAATTCACAAAATTGAGGGTGGCAGAGGGTGCTCAGCACTAAAGCTAATCTCTTTGTTGTGCATTCCAATCCCTAATGGTACGAGGGGAAAAAAGAATTCATATAAGAATCATTGCGGCACCTTATTTCTCTAATCTTATCTATCCTGTCATTCCGGCTCAAATAGGTTGGTGGACGAAGTATTTCACTACACTCGTGAGTGAAAGTGGGAGTAGGGCCTACGCATGTTTACCAATAAGTTTAAACGAATCGTGCGTCGTCTATCTACCAGAGACTCCCAGCCTAGTCTACTAATCAGTTCTGTGACGCTTTCATAAGGACTGTAGCAAGCGGTCACGAATCGAGCTGCTCTTCTCTGTACTATCTCTATACTTTCGATCAACCCCTTACGGAACGGATCCCAAATGGCACAACAATAGTCCAAATGTGGACGCACAAGAGATTTTTACGCTATCTCCTTTGTTTGTTCATTACAATTTTTCAATGTTTGACCTATGAATCGCAGCCTAGAATTAGGTCTACCTACCAACGAATTAATGTGTAAGTCCCATTTCATGTTCCTTTGTACTGTTACTCCCCGGTAAGGCAGGGATTTGAACCGAAGATCTTTTGATCGCCAGTCAGACACCTTAACCACTGAACCACTAGACCGCTAGCGAGCCGAATAAATTATTACCAAAGCAAACAAGACATTTACTGGAGTCAAAACTGATGATTTAATGGCACCAATAAATTGTACGGCTTCCATTATGCAAGTTCCTTTGTTCAGGTATGTGTTGAGTCAGAAATGTCTCCTCTCTTGGAAGAAATGCTAGATAAAGTACAAGGAATCTGGAGTGCAGTTCTTCTAAGCTGACAGTGTGAATGGGTAAAACTTTATGTTCGTGGAGTTTCACAAAGGTACCTGACAGACTTGATGTGTAAACAAGCGGGCGACGAGAGACGAATCACTATGAATGCTTATCGATGATCAGCGACAGCTGCGATTTAGCCCTCGCAGGAAACGATTAAAATCGAACACGGTCGCTTCAAGAGCGACACGTGGAAAAGTTCGTTAGCCACTCGCTTTTATCAGCGTTCTAGGATCTAACGATCCAACTTTATGCCCAAATGTTCACTCTTAGATGCGAGCGGGAAACAGTCAATATAGATACAAAGTCTCACTTAACTGGTTTTGGAGATTATCTCACATTTACATCAGACCGAGGGTATTTTCTTTCAAAGTATGTACATCAATTTATTACGTTGTCTCTAAATTTCTTGCCCTCGCAATTAATAGCGGCAAACAATGACATGTTGGAATTTAACGAAAGTTTTTAAACACCAAACGTAAGCTTCTTGATACATTTTCTGAATTTGTCACTAGTATTTGGTGAACGCAGGAATCTTGAGTACAGGAAAAAAAAGCAACCAATCAGTTTTTGCCAGCTATATAAACATGTATTTCCAAAAAATCCTGCCTCATTTTAAATATTGTAAATAAATGTAAATAAAAAAGTAAATATAATTTACCTATTTTCACTAACAGCCAGAATATAATTTGTGTTTATTTAAATGCATACTACAGAAGATTTAATGTATTAATCAAAATCAGATATTTATTTGTTTTGTAAGAACGAAGCTTTCCACGGTTTTGTAAATAAATAAATTTTCTAGCACCGGGAATAAGATTTTAATTTTCTGCTCCATCCCCAGATGAGATATGTGATAAGACACTACTCCTACCTTCAGTCGGACTCTAAGCTTCAATGGCTGTAAGTGAAACACCGTTTGGTAGCAACTGTTTTTTTTAATTTTATTATTATTATTTAATCTTAGACACGTTTCGCCCTTGTGGGATGGGGCATCGTCAGTGAGAACTTGGTAGAGTCAATAACATGCTAGTCTGTTTTTTGTAACTGCTTTACGTCTCTTTTTAACATCGAGGTCTTTAGAGACGGGAAAGGATGGGGGGCAAGGATGGGGGCAAGGAATGGGAAGGAATTCGGCCATGGCCTTTTGAAGGAAGCATCATGTTAGTCTGGAGCAACTCTATTTGCATTTCTGTAGAACACAAAGGCAAAAAAGCTTCTCAGATTGAATAATTAAAAATTAACAATTTTTGACAAACGGTGTTGCATTTACAAACATTTAACAAACAACGGCGGAAGAATTGCCAGAAATCAATTTATATCCTAAGCTTCAAAGCTGTGAAAACTCAGTTGAGATCCGTGGAGTAATTTTTAAACAAAGCCATATCGTAGTAAAAAAAGTTAAATATTCAGAAGAGATTTTAATTTCCTGTTGTCAGAAGGTGACCGTATGAGCTCAGATTATAGGTCTCAACCCTAAACTGTCGATCTGTGAATACCACATCAAAATTTGCTCATAAGTTTTCACGTGATGCCAGAACTTATATAAAAACACACAAAAAATGTTTAATAAAAACTGCTCGTTTCAGGGACCTCTAAACAATCCATACCAACCCCTTTTTTGTAAACGTCTTCACTGTACAGACACAGTGGCGATACAGTATCATAATAGTAATAGGCTACGTCTCGTAGAACACTTCCAGGTATGATCGAAGCCGAAAATTTCTCCGACTCATACCTATGGTCGCAGATTCGGGTCGGGTCTGGGGATAGGTTAGTTTTAATTCAGTATATCGGTCAAATCAATAACATTTATGATAAAGTAAACATTGCACTTGAGAAAACAGAAATACAAAGTTTAGCTGGCTGTGTTGGCTAAGAGGCCATATAAGAGGCAAATTATAAAAAAGGTAAAAAAGAAATTTTATTGGAGAGACAACTATTCCATATGTAACACAATTACTGACTGATGTTTTGCTTATGTTTCGTTTATTGTTTATGTATCATATCTCAAAAAGAACATTTTTTTGGGGGGGGGGGGGAAGAAAATGGTGACTTTCGCAAATACGTATATCAGTACCAAAGCGGATTCTATGAAAGTTCAAAAAGAGCTGTTTCCAACCAGCATGTAAAATTCGTAAGTTGAGTATATTTTGATAAAAGTTATGTTTACATATAACGCAGTTTTTCTTAACAACGCCGTGTACATTTACAGCTACTAACGATATCCCATTCCACAAGGCCGAAACACGTCTGAAATTGATTAACAGACTGTGTTTTCATTTACACGTATTTTAGAAGCATCTGCGAAAGAATGGTGTATCTGTTCAGTGGCGTCTCTCCCAAACGAAAGACCTTTTATCAGTGCCCGAACAAGAATTTATCTCCCACTCGTGTCATTTCCACTGGCTGAAATCAATCCACCGAATCTTAATCTGTTTTGTCAAAAAAAAAAAAATGTAGTAATTGAAGTGAATACCATATGTGCTCCGATTGTGAATTCGATCCCATAACCACGGTTTGCCATACGACCCACGGGGTCGGCCTATGGTTGCGAACTTGTAAGATCTAATTCGTCCGATTAATCTCAGATGTATTACAAATATATACAGGGTGTTACAAAAAGGTACGGCCAAACTTTCAGGAAACATTCCTCACACACAAACAAAGAAAATATGTTACGTGGACATGTGTCCGGAAACGCTTTCTTTCCATGTTAGAGCTCATTAGAGGCGGACCAATTCCATGGCCCCCACGCTCTCCTGACCTCAACCCCCTTGACTTCCATTTATGGGGGCATTTGAAAGCCCTTGTCTACGCAACCCCGGTACCAAATGTAGAGACTCTTCGTGCTCGTATTGTGGACGGCTGTGATACAATACGCCATTCTCCAGGGCTGCATCAGCGCATCAGGGATTCCATGGATGCATGTATTCTCGCTAACGGAGGACATTTTGAACATTTCCTGTAACAAAGTGTTTGAAGTCACGCTGGTACGTTCTGTTGCTGTGTGTTTCCATTCCATGTTTAATGTGATTTGAAGAGAAGTAATAAAATGAGCTCTAACATGGAAAGTAAGCGTTTCCGGACACATGTCCACATAACATATTTTCTTTGTTTGTGTGTGAGGAATGTTTCCTGAAAGTTTGGCCGTACCTTTTTGTAACACCCTGTATAAAGGGAGTCAAAAAAATTTACAAAGATACGATATTAAAGGTTCAATCTTCCACAAGGACTGAGGACGCCTGGTAATAAGGTGTATATATATTACAGACAGGTAAGAACAATGTATTTGTGTATATATGTGTATACGTGTACACAGACCGCTTCCTGCGCGAAGTTAGTATATATATTATATACAAGTATAATCTAATACTTTCACTGCTGACCAAGTGCTACACTCATGCTTTAGCTAAAGATAAACTGCTATTACAGCATGTTCGTGACGTGAACTCTTAAGGTTTTACCCATCCAAAAATCGTCCAACGCGCCTAAAGAAGTTTTCACTTAAGAAATCCGCCTAGTACGTTGGACAACGACTTCTTTGTAAACAGTGCTTCCTGGGTCGAATCCTCATTGACCGAAAAGGACAGCAGAGCGTCCCAAGCCCCCCAAAAGTCCAAAAGTGACTGAACACGATTTTTTTTTTTTTTACTGCTTTACGTCTCTCAACAACGAGGTCTTTAGAGAAGGGAAGGTATGGGGCCATGGCCTTTTTTTAAGGAAGCATCTCGGCATTTGACTGGAGTCATTTGGGAAACCATGGAAAACCCAAATCTGGATGCCCGGACGGGGATTCGAACCGCCGTCCTCCCGTATGCGAGGCCAGAAAGTTATCCGTTACACCACCACGCTCGGTCTGAACACAAAAACCATGGAGCTGTCATGTACACATCAACAACACTTGAGCAAATGTGGATCAAACTAAACGTTACATGACACATGTACTGCATCGAGGTACATAAACTGCGACAGTAGATATACACGAGAGTAGTCTGTTACTCGGCAGATCCGGTGCTACGGGAGGGGGATGGGAGGGGGGGTAAGCGGGGCAAATGTACACCGGGCCTACCGGCCGAGAGGGGGTCGTTGGCCGACCCGAGGGCCCCCCTCCCCCCCCCCCGCTTCAAAGAAAGGTCGCCCATCTGGCCTGGGGGAGGGCTCCACCCCCCTGAAATTGCTACGGGTGCCAACCTGTTATGTCACTGCTAAGAACTCAACGCTTACCCGGGGCCCGAGAATCCTAGCGCCGGCCCTGTAACCCGGAAATCCAAGTGGCGTTGTCTGCCTCGGTTACCGGTAAGGCACCGTTAGGGCGCGACTCATCCGGCGGGTAACGTCGAGCCATTACCGACCGCGGACTGCGGAGCAAACGAGACGCGGAAGAAGATGGCTATCGGCGAATCCGGCGCACAGTATTTATTAAAAGCCTGTTACGTGCAGTCAGGCGGGCGGGCGGTACTCCCGTGACCTGCCAGCTATCTGCACATCGGCAACAGGTGGAATGCCACGACACCGTTCACAAACGGCAGAATTATCCTCTTAAGTTTTCTTAGATAATAAATTTTGAATATCAGATAAGGGTTTCGATGGGTTGGAATGCGAATACGTAAATTGACGTCTTCCATTCAAGTCTGAATGCTTCATTAACATCTTACAACCATGTTTCCATGTATGAAGCTATGGTGACAAAAGAGCTAGTAGGTAATCACTAGGGTTCGGATCTTTAGGAAAAGTCATATTTTTTTCCTGCCTTCTTTTTGACCTGAAATGCAGAAATAAACACTGATTCGACGTTTCTGATTGTATTTAAATGTATTTTATATAGCCTATAAATGCATATTTGGACCATTTTCCTAATTATGGTCATATTTCAGCAATTTTTATGGTCATATGGTCATATTTTGAGAAAAAAACTGGTAATTTTTGATAGAAGTTGTAGATGAAAAGAAATTAAGATAATTATTCAGAGAAATATATTCCTGTTATACATTGGAGAAAGAAACGAAACTAATTGTAACTAAATTGTTCAGAATTCACCAGCCAAGAATTAAAGTTATAAATTATTGTCACTCTCTAAACGTTAATGTTCCGCCCGCTTTTTAAATTCGACTATGCAGCAACAGCATGCCTGTGTCGAGCCGCGTCAATCAATGTCTCACTTCCGACGGTATCGCGGGAATTGAGTCCACTGCAGTGACCCACCGATGAGTTGAGAGGAATCAATTGTCTTCCTATGATTCAGTACGGCGAAACTGCTGCTTAACGGGAAACCCGTCCCTACCTGGGTCAGGTATTCCCCACATACCAGACTCTCCGCGTCGAAACAAGCACAAAGCCTTCAGCCACTCATGCACTGTCACCAATGCTTTTGAAAATAATCCTGAACCAGTGTTAAATCTGCAGTGGATCAGTGAGTACCGCCATGTCGAAAATAAAACTTTCTGAAAGTGTAAAGTTACGGAGTTACGTAAAGGAATTTGGAGAGGAGTATTTTAGCACAGGTGAAAGAGTTCTTTTCTGTAAATTATGTGAAACTAAAGTGAATGCAACAAAGCGATTTCATGTGCAGCAGCACTGCAATACATCAAGACACAAGAATAACGTAATACGACATTCAACTCGACAAAGCAAACAGCGACTTTTCTTGGATACATCTACAGCTTCGTCGTCTTCCAAATTATCAATTTTTTCTAAAGAACTCTGTGAAATGATGGTATCAGCCAACATCCCACTTAATAAAGTGAACAATGAGCATTTCAAATCGTTCTTGGAGAAATACACAACACAGACGATTCCAACCGAATCAACATTGAGGAAGAACTATTTACCGTCTTGTTATGAAAATGTATTGCAGGCAATCAGAACTAAGATAGGCACCAATAAGATCTGGGTATCAATGGATGAAAGTACTGATGCTTGTGGGAGATACGTTGTAAATGTTATCGTTGGAACCCTACTTTCTGACAGACCGGGTGATATATTTTTACTGGACTGTGAAGCTCTTGAATCAGTAAACCATTCAACAATTGCCGTCCGTTTCGACAACGCTATGAAACTGTTATGGAGCGGTGAAGTTAAGCGAGAACATGTCTTACTATTTGTGACCGACGCTGCGCCGTACATGGTAAAGGCTGGGAAATGTCTGAAGATGTTGTATCCTTCGATGGTGCATTTAACCTGTCTCGCTCATGGATTACATAGAGTTGCCGAGGAAGTAAGACTAAATTTTCCTGATGTTGATAGGTTAATATCAAATGTAAAAAAGATATTTGTTAAAGCTCCAATGAGAGTGGCAAAATTTAAAGAAGAAGCACCTTCCATCCCTCTTCCACCACAACCAGTACTTACTCGTTGGGGCACATGGCTCGATGCAGTTAGCTATTACTGTGAATATTATGAAAACATACGGAAAATAGTTTCTAATTTTGATAGCAGTGAAACATCTTCCATAAAAATTGTCCAAGAACTCTTTTCCAGTAATTTGTTCAGAAATTTGGCGTACATAAAGACAAGTTTTTCAGGTATCACAACTGCGATTTCGCGTCTTGAAAAAATTGGTCTAGAACTGAATGAAAGTTTGGCGGTCGTTAAAAGAGTGGAAACCGAAATAGGCCAAGCAGGGGGCAGTGTGGCTAGTTTGCTGAAAAACAAATTCGATAAAGTGTTGTGTGGGAATAAAGGATATAAAACAATTTGTAAAATTAGTGAAATTTTACATGGTGGCGAATCTGTTTTGACTGAAGACGACCCACAATTAAATTGCAGTGACCTGACTCTGTTTAAGTACGCTCCCGTCACATCTTGCGATGTCGAACGAAGCTTCTCACACTACAAGACAGTTTTAAGTGACAACCAGAGAAAATTCCTCTTCGAGAACTTGAAGATGCATGTGGTGATATACTGCAATGCTGGCATCAAACAAGAATAAAAAATGGTATGTACACTAATTCGCAACAAATGTATAGTAAATTTCCATTTTTAAAAGTAAAATTCTAGTAATCCATTCTTTTACAGGAACAAGAAAATAACTTTCAATAAAATTAATTTCCCAATCGTACAGTGAGTGCATAGAAGCAAATTATGCTGTCTACTTGAAAGCGACACAGCTACATAAAATAAATTATGTACATTTGAGCATTTTTAATGAATAAAAAATTTAATGTTTGGTCATATTTGGTCTCTTTTAGGTCATATCTACCCATTTTTAAGGTCATATTTGCCTGCATATTTCGCGATTTTTTGGGTCCTAAAGATCCGAACCCTAGTAATCACCAATACTTGCCGACGGCTCAAGAGGTGACGGAACAGCTTCTTGTATAGCAGACACTTGTACTATTAATTTCCTTTCCCATTTACTTCTCCGATTTACAAATTTTAATTTTAAATTCCTTTAGCGTTTTTGGTAAACTATTCATCACTACACTTGGTAATTTGTTCCAATCCCTGACGATAAACGGCCCTTACCGGAAAGTAAACCAGGATTCGATGGTGCCATGAGATGCATAAGTCTGTATCGTAGAATAAGAACTTGTGTAAAATCGTGGCTAAGTCCTCTAATAATATCATTATCAACAATGAAAATTCAGGACTCTAGCCTGTATAGCGGGCAAATATGTCCGGTGAAATAATTCTATTGATGGATGTGCATGGAAGGGAAAAGATGACCATGACCACAAGCTGGCACTCGATTTCAGGCACAAGGGTGTGGGAAGGTTTTCTTTTTTAGGTAAGGGTGTTAGTGATTGGAATGAGTTACCAAGAGAAATGATGAATAATTTACCGAAAACTTTGAAAAAATTTAAAGATAAAATTTGTAGAGGGCAAATGTAAGTGGGTGCAGGATAGGGGGAAGATGGGTGTGTAGGGAAATTACCACCGGAGCCTGAGCTCCATTGCAATTAAATTAAATTGTGGAACCTAAACTTCTTTGGGTCATCAGAAAGGAAGTATAGAGTCAGATCTAAAGCGCAATAACGCGGAAATGTTGCTACCTCGTTTGTATTATCACTTTTGGAACTTAATGCATGCATTTTCCGATGCTCCGTAATTCTACATTACATTACCAGATTCTTGTTAGATCGTTGGTATTAAGAGCGGTCGAGGATATGGTTCTTCCGCTCTCCAAGTATATGCCATTTAAAATTCGTTATTTACTATTTCTCTTCAATGAGACAGAGGTTTCCACTCAAAAAGAAAAATGTATCATCTACATTAACATGCGTCACCTTCTACAAAGGTATACTGCTACCGGTCGGTAAAAGTAACATTAATCCATTAACAAGTGTGCTCCTATATATCCCGTATACTGTAATACGCTCTAATCTTCGCTGAGACGTTGTATCGTACAATGTCAAAAGCTTTCTGAAAATCGTTCATCGATAATTTTCATAAAGTCATCACACGACATGTCCCCCCCCCCAGGAATTCTTGTTCATGGTGTCAGAATGTGAATTATTCTGAGATATGGTGTAAGAATATGTTAAAAATCTGAAACTACTGCCAGTTCTTATGTTTAGTTTGTACTCTTTGTTAGAGTATGTAAGAATACCTTATAACATCAATGCACTTCGAACTGGTGACGGGAGTGTGGATAGTGACAAGAAAATATTGTACTTATTACTTCATAACAGGACTACCGTAATGTCTCGTTATGGGGGGTATTGCCTTATGTAAATACAGTTATCACGAGAATTCTCATTAGGTCGCTGTATGACGAGAACGAAGCTTTACGAGGAGCTTTCTTAATGAGATTGTGTACGTCATGTAATAAACGACGTAAGCGGCCGTCATCAAAACGATATAAAACATGGCAGCTACTCGCAGACATCTTAAGACGGTGTCAATTTCTACCTGTCGTAAATGTAACTTTTCAATTTCAAGTTATAAAACTGAGAACGTCGAGAAACGAATACCCAACAAGAGAATGAGTGGGAATGCTAAAACGGGATGCCCGAGAATGTTTCTTTCGAAATTAGAGGTTATTAGTATTCACAAAAAATAGCAAATACGCCAAATCATATTTACAATATTGACTAGATTACGGGTCTAGTCATAAAAATATTATACCAGCATGCAGTCTGACTTATATTCACCAACTATACAAGGAAAATAAATTCTCTTTCCAATTTAGTAAGTGTGTTAACAATGCAAACTATTTAATTCTATAACTGCAAAGTGCAAGAACATCTACAACGTAAAAGGAAAATTGTAGTGCAGAGAATGACAGTAAGTCGTTTCTAAGCACAACAGGAAAAAATAATTATTATTTGCTCACGGATTATGAATCATATGGCTGTGATGCATGTCTATCAATTGTACGTTAATGCAAAATTACATTCTTCGAAACTGTAATCTGTAATCACTGAAATGTGTTTTAATTTGATGGAAACTAATTAGCCATAAAAAATATAACTGGAAATTTTTTTATATAATATTCCGTTTAGGAATAAGTACAGTTAACAGAAACATTGTACTCTCAAAGATGTTACCCTTTATCTAACTATTCTAATACCAAAAATTCTACATTACGACCTACTTGGTCGAGCATTTTACAATTGTATTCGCATTTGCAAACGATGTAGACGACTAACCACCAAGCGGGTCAGGCATACTACCTAATTAATTTTCTACTATTGTTTGCTAACTACAACTAATAAGTCCCTCTATCATGCTAACTACATCATTACTTCTGTACCACGGCAGTTCTATCATTACCGTGGCGCCACAGTCTGATGATGAATTCATATAGAACTCGACGAAATAAATAAAAAATATTTTTTTTTGATATCTCCCTCAGTTTTCGAAATATTGCAAGTCAAAAATCAGTTATAGGTATAGTTCCTTATGCTTTTGGAGACGTTTCTTCTCGTCCAGGCCATACTTCAACCTAACAACAACTACTAGGAAGAAAATAAAACACCTATAGTGCACCGTGTAGATATAGTGGTTTTTGTCAGATTTTTTTTCTGGTCCAGGCCAGATCACACCCTAATCTCCTCACTTTTCAGATACAATATCTCGAGAACTAAACGAGATATCAAACAAATGTATTGTTTATTTTCGATTTGTCTCGTGGAGTTACATACGAAATTCATCATCAAATTTGGGTATGGCGAAATTTTTCTTCTGGTCCAGGCCGCATTTCAAACAACCACGACAATTTTGAGATCCGATATCTCGTGAACTAAGTGAGATATCAAAAAAATTTATTCTTTACTTTCAATTTGTCTAGTCGAGGTACATCAGAATCCACCATCAAAATGCGGTACCACGGTTATCGTAGAATCCCCTGTTCTATTTCTAACTGTAAAACAATACCTATTACGGTTAGTATTTTGGAACCCCAGTCTTCCTGAATGTCGCCCACCGTAGCATTACCTGGGATGGCGTCAGCGACTCCTTTTGATTTGCCGCATAGCGCCCTTTGTAACGTAACAGGTTACAAAGGAAACAGTGAAATAGTGTTGGTTAATCTGGGATAAGAGTTGGTTGCCATGGGGACAAAGAGTAACAGACATAGAACGATTAATAACGCGAGTGTGTGTACGGGTCTTTACTATTCAATCAGTCACTGTTAAAATTGCACCTTATAATCTTCGGAGATCTTACTTGTTGAATGTAGTTGGAATGAAAAAGAAAAGGAAGGATATTAAAGTTTTAAATTAGTAAAAATATAAAAGACTACATTTCATCAATTGAGGGGGTGTAACAAGAGGAGATATTCCTATAGAAATACGACACCATGACAGGTCGGAAGGCCATGGAGGTCTGTCCTCTCATTTCGTACTATGTCTGTTATCGATGGTAGTTCGTCTGTTGTTGGTTGTTGACACCGCCTTCGCATTCCCGCTGTTGCTGTCAAGTATTTGTGTGTATGATACTGAGATCCACTTGTTGCAATAAGCCTCTATCTGCAAGACTGGACTGGACTGGTTCTTGACGCAATGGATCATAATGAATTTTTCGCAATTCCGCGGTTAATAGGCACTGTCACACATGGTCAGGTGTGCCCCTGTCCACACTCGCACGACTTGTTCTCTGTTGGTTCTCGCATGTACAGCTGACCGATGTTCTGGCCGTGTACGGTTTTGTGGTGTAGTAATCCCAGAGATACATTTAAATGCCTCACCTGAATTCCCCTTTTGACGTTGGGGAATTTGTTTGATGCTCATCTAACCGTTGTTGTGATGTTCAAATCGTATTGGCATTTGAAATCTCCTGTGTCCGAACGATTTCTTCCATCCACATTGCCAATTTTTGCCAGCACCTTCTCTTCATTTCAAGATCCAGGTGACACCCGCCAATCAACATTGTCAGGGTATACACTGATGAGCCAAAACATTAGGACCACCTTCTTGCTAGTATATTGGGCCACCTATCGAACACAATACAGCAGCGAATCGGCGTAGCATGGATTCTAAAAGTCCTTGGTAGGCTTCCAGAGGTATCTGATACCAGATTTCTACGCACAGGTCACGAAATTCCTTTAAATTACGAGCCAGCGATTTGTGGGTGCGGCTCCTGGCTAAGAGTATCTCGAAAGCGAAGAGACTGGTAGGTTGTTCGCGTGCTACGGTAGTGAGCATCTATGGAAAGTGTTTGTAGGACGGTGAAACCACGAGTAGGCGATAATGTGATGGACAACCACGCCACATCACGGAACGTGGGTGTTGGAGGTTTTTCCGCTCGGTAAAGCAGGATAGCGGGTGATCTGTGGCACATCTGAAGGAAGAGTACAATTTGGTACTTTCAGAAGTGTTTCACAGCACAAAAATCGCATTCCTGCCACAGATCCTCCCCTATCCTGCTTCACAGAGCGGGCAAGCCTCTGATCTCTACGTTCTCTGGAGTGGCGTGGGTGTCCACCACATTGTCGCCTGCTCTTGGTTTCACCATCCTAGAAACCCTTTCCGTAGATACTCTCTAGAGTAGCACACGAACAGCCAACCAGCCTCTCAGTTCCGGAGATTCTCGTTCCCTTTTTTATTTACTGGAGATATAAATATATTTTAATATCTTAGAATAATTTTGTATATTTAAAACTAAATACGTGTTCCTTTGTTAAAGTTTTCACTAGATTTTAATTTTCTGTACTATTCCCAGGAGGGGTAGTGTGATTAATATTATACCTCGGATTTTAAGTCGGTTACCTGAGGTTTAAAGCTGTAAGAAACCCCATAAAATAAATTAAAAAGTGTTGGCGTTTCAGCGACCTCAAACCAGTTGATTCCAATAATTGTATCAATATGCAGACATAGTCCAATTAAAGTTATACGGTAGTATCGGGTTCAGGTAAATTTGGATATTTTGTTCTTATTATTTTGTTTTTAATATAGCGAACATTTGTTTTTAAATCCAGATCATATAGGCTATTTCCTTTCAAATAGTACTGAAAATATTTGACCATAAAAAATTATTTAGTTTCACAACGTCGAGTTACAAAATAGTGTGATTTCTATAAAATAATACTAAGTAACAACTCTGTGAATTGAACTGTTCAATATTTCGTGCGACAAACAGCTAGGAAGCTCTCACAATAGTCTCATACGTCAGTTGTTCCCTCGTTATATTGTTCGGACATTCGTGTTGTTTAAAGTAGTATAGAATTTGTAGTGAACAGTCAGAAAAAAGTCCTGTGCCAATCCACATAGCCTGAAATAAATATTGAGCCCTATTCAAATAACAAAGTGACAATGCTTATATTGTATCACACAAAACAATTTTTAACAGTCTCATCTCTTTGTACCAAATCTGTGCCAAAACTGTGAATAAAGCAAAGCCCTTTAGTCTGCACCATTGTGAGATAGATTTTAAGTTGTCACAAATTCCAGATGTGTCCTGACTGGAGCTATAGTTTACCTATAAATTCGAACCACAGAGTTTTCGAAATTCAGATAACATACAGAGTAAGTTTTGCAGCAGGTGAAGCTTAAGTCAAGATTTATCGTGAATATCTCCAGTTTACATAGAGAGTATCGAAACACCGAATTAGAAAGTTTACGGAACTTTTCATGAAAGGATGACTGATATAATATACGTATGAAAACATTCATTCTTGTTCCCACGCTTTAGCCAATGAGGTTAGACATCTCGAGCACAGAGGGTTTGGGCTGTCTATTGCTAGTCGCCAGATCTTTGATTGCACTAAGAGCTGTTTGACAGCAACTGCTTCGATTGGTCCAATTCATGAGGAAGACGACAGACCACGTAGTCTAAGCATTGTGTTTTTATGACGCCACCTGGCTGCAAACCCGTACCCGCCAATGTGACTCAATGCGCTGAGGTGGTGCACTGGTTCCGGGAAGTACAACAGACCGGGTACCAGCCCAGGTACCGCGTACAAGGCCGTACGGAGTGCCCTTTCAGACGATTTTCCGGAGTCGTCAAGGAAATGCTGGGACAGTTCCCAACCTTCACCTCTTAAACTAAACATTTCACAAACAAACGAACAAAAAATATACTTGTGACACACAGAACACATTCCGCAGACAGATGGCGACACTTCCTCCATTAGTACGCAGTACGACCTGGCGGTAGATATGCGAGGTGTGTTCAAAAACCAACCGGATATTTCAATTGTTTGGAAAGAATTTTATACAGGGTGTTATAAAAAGGTACGGCCAAACTTTCAGGAAACATTCCTCACACATAAACAAAGAAAATATGTTATGTGGACATGTGTCCGGAAACGCTTACTTTCCATGTTAGAGCTCATTTCGTTTCGTTAGTATGTACTGTACTTCCTCGATTCACCGCTCGTATTGTGGACGGCTGTGATACAATACGCCATTCTCCAGGGCTGCATCAGCGTATCAGGGATTCCTTGCGACGGAGGGTGGATGCATGTATCCTCGCTAACGGAGGACATTTTGAACATTTCCTGTAACAAAGTGTTTGAAGTCACGCTGGTACGTTCTGTTGCTGTGTGTTTCCATTCCATGTTTAATGTGATTTGAAGAGAAGTAATAAAATGAGCTCTAACATGGAAAGTAAGCGTTTCCGGACACATGTCCACATAACATATTTTCTTTGTTTGTGTGTGAGGAATGTTTCCTGAAAGTTTGGCCGTACCTTTTTGTAACACCCTGTATATTCGTCTACATTGATGTTATCCCCTTCAAAATAATACCCATTACATATTACACTCTTACGCCAGCGCTTATTCCAATCCCCAAAACACTTCTGGAACTCTTTATCTTTGAGATAGCTTTGAGCTCTTTCAGCTATGCATTTTTAATATCATCTATGCTTCTGAAACAACTGGTTTTCAAGGTCCTCTTTTTTTGGTAAAGGGGGGGGGGAAGAAAAGTCACAAGAGACCATGTCTGGGTAGTAAGTACGCTGAGGCATCGTTACAGTGTTCTCCCCCCCCCCCCCTAAGATTCACGAACAAGCAACGACGTGTGAGCAGGTGGATTAACGTGATGCTAAAGCCATGAATTGTTTTACCACAAATCCGGCCATTTTCTTCGGACTGCTTCACGGGTTTAACTCGAAGGTAATATTCCTTATCGATCGTTTGACCTTGTGGCAAGAAGTAATGGAGCACTATGCCATTAAAATCGACGAACACCTTCATATTTGACCGAACTTGTCGAGCTTTTTCGTCTTGGCGATCCAGAATGCCTGCACTTTGAAGATTGAGCCTTAGTTTCGATATCATACCCATAAATCCACATTTCGTCACCTGTTACGTTACGTTTTATTAGTTCTGCATCGTTGTTGACCTCATTTAGCGATTCCTTCCATTCGCTGCTCGTAAAATGCCTGGCGACGGCAAGGTCATGCGGTCTCAAAACCAAACGTCCAAATTTTACCATGCCAACAATGAGTAAATCTCATCAAAGGCACCAGACTCCAAAATGGTGGGAAAAGTGGTGAAGAAGAAGAAGAAGATAAATGATGCAGACGACAAACGACGTCATCTAAACATTGGGTTTCTATGACACCATCCTGCTGCAAACCCGTAAAGACTGCATCGTATTGACATGCGGAAAAGTCTGCATCCACAGTCTAGAGATGTAACGGAGCTCCGCATCCGCAAGTGCGGAAATTCCGCATGAAATTCTACTTCCGCTTTCGCATCCCCAACTTTTAATGCGGAAGCATATCGGATGTTTTGTTTACACTGTCTTATTATTTACTCTTCGTACGAGAATCGCCCTATCGTCGTTTATGTAGTAAAGCGTGGTTTTTTCCTTTCTTACAATTCTGTAATAATAGTAACAATGAACTGAACGGTGTTATTACCTAAGAACGAATTTAAAAGTTTGAACTTACATGTAAAGCGATCTATTCACAGTCCAACTTGTAGGACCTCCGTGTAGAACTACCGTAGAATGCGCTTATCCATTCGCGCTACTAGAAGGGGTCCAAGCAGTCAATTCCACTTGTACTTTCTTGCGGCGCACCAGTGTCCTTATCGCACGCGATGTTTCCTCCAATCACGATCCAACGCCATAGTCTGTCGGACGGCGGGGATCCGTGTTGGTTGTCTAGGAGTCCAACCACATCAAACACGTCTTACATGTAGTCCTGCAACCCCTTTCACGCCCCAACAAGAGTCCTATACGGAAAAAATTGAATCATCATAGGTCCTACAAACTGGACTGTGAATGGGCCGCTAGAGCGACGGAAAGGCGGATGTCGGGCACGGAGATGTACGGTGGCGTGGTCTTGTGCTTGACGCTTCAATTAACCGAGGCGCGAACTACGCAAAATTAATATGACAGAGATTGTTTTGATGACGCGTGCGTGGTTATGTAAATAATTTAACTCACTTGTTAAATCATCCAACGTTTTCTGTTGTTGAAAGATGAGGTAGAAAGTAATAGGACTGTATTAGATGGCAACAGACTTTGCTTATGCAAAGTGTAATAAAATGTACTTATTTTGATTTTAAGTTTATTTTTGAAAAAAAATATTAAAATCTAAATAATTATAAATTTATTTTTCCACACCCGCTTCCGCAAAACATCCTCTTCCATGAAAGATCCGCTTCCGTAAAACATCCTCTTCCATGAAAGATCCGCTTCCGCAAAACTTCTGCTTCCGCAAAACATCCGCATCCGCTGATGTCAAGCACTGAACATCCGCATCCACATCTGCATCCGCACCCGCTAAGATGACCTGCCGTTCAACCCTAATCCACACTATTTTCCAAATCACATGTTTTTAATTGACCCATAGCTATAATTAAATACTACTAGGTCACCTTGTTCACTCCATTTGGTCCCCTCATACCTGCACGTAATTCCAAATCATCTTCTTTTTAATGCTTACGACATTTAAGGATTGGAACGTCATTGAACGAATTTTTGCTATCTCTTGAAGGCTATGTTGAAAAATATACCCCAACTTTTGTTGTAAGTCCTATACATCAGAGTCGGGCTGTGAGCTTGTGGAACATCCTCCTAGCCGATCTGCCGGAAGCCGCGTTGGTTGGCGTATTAGTCGCAGCGTGACGTTAGGTAGCTGGTCGCGACGTGTTGCGGCTGTTAGCTCTGGCGGTGCCCCGTCCTTGGAAGGCCGGTGAATGAGATTCCAGCGCAGCGCGGCGGCCGGATGCGTTTCCCACACTGGGTGTCGGATTTCGGCCCAGCCAGGCGAGTCTTAACGGCGGTCGACCGCGCTCGCTCGGGTTACACGCAATCTCACGCACCGGCTCCGCGCGGGCAGGTGTCCGAGTGTGGTCAGCCACGACAATGGCGCACAGGCCACCCCGCAACCGCACGCACTACTTCTGTGACGCTCAGCACAGTAGCACTGTGACTGTCTCACAACCCTCAAATCATTGTTTTAAGTGAAAACTTCCAAAGACGCATAAGACGATGTTTTGAGTGGAGTAAATCTACGAGTTCTCGACTTCCCGTCGCTTACGATTTGCGCGTTGGACGCTTTTTGGATTGGTAAAATCTTATGAGTTCACGTTACCAACATGATGTAATAGCAATGTATTCGGCTATAAGACGTATTGCGCTTCGAAAGCAGTGAAAGTATACATTATACTTGTAACTAATATATAAAAATGATCTTTTTGTGTCCATGTTCTCCATAGAAACAGACGGTTTTTATCCGATTTTGATGGAACTTTGCATACGTATACTTTAAAATAAATAGAAAAATACTGTTCACGTTTGATTTACAAAAACCTAAAGCCTCTCCTCCTGTTCCCCCTCACCTTAATTTCCGTCACCGTTGTGCATAGAAACCCACAGTTTTTATCCGATTTTGCTTGTACTTAGCACATTTATACTTCAAAATAAGGCGGTGTGAAGTTCAGCAGTGAAGGTGCTTACTTCCGAAAGTTTCTCTCTCTGGTCGCGGGCTCAAATCCCGTGGTGAACAGGAACTTTTGGGAGTTGCATCTGATTATATAGCATGCAATAGTAACAGTAAGTGAATCCTGCTACTTGGGACGTACAGTAAAATTACAACTGATGGGCGAAGCAGGAATGCTCTTAAAAGCAGAGTTCACTGGCAACAAGAACCTTCATGAAATAGAGAAATAATTTAGTTTCATTGCTCCAGGACTTTAAAATAACTTTCTAAAACTCAATGTGTGGTGCACAGCACTTTATTGTAGCGAAGCATGGACTTTAGGAACACAAGAAAAAAGGAAAATTGAAGCATTTGAAATGCGGTACTAGAGAATTAAGTGGATATATAAAGTTCCCACTGAACGAGTTTTAGAAATGATGGGTGAGGAAAGAAGTTTGTGGAAGAGTCTTACGGAAAGGAGAGACATGCAGGATTGGTTAATTTGTTAGTGAAGGGAACAATCGGACGTAAGAACTATAAAGGAATACAGAAGGTAGAGGAGCAAATAATTGAGGACGTAGGGTGTAACGGGTATGCTGATACGAAGAGGTTGGCGGCCGGCCTCGGTAGCGTAGGGGCTAGAGTGCTAGCTCCAAGTACCGATGCTCGCCGGTTCGAGTCCGGCCGAGGGCATGGGTGTTCAGGTTAAGTTTGTGTTGTGTGTGTCCTGTGTCGTCCTACAAATTAAGCGTTCACATAAAAAAGTTGGAACATTAACATTGACGAAATATGGAAATACATCGTGTGCTGGCTAAGTGGCTACTGGCCGATTGCAAAAAAAAAAAAAAAAAAAAAAAAAAAAGGTTGGCGCTAGATAAGAAGAGATGGAGGATTGCATCAAATGAGTCTAGAGGCTAATAACAGCAAAGAAAAAAACAATACTACGAACTGAGATTCACATGCATATCCTAGCCATGTTGTCGACCTAAAAACCATTTACTTTCCTTACATACATTTCTGATGTAGTTGCATATCAATTTCTCCATTAATTTACCTACCACTAATGTCAAACTGATTGGTCTATAATTTTCGGCCCTATTTGTCACCCCCCTTTATGCACTTTTCCAGTTCTCTCGTAAGCAGGAATTATGTAGACTCAATTTAATTAACGTTTTAAGCTAAGGTACAATGTCACATCATGCTACCTATAAGAGATCCGTAATATTATCATTTGTACCTATACCAGTCCCTTTATGATTTTTCAGCTTTCTTATTTCTTCAGGATGAATTTAAAATTTTTGGTCTGTTCACATCTAATTGTGTAGATAAGATCTTTCTCCGATATACTTTCTTCCATTCCTGAATCTTTGTCCCTATTGGTCTCATTGAACCAATTACTTTAAATCTCTGCCTGCCTTTTTCAAATTCTCAGTAACTTCCGCTTCATCCTTATCTATAATTGGATCAACACCTTCCTTTCCCACTAGTTTTCTAACATACCCATGAAAGTTTCTAGATGCATCCATCAGTGGACCCTTTGCGTTAATAATATTCTTCATAAACCCATCTTTAGCCACTTTCTTTGCTATTATTAATTCCTTGTATAGTTGTTTCATGTATTACCTACTGCCTTACTGTCTCTTAACTCTGTTCTGTTCTCTTCTCTCCAACCTCTATCAAACTCGTAGCATGTTTGTTCTGTACGTCTCTTTATTTTCTGTTTTCTAAAATTTACCGTTTGGTGCCTGTATCACCGGGAACATTGATAGTTATCGTGTCTGTGATCCATGACATTAGCTATCACTGTATGGATCTTGGTTATAAGGTGATATGCGAACATGTAGACAGACAGCCAAAAATAATGCACTTTGTAGATTAATCATTACTGGAATAGGAATTGTTTTGCTAACACAGATTTGATGGGGACATCGGACAGTAAATAGTGAAATCAATTTTTCTTACTCTAGCCCAGTAGTTTCCATCACAACGGGCGAATGCCGGGATGGTTCCCTTCAAAGGCCATTGCCGATTTCCATCCCTTTACCTCCCTTTAGGTTAAGTCTGCTGAAAACGGTCCAAGAGACTTTCCAGCAGCCTGCCTCCCAGGCTTTACCTGGTAGGAATGAAAATGTGGGGATAACGCCCACCGTTGGGTGTCTAAGAGATCGTATAGGATGTTTCTGGTCCAAGACAAATTTAGGAAGCGTTGGGGACAAACCACCGCTACCTGATTGCCAATATTACATCCGGCTTTAAGGTTGCATCAAAAATGTTTTTAATTGCATTCCTAAGACTATCTGTAAGCAAAAGAGGATTTAGCGTAGTCAGTAATTTATAATCTAAGAAAAGAAACAGATTGTCAATACTGGAACGGGTGATTAAAGATTGCTGATGGTAAATAAGGCACCAAATATCGAAAAATTAGTACCATTACACCAGCTAAGTCTTGTAATTAGCAATATTATTTTAATCAATCTGTGAACAACAAATACATGTGTAAAGAGAAACGCATATGCTATTACCGTTTTTTGTCTATTAATTAATTACACAGGTTCGGACCAGGTCGGCACTAACAGAATGTTGGAAAGAGTTCTGAAATGTTTTAGGTTTCGAATGAAGAAGTCAAAAGCTGCTGCAAGACAACAAACACTTTTAATCGTCATGAATGCTTGTTTTGACCACCAATTTACAATTTGACCGTGAATTTTTATATCGTGACTTCGTATTTCCAAAGATGCAGGTTCTTGCGTTTGTTAACACTTCCACCAGCTCCATAATGAGTTAGACCGACAGATATTAATTACGCGAGATCACACACACTGTTCCTCGCAATGAAGTGGCTGTCTTTTTTCTGTGTCACCGCCTACTTTCAGCGTTCTGTACTATTTAATAACCCGCAGCAATTAAGTCATACTTCCCGTTATGTGGGAACCGCGCATAACACACGGCCAACGCACCCACTCACTTTCGAGTCCTTCTCTCAACTGACTAAACACAGATATACCCTGTATCTTTACACATGGTTTTCCCAAATCATTCCAGGTGAATGCCGGTATAGTTCCTTCAAAAGACTAGGGCCAAATTCCTTCCCGTTCCTTGACCCCAGTCCCTTCCTACCTCTAATGACAACGCCGTTGATGAGGAGCAAAGCAAAAAAAAAAAAAAAAAAAAAAATACGCCCTTTTAATAAAGTAATTTTATAAATTTGTCCTTATTTTTCTATATATGGAATTCTACACTTCGCCTAAGTACCACTGTTTCAAAAAGTGGGTTGAGAGTCAAAAAAATTTGAACACTGATAGTTACATTAATTATTACAACGGAGAAAGATGGTGTTATTTTTCAGAACAGGGAATGGCAGGCCAAACAAGGTTGCGAAGGGCCTGAAACCCTGATTGATGAGATGACATAAAAGAGCATTTTCACTTCAGTCTGCGAAATCGCTTGTCTTAGATCCTCAAAATATTTGTTTGAGGAGTGAACTGTTCGACGAGGCACGTTACAGAGAACTAGTAACGTTATGGACCTAGTGGTAAAGTTCCACTCAGCTTTTCATCCTCTTCCGAGAAAGGCTTCCAACTTACTAAAATAGTTAATGAACGAGACTGCAGGTTGTGATTGTACTACGGATTGAGAAGACACGTCTTTCGTGTGAACAGAGCTTCCAGGAGGCACCCCCTATTCAGAGACGTCAGTGGTTATTGAAGAATCGGGAAGCTGACTATGTGAAGGCGAGCTATTGTGTCAGGTCTTGGCAGACCAATTGACATTTATACCGGCCAACGCCAAAGCGTCCACTTCATTCAATTAACCTTAGAGTGCTGCTAGAGATGAACTAGACAATACACAGTGCTGTCACTACCGAGATGAGTCTAAATTGTTGGATGAACAGTTCCAGGGAGCGTCCATAAACTACGTGGCTTAGTTTGGGTGGGGGGAAAAAAAGGGGGGATTCCGAGCCAGGCCACGTAGCTTTTCATTCATATTATTTGTCACAGTTAGAATGAGGTACAGGACACACAACAGCATGTAAATATTTATTTCCGTCATCTAATTATCTCCATATGTAAATTACGATAGCCTGGCAAGAGAGAACAGTACAAAATGCCTTCTGGAATTGATAGGGAAAAAGCTACGCGCTACGTGGGGGGGGAGGGGGAGGTATTAGAGATCAAAGCCACGTCAGGCTACGTGTAGAGGGAGAGGGGGGGGGCGGTTCACAGCAGCCAAAATGGAGCTACGTGGTTTATGGATGCTCCCCAGACCTGAAGGTGTCTCCGTGTCCAGTAATGTTCTCTGACCACTGTCCCAATGAGCACACGTGGGACACCATTGAAAGGGACGTTCGTGTGATCTAAACATGTTGAAATGTGGGGACTGTTCAGGTGTAGTGGATCGCTGTGATTTTTCCGGTACATCCAGCCTCTTGTCGATTCCATATCGCTGACATCATCAGGGTGGAAGTGGATGCTACCCGCCACTAAAGATACACTGAGGGTGGCAAGCTTCCCGAGTTTTCAAGTCGCCTCATTTGTAAGACACAGGTTCCTCCCGCAAAAACCGCCCCCAGGTTGCAGTTTCCGCGGGGCAGTGTTTGTTATTTTCTCATTAGAGCTTTCATAATGCGCGTTAATAACAGCCATTACCCGAGTCCGGCGGCGGCATTCAGGTCTCGGGTTTCAGTCGCGAGATGGACTCGACTGCTGATGAGTGCTATTATGCCGAGTTATTAAGGCCCCGAGGCGGTCCTTCCGTATTCTGTGCGGCAAGAAGTTTCCTACTGATTTACGCTTCACGCGGTTTTTCACCTAAGCTGGGCGTTTTATTGAACATCAAAGCTCTTGGAAATAAGAGCTGCGGACTTTATACAGTCATTCGCTGAAAATTTTAGAACGTGTGAAACTAAACCTTTTATTCTCCTTGCAAGCATACGGTACTTCGAGAAAGAACTCGTTTCATTGTGCTAAAGCAATGCAGATTGGATAAAAACCATCTTTGAACCAGTTTAAATTTTTATCAAGTGTAGTAAATATTTCAAGAACTCGCAAACCCTAAATCTAAAGCTTCAAATATCCATTGCGTACATTGTATTTACTCTTTGATAAATAAATCTCGTGTACACAAACGACTTTATTAAAAAATTTCTCCCAAACTCGCAAGAAAGAGAAAGTTAGCTGCAAGAGTTTTAAGGATAAGTAGTATTTGCCCACTGCTTCACCTTCACTGATCTAGGCGTGTGAATTAATACGTTTACTGGTTATTTATTTTTATATACTACTACCAGTTATTAATTAGTAGATAAAAAAAAACCTAAATTTCATGTAAGAAGTTTAGTTTCTTTTCTGTAGTCTTACATTTCCATTGTTCCTCCAGCTATCTGATAAAGATTTGATTTTCATTTTCTATATATTGTAACGTAATATATTTCAGAAACATTAAGCAGTTAACTAATCAAAAGTTGATTAGGCTAGGAATTTTAATACGAAGCGGATATATTCTTCACAAATATTATCCTAATACACTGAGAAAGTAATGTAATATAAAAAAATTAAGAAATTAACTGATTAAATGTTCATAGTGAAAATTTTAGCGATGAGAAAATACACAAATGCAGTCAGGTTTTAGTATCGCCATTAAGCAGAAACTGAGGTCAGCAATCTATCTGAAGTTTGTACTGTATTATCATTATAACCTTTAACGTAATGTAAATATTGCAATTTATGAGTTTGTTAATCTTTGATATAGTATTTTTATATTTTGACTTACGTTTACTGTGTTTTCTAACTTATGATATTTATAAAACTGAAAAATAACTAACCAATGTTATATGGTGGAATATTAACAGAATCCAAAGAGTAAATAGTATCATCTTTGGTGGATATATTTTGCGGTCAGTAGAAGTGCGCCTGTGTTAGATACAGTGTGATCTGTGGCACCGATATTTTACAAACAGATTATCGTCTCTTGCTCCTTCCCGTGTCACGTAGAGTGACAGGATATACCTAAGTTTTTTTAATTTAGATCATAAGCTTTCAAACTATGAAAGTCCATCCAAATTGGTTCTATAGTTTTTGCGTGATGCGGTAACAAAGGGACAGACAGACACAAACCACTTACATATTTAGATGTGTGGAGATAAAATACGCATCGAAATAATAACATCACACGTGCGATGCTTTAAGAATTCCTAGACAATTTTATGACCATAACGTTACTTGTACCATATATTCCTTTGCATGTTTATCGTATGATTCTAGGAAGCAACTATTTTAGTCTTACTGCTTTTCTTTGTCGTATGTGGTGAAAAGTATGTATAGTTGTATATCTGCTATAAGACTGTGTCTGCTCATTTTAATTTTACTCATTTCTCTTACAACCAAACCTTTCTGATATATTAAGAAAATTTCAATTTGCCACACATTCCGCCTCTGCAGTGGCAATTGAACGTGAAATCCGAAACATGTATCGCTCGTAACGTGCTTCACACAAAAAAAGCAATCTTCCCTTGAAGTAAAATGCTAGGTTAAGGGCGAGTGGAAAATCTAATAGTGGGGAATCAATACAATAAAATTGATGTGCAGCACTTTTTAAATGTTGCCATTGTATTATTTACGAAATTCAATATAGTAAATATCAATCCGTATTGCTTATAATTAAGTTTAGAATTACTAAAGATGATATTGATTAAATAGTTACTTTTCTGTGATTGCAGTGGTCATCTTTGATCGCTTAGTACCTGTTCTTGTTTCATCGACAGATATACTGTACCGCGTTGGACTGAGGAAAGTAGTATGTGTGTGTATGTAAGGTTACCGGTGAGCATAGAGGAAAACGATATAGCTTAGTGTTGTATGAGGATGATAGTTTCAGACTAAATGATACCAAAAATGTGCAAAATAATAATCTCTTCTTGTCAGTCGGGAGAACTTTGTCACGATTCAGGGAATGTTTTAATGTGATTCGAGCTGGATTTTTTAGCGGTAATATTAGCGCAGTTTGCGGTTAATTTGATATTCATCATGGACCAGAACGGCAACAGAATCTTCTTGCTGCAGCATGAGAAACAGGTAACTTAGTTTTTATTAGTACTTTCAGTTGCTTTCAAGAGTGCCATGTTAGTGACAACACTTTTCGCTTCGTAAACTGCAACCTATCAGTCCGTGTTTGCTTTGTTTCGTTATTACGTGTACAATGCTGACGTCATGGCATATCGGAATACGTAATTTCTTATTCTAGCCTTAGTCCTACGCTCTAGCTTTCTTTATTTCCTTGGCTTCTTTTTGATACTTAATCATACAGTGTGAAATGCCCGTAGATGTTTCCTATTTAACAGCTTCTATTTTTCCCATAATTGCCTAACGAACTACATTTCATTAATAAGATTAGATACGCCTGAGAAATGATTCACTTATTTATTCATTTTTCTAACGGCTTTAGTTCGCTTTTTTATTTCCAGCAGAAAAATTATGTTTATTATGGTTACGGCGGTCGTAATTTTAGGTATATTAACAAAAAAAATATGTTACATGTTTTTGTTTGTTAAAACTAACATGTAAATAGCTACAGTAGTTGAGCAGTTAATAATACATACCAATTTTATTTATAGCAAATTTAATAAAACACTAAAAAATGTGAATTGTTTCCTTATTTCTTCAATAGATAGGTGCATAAATTGCTGATCCGTGTGGGTGAATTTTCTTAGCTATAGCAAACATTTTTGTTTGGTTGGTATATATCTCTGGTAAAATTCCATGTTTTTATTTTCGCATTGAACTTTACGCTTCGTCGATGTCGAGAGCATTAGAGGCGATTTGACTGGGGTCAAGAAATAGGAAGAAATTTGGCCATAGCCAAGCAACCATCCCAATCGCCTGGAGTTATTTCGGGAAACGATGGATAACCGAAAGCTGGATGGTTGGACGGGATCCGAACTCATATCACCCCGAATGCGAGGCTAGAGAAAAATTGATATAAGTAGTGATATCCGGTAAAATAATGGCAGATAGCTTTGTGAAAGTATTTTCCGCTATGTGTGTGTGTGTGTGTGTGTGTGTGTGTGTGTGTGTGTGTGTGTCCACTAGTAAACAACATCATAGAATAATAATAATAATGATGATACTACATGGGCTGTATCACTTGTCGTCTTGGTCTGTAATTGTAATGATGACACATTAAATTTTTATGTAGCTATTTGAATGAGAAAAAATACTTAACTGTACAATATCAAGGAAAGTACTTTATGGTGTACAAAGTAATGGCATCAGAAACATTGATCACGTGACTACACATGCTCAAGCTTAATTAAGTTTAATTGTAAATTATGTTGGTTCATTGATCTCTTAAACTATCCAATTTTTGCTTAAATATTGAAGTTTTTCGTGCGATGCCGCTTTTATTTATATACGAGTCGCGTCCAGAAAGTAAGCTCCGTTTGGTAATAAAATGAAATTGTACACAGATACAGAAGAAATTTTTATTGCACAAAATTCTACAACTCTTAAACTACTTTTCCACATAACTGCCGATATTTTTCAGGCATTTGTCACAGCGTGGCACCAGGTTTTGTATACCTTCTTCATAGAAATCTGCCGCCTGTGTCTTCAACCAGTTGGAAACAGTTTCTTTCAGCTCGTCGTCATTGGTGAAGTGATGACCGCCAAGGAAAGACTTGAGATGTAAGAACAGATGAAAGTATTGCTAGTTCTTCTGTAACCAAAGGTGGACGCCCACTTCGTTCTTCATCGTGCACATCACTACGCCCGCCATTGAACTGTCGGACCCATCTTCTCACCATCGAATCACTCATCGCATTTGGTCCGTAAACAATGCAAATTTGCCAATAAATTTCACTTGGTTTCACTTTCCTCGCATTCAGAAACCGAATCACAGACCTGATTTCACAGGCGGCGGGATTTTCAATCAACGCCGACATTTCAAACAAGCACAACAAAGCGTACGTAACTGACAGCGATCTCCAAATGGTGCACGTTCTTCCCCTTGATACACATCGTCTACAGCGCATGTGCGGAACTGCAATCGCAGCGCTGCAGCGGAGATAAATTGAAACGGAACTTACTTTCTGGACGCGCCTCGTATTTAATATGAATGATACCACCTCAGTGGTGACTTCATTCATATTTGAACGCGGCGGAAAATAGACGGGTACCGTATACTTTTACTAGAACAGAATTTTTTTTTTTCATCTGTAAGAAATGTGTAAGTTATAAGCATCCGATTTAAATCTCGGAAGTAAACCACGAATGAATCTTCAATTGTAATGCACCAATTCAAAAAAGCATTACTAGAATTCCTCAGACCATGCTATTCAATACCGATGTCTTTCGATACTGATGCAATATTCACAACTTTCTTCATAAATAGAGAAACCGTTCGGGAAGATGCAGGTTTAGATGCCAGGTCTGACCGTACTGACTTCTGTTTCATATATTTTTCCCCCCCTTGGAAATTATGCTGCCAATGTGGTTCCTTCAAAAGGCAATGATCAGTATCTTTCCTCTTCCTCACTCCCAATTCACTCCCTGCTATGATGACCTCAACGCCGTAAAGCCCTATCAATAAAATAATGTCGGTCTATTTCCTTCAGAATGGTGCTCCACATGTAAATGATCTGAAGGATTTTTTTTTTTTTGTAACAGTTTATCGTCCCTTTTTAACAACGTGGTCTTTAGAGACGGGAAAGGATGGGGGCAAGGAATGGGAAGGAATTCGGCCATGGCCTTTTGAAGGAAGCATCCCGGCATTCACCTGGAGTGATTTGGGGAAACCATGGAAAACCCAAATCTGGATGCCCGGACGGGGATTCGAACCGCCGTCCTCCCGAATGCGAGGCCAGAACGCTATCCGTTACACCATCACGCTCGGTGATCTGAAGGAAACAGAAACCAAGTAAGACCTGCCAGTAAAACATTAAAGATTCTAGAATAATTTTACAAGCATGAGCTTCGTAAGATCTCCTGTGCAGCAATCAGAATCTCAAAAAATAAAAAAATAAAAATTGCTACGTGACGGCTGAAGCCAGACCACGGAATAATTGCAGACACAACCTCGTGTTTATAAAAGAATCTGAGGCCAGGTTGGAGCCAATGAGTCAGCCGTGACTCAGAACTTGCACCCAGGATGGCGAAGGATGACGAGTTCCAGTGACCAGACTAGACTAGCGGATTCCTCACCGTGGGAAACACAGCGAACGAAAGAATGAGAACTAGCTTTCCTGCTGCCAGTACAGTGTAGGGCTAAACGAACTTGCGCACCCATTAGCACTTTGTTTTGATAACTCTTACCCATTAGCACGTTTTAGATAATTGTTACTCATTAGCACGTTATTAGATAATTCTTACTAATTAGCACGTTGTTAGATAACGCTTAGTCATGTTAACTGATTTGCGGCAAGGGTACTCTATATAGAAGAAGCAGCTTCTGTTATTCTTCTTTCTTATTTCCACAAAAGTCCTCAATTTGCCATCGAATTCTTAGTTACTTAAATCAGGTTCACCCGTAGAACAACGAAGAATGCTGTGGAGCTTATAACAGTATATGGTCTGACTAAAGTTTTGTAATCCATTTCCCTTTCTTCTCTGGTACATCTTCTCACCACCCTCTCCAGTGAATCCTTTTCCTATCACCTACCGAGCGTGGCGGTGTAACGGTTAGCGTTCTCGCCTCTCATTCGGGAGGACGGCGGTTCGAATCCCCGTCCGGGCATCCAGATTTGGGTTTTTCCATGGTTTCCCCAAATCACTCCAGGCAAATGCCTGGATGCTTCCTTCAAAAGGCCATGGCCGAATTCCTTCCCATTCCTTGCCCCCATCCTTGCCACCCATCCTTTCCCGTCTGTAAAGACCTCGATGTTAAAAAGAGACGTAAAGCAGTTAAAAAAAAATATCCTATCACCTGCCCAATTTGTCTTGCCCCGTATTAAATGTTAAGCCAAGATATTTAAAAGGAAGTCTTCACGAATTTGAGTACACACTCCGGCGGTACACCCGTGAAGACTTCATTGCAATTATACGCCGGGAAAGTATCCGTTCTTACAAGGTATTTACGCTTCAAGCACTCAACAAGCAATTCTGTCTTCACTCTATAGTCATAATCTGTGTACCTAATACGCTGAATCTTCTCTGACGTTTCTTAGTATTGATATCTTTATTAAGTTTGTAGCGTCTGGTTTTTAAGACGTTATTAAAATTAAAATAAAATAATGAGATGCATTAATTAATAAGTTAATTTTGCAAATTAATCCCGGGTTTGCGCCAAGAATGGAAGTGTTCTCTATCAGAGAGAAGCGACATTCCAATTCTGAAATACTTTTTATCAAACCAGTTGTACTTTTGAAATTACCATTGAAAATACATATCTTCATCTATTCAAATGATATACTGATACATTGGAAAGGAATTTATTGAAAGCAGGGTTTACAACACCTATGTAATTTACTTTGAATATAAAATTGGTTGATTTATTTAACAGAACTGAATATTTAAGGAGTTTACAAAATTAAACGTTTCTTTTGAACAATTTAGAGCATGATTCAAATCTCAGAGCGTTGCCTAGTGTTGAATGACGCAAGAGTGTCTATACATCGCTGGAGTTCTTTACCGTTGCAGATGAGTTGCTGAGAAAACAGACGGACCCTGTTGATCAGCTGGGTGCAAGGTCATTGGTGTCGTCCACTTGGCGAGGTAGCTCCCCGCAGGTAGTGACCTCTCCGGCAATCTCCCGGGGTGCGTGCGTGATGTTTGCCGGCCAGAAACAGAATGTCTTCTCCCTCGCTTGTTGGCCCCGTCGAAGACTTGCAGGCCACGGAGTTTTAAATGACGCGGGAGATTTCAGCCAGTGGCAGCGTTTGGCGGGTCGTCCTCGATCTCCATTGGCGCTCCTCATGCAACATAAAAAACTTATGGTTTCTAAAAGTTTGTAACACACTTTTTGATTCACTGGTTCCCAACAGAGGTGTTCCGCAACCTTACTTTTCCTCCGAAGCATCGTTTCTTTAGTTTCAACTTTCTACTCTACCAGGAAATCCTCTTTCGGCACAGGTTCTATACTGTCCTTTGAATTTCACTGAATGCGTAAAGCTTTTAACTTTTCGGCCTGCCATAAATCGTTCGGTCTTTCAGCGCAGGTATGAGTCGCCTGGCTCTCGAAATGCTTCGGCTGGGCCAAAAAACTGCCTAATTCACACGCACACATTTCCCGTCACCAAGGGACGTTACAAGATTACTGAACAAGTAGCCTCTCTGTACGAACTCCTATTGTCTCGCTTGCGTTCGCCTGTGATGTCGAAGTTCACTCCTAGTCATTACAACCTGACCACGGCTGAACGTCCTCTGTTCTTCGAGTACAAAACAAAATATTCAGAGCAAGGAAACTCAAAATTAATGGGCTCCCTTGCAAAGTATTGTTTTCGACGGTTAATAACAGTTGTGAAATATAGTGCTGATAAGCTTAAGACACATTTTGCAACGTCTCGTTAAGGAATCACGATTGTTCTACAAATTTATAACGTATCTGATGTTTCATGGGGGGCCAAGGAATAAACTAATTTGGTTTCGTAACCACATTAATAAGTCTAATTTTGTTGTATGAGCGACCACGGCTATATTGTTTGATATATAGGCCTACTACTGTACCTCTGCTGTTTTCATATTAGTGCAGAAATTTCATTATTTTTTAAATTCATTTATATTACCTTTCAACCGTATGCAGTTCCAAATGATTCGTGGGATGCACCAAAATTAATTTCAGTTTTATTCATGATACGTGTTCTGTTTTGAATCTTTGTTTACTTTTTAACTAACAAGAGAAACAAAATAACAATGTATGTCGAATTTGAAAAAACTTATAATACTACACTTGATTAGGTAATTTCAGTAATACCAGCAAGAATTACAATATTAATTTAAGTGAAATTTCTTTAAAATAAATGAAAGAGAAGTTTAGCGAGTTTCAGTTAAATTATTTCTCCCATATTTCATATGGAAGATTGCGTAGGATGTGAATTAGCTCTGAAATCTTCTTCACCTTCTCCCAGGATGTAGAACTCTAATGAAAGATGAGGGTGAAGAGCTTAATAGATTGGGAGGACACAGGGTGGAAATTCTGACCTGTACGAGTCAATGTTACTTCGAATGTTTTACTGTATTAAATATCTACGTGTGGTAAGCGGGAACAACAGAATTTGACAACTGATGCTCCAGGCTATAAATGACTAGTTTTGAGTTTATGGCAAAAGATTTAACAAATCAGCTGGATAAGGATCACTCGTCCCCTTTTTGCTGCTAAAGTGTTGGATATCTTAAACTGCTCGAGATTATCTACTAGCCAGTCGTATACTAACTGCAGGGTGAAATTTAATGGTTGCGTCCTGTAACCAGTGCCAAACATTTTGGTATTTCTTTTCTCGTCGATTTCCACATAAAAAAATAAAAATAAAAAAAAAACTGGAGCTAAATTACCAAGTTAAATTTATGACTCTGTAAATCTTATCCTAATTCCTTTTCTGCTTTAGAGCTTATTCTGTGTTCGAATTTGTGTGCTTCAATTCAGTAATTAAGTTTTCTCCACGACTTCGTATGCGTTGTTTCAGTTTTAGGTTATTATTTTCGTATAAATTTGAAATTATTTGGTGGAATGCTGTAGTGAATATTATAGGTTGTTCTTGCTAACTATTGTCAAGGTCACAGAATTTTTTTTTTAGTTTTTTGTAAATCGATTTATCTACAAGGGTCGGTCGAAAAAGTCCCAGAACGATTTTGTTATGCAGTTTCTAAGTCATTTGAAAAAATTGGTTGTATGTGAAATTAGTCATCTGTTTCAAGGGAAAATTTATTTCCATCTGAATGTTTTTTTTTTTTGAGTGATCCGGAAGGTTAACTTTAATGTTTGGGCTTGACACTGAAGGAGACGGGATCTGCAATCTGGTTATCTCGATTTATTTCCAAAAGTCGCCCTTCAGAATGCCAGTGTGTTTTCATAGAAAGGCAATGTCATAAATCAACTGACTGAACAGAATGCAATGCCATTCATTGTGTTCAACGAATCTTCACTATCTCGGATGACCATCGTCGGTTAGTATGGTGGTGACCTGTAGAGGGGTCCCATTTATTCCAACGTTTTTGATGGCACAGTGGTGATACTCCTGGCGTCATGATGTGGGCAGCCATCAGGTATGACTTCAGGTCACGGGTGGTGATAATTGATGGCACAACGGAACGTCACGGACATCCTTGCGTCCTCTCATGGTGTGTTGCCATTTTTGAACAGGAAAATGGTTGCTCGCAGTTGGCATGTATCCCTATGAACTGTCTGCGTGATATTGAGGTTCTTCCAATAAAATCTCCAGACCTTTCCCCAATAGAAAATGTGTGGGACCACCTCGGCCGTCAACTCCGTCCCAGTGCCAGTGTCCAGGTTATAAAATACCAGTTACGACAGTTGTGGGCCAGCTAGCCTCAGGAGAGGAGACAACGGCTTTGTGATACAATTCCCAACCGAATTTGTGGATGCCAGATCCACTGTAGTCATACTGACAAGTAGGCTCATACTGCCAAGTTCTTTGTAAATTTGACTTGATTTTGTAATCACTGAAATATCATCACATATCTTCTCAATGAGTGAAGTTTTATTTAGTCTCCTCTCCTTCTAGGTGCGTCACTTTTTTTGTCAGGCAGTGAACGCGATGTGTCATAAGCCCTCAATGGGAAAAAAGCTTGCTTATTACGTAAACATGGTGCACAGAAGGGAGCCATCAAGAAATTGGTTACAGCAAAAATAATTAATACTTATGTAAGAACGGAGACTTTCCTGGCGTATGCCGGGGAGGGGGGGAGGGCGGAGGGGGGGGGAGGGGGAGGGGGGAGGGGGGTTCCCAGGAGGCCAAAATGGAGCTACGTGGTTTATGCACGCTCCCTAACTACGAATTCACCTGGTCAGGGCTTAGCTCGAGCCAAATATTGGTTATATTGCTGAAAATTCAGAGTTTTAATTTTACGTAAAACTACTGTTTTGAATAGTCAGTGAGTGACAGACGTCTCTTTAAGCTGAAACAGATCTGATAAATATGGTAATTGTTTTAAACTAAAGGTTTGCACAATTTTCACCGAGACTGATAGCAGCCAAGAGATAAGAAACCGCATTTCTCCGAAGTGCTAACCGCCTAACATATCAAACTGCAACCTTCATTTTTTGCGGATTCAGTTTCCTCACATTCAACTTGATATTTGCGTTAGTTATTTTGTAATGCTCATAATCTGTGTTTTACACTTGATTTTAATATGTGGATCTGTAACAAGAAATGTGAGCTTTTACTTATGAAGTTCAGTAAAGTAAATTCAATTTGTAATTTTATTAATGAAACAATTACCTTTTTATTTTGTCTTATAATAAAAGATAACTCTTTTATTTGGTTTAAAATTAGATGACATTATAAAAGGTGCGAGAGCACGTGTATCTACCAGAGAAAGTAATTACTTTATTTTTGTATCTAAAAAGGAGTGCGGTCATTAATACCTATTGTTGCAAAGAATAGGGGCTTATAGGTTTTACGTATCTCCGTAACTACCATTGTGACATCTGAATTCAGGAGAGGTTTCGCGGTCAACCTAAAACTTATGTGGACAGTCGCTGGTAAAGTTCTACACAATTTCTTCCATCCCCGGTGGTTCATCCAATTATCCTCGGCTCAAAAGATTTTCTGCATTTTTACGATGATAGTTACAATGGTGTGTTTTTGTGATTATCATTCCCAGTCATGAGCAACTGTCGCACAGAGGCGGACCTGTTCAACGCTTTGAGTCGGATGGTTGACACCTCTCCAGCCCAGATGTATGTGCTGCTGCCGATTAGGCTGCATCGCGACTCGGTTCTCCAGACTGTACCGAGAATGCACATCGACTGACATCAGTTGTTGAGTGGTGGCAATCGGCGGCTGGCAATCTGACAGCTCAGGACAGGTGGCCAATGGGATATCACTTTCCATCAACATCGCCACTGTGCAGCCATCAGCTGGCAATCTGACAGTAATAGCAAAGTAGTGTGAAAGCCGTCTGGTGAACACCAGCTATACTGCGATCCGATGCCTAACACGTAACTTTTGTTGATTGTTCCCGTACATACGAAACTCTGAAGAGTGTATTCCTGTGAAAATTTAATACATTTTTTTTTTATTTACCGTTACTACTTTCATTCTGACATCTGGTTATGACGAACTAATGTGAAAGGAATAATTCGAGTACAAATGATGAAATTTGCTGCACAGATTTGTTCTATCGATGTTACGTTTTTGGTATTTGTAGTTGCATTCGTAACCATTTTGTTTGAGCTTTCGTTCCAAGACTTTTCTTATATTTCTCTCATATGCCCTACAGCTCTTCAGCAGAAATTCAACGAAAGAGTTTTATGTTATTTTAAAATATAATGAAATTGTGATTCTGCTGAGTGAGGTCAATGAACGTCTTGACACAGGGATAGAACAAGGAGGCGCCAAATATTACATCGTATCCGAAGGATGAATCACCGTCAGCAGTGACTTACTTCCTTACGCCAAATACATAGCGCACATTTCTTCCACGAGCGATTAGAGAATGGAATAGAAAGGATATACTAGGCGAGTAAACTTAAGATCCGACAAGATTGGCTCTCGATAAATCACTCTGATCATCCTGATCTGGGTTTTCCATGGTTTTCCCAGATCACTCCAGGCGAATGCCGGGATGGTTCCTCACATTAGCCCATGGGCGCCTCCTTCTAAATCCCGTATATCCCTTCCAAAGTACTAAATTTTCGTATAGGTGCAATGCACCCTGCCACACACTTTTAGTGAATCGCGGAATAATAATAATAATAATAATTCAAGAAATGTAAGTGTTGGAAACCAATTCCACTTGGCTTTCCCAAAAACAACCTACATATACCATACCTCGCTTTTGCGGATGATTTGGCGATACTAGCAGTAGGTGAAGAGACTGCCATCAAACAGCTTGAGACACTCAAATAATGTACAAAAAAGTAGGGTTACAAATCTCATTCGAGAAAACTGAATTCATATTTTCAAAGACAGAAACAGTAAGTTTGAGAACAAAATACGGTAAAATCAGGAGGGTCCCATACTTTAAATACCCGGAGAATTCATCGAACCGACAGGCCTTGAGAAAATCTCGCAGCAAAATCGCCTCCAAAAATGTTTAAAAAAAAGCATTAGGATTAGTGCAAAATCTCTACAACAAAAAATTTGTCAAGACAGACCAAAATTCGGCTCTACAACACAGTCATAAAACCAACAGTCCTCTGTGCAAGTGAAACGTTAACTCTTAACAGAAAACATGACCTTGAAGAAATAAAAAAGTAGAGAGAAAAATCATTAGAATAATTCTAGCAGCAAGACTCGCTAAAGATGGTTACAGACTAATATCAATCACAACAACAGAAAAGTTTTCAAACGTCGAAATCGACATCAAGAAAAGGCGAATGAAATTCTTTGGTCACCTTAAGAGGTTACTAGAAAATCGATTGACAGAAAAGAAAATAGATTATGTAACTTTACTTAAAAATCCAACACCTTGGCTGAATGAATTTCGGAAGGATCTTAAAAATGCAAACATAGGAGCAACAGACATCTTAGAAAGAGATACCTTCAGATACAAAGTAGACAAATGGGAAGTTATAACTGACCAACCAAAACAATAGCGACCAAAGTGGTCGGAAGAACGCAAACAAGCGTTATCGGAAAGAATGAAATCCTACTGGAACAACAAGAAAAACTCAAGGAAACTTGATTGGGTCATTTGCTTAATGTCTTCCATTTATTGCGAGAATTCGCCAATAATAATAAGTGTTTGCAATAGAATTTGATGTCTATATTGTTCCACTTACATACACAAATAACAGATGATTGCAATGAAAATGAAAGCGAAACACAAACTAACTCTGGTATAAATCATTTCATTGATTGAATACCTAAGTGGAAGAATACAAAGGATTAGAAATATAGTCTGATCATATACTTATGTAATTATCAAATTAATTATGCATATTATTGACCAACAAAATTTAGGCATAATTTCCAGTTGATTAAAAAAGATGACTAAGTGTTAATAAGATCTTCCTTATGTTCCCGTTACTCCCGCAGTTTCACAAACATTCTACTAATAAAGCATTATCGTTGGTGTGTTCCAGTTCAGCGGGCATTGTGACTTCTCGTGCTTCATCTACGAGTTCGTGGACACATCCAACACAGGTAACGTTGATAGTTTAAGACTATATTAATTATTTTTAAGCTATTTAAAATTTTGATAAAACTCAATATATGCAATTCAGTACATCACATAGAATGACACCATATACAGACATAAAATTTGCCAGTCATTTCAAAAGGTAGAGTGCACGAAATTTCCAGGTTTGCATATCCATCATAATTTAAATTGGAAGGTGATTTGATGTAGCCACATTTGCAATTCGCAGTGGGTCAAAGTTAAACCTCAATATAGTGAATGTATTCGTACACGAGTAATAGAAGCTATGAATTTTGAACAACAACATTAGTGAAAGTTGTGGTTATGTCGAAATGCAGACAGGACAAGAATGCTAACTGATAATTACAGAATAATTCACAACGAATTTAGTCTTCTCGGGAGACTAGCCGAGTAAACAAGGTGTTTCCACACGATATTTCAGCGATCTGAGGCTCCGTCGCCATCTTCTGGCGAAGTGAATTTAGTTTTATAAATAATTTAAACTGCTTTCATAAGCGCTGCGTAACTGAAGTTTTTAATTCATTCGGATGGAAGTAGTTCCGTATTTATCGTGCTGAATGAGACATGGCCAGGAATAAAACCAAAATCACGTGTTATACCATAATGTTTTGGAATTCATTGGTTCCATAATTCTGACATCATTAATTCAATAGAAATAGAAGTTCAATCTATATCGTTGTGTAAACTACAGCCGAAACATGTTCAACATTACAAAATAAGGTTATATAACAACAATTCTACTTATTTAGTCAATCGCAATCATTTTCCAGAAACTGAGTGTGGTGGGTGAACGGTTAACGTTCTGGCCTCTCATTCAAGATGACGCGGGTTCGAATCCCCGTCCGGGCATCCAGATTTGGGTTTTACATGGTTTCCACAAATCACTCCAGGCAAATGCCGGGATGGTTCCTACAAAAATGCCATGGCCGAATTCCCAGTCCCATCCCGCCTCTAATGACCTGAGGCGTCGACGAGACGTAAAGCCGTAAAAAAAAAAAAAGAAAAAAAAAAATGCCAGAAAATTCCTTTCACCCGTCATTTTTGTCGGACCAAGAGGCTAGTATAATAGAATTTGAAATGAAACGTGTGAGAACTAGGCTGGATTAAGCGTTGAAATATGTTCATATTTGTGACAAGCAGTACGTAATTTTTATCTTTGTGATCTACAGGGTGTCCAGAAAAGGACTCCCTGATTTCAAAATTAAATACCTCGAAAACAAAGATCGATAGAGGAATGCAGTAAGCGGTATGTTTATCGTGACAGCTGTAAGAAGTGTATACAGCAGTTTGAAATAACAGTTACAAAAGCTGCTAACAGATGGCGCTGTAATCGCCATACGTAATGCCTAAATAGTGATCCGAAGCTCAGGGCGATCAGTTCCACCATTGAAACGTGAAAACATTTTGAAAACATTGTGATGTGATTGTTTGCAAAGATTGTTTTCATACGATTATTTCACTTATGTATGCTGATATGAGCTGTACAGCGTACAGCGCCATCTGTTAGCAGCTTTTGTAACTATTATTTCACACTGCTGTATACACTTCTTACAGCTGTCACAATAAACATACCGTTTACTGCATTCCTCTATAGATCTTTGTTTTCGAGATATTTAATTTTGAAATCAGGGAGTCCTTTTCTGGACACCCTGTATGTGCCTTGTGTTAGGATGTTATTCTGTTAGTGATAGATGTGGTATGGAGGCGCCTGGCGCAGACCACCCAGGCATTCTGTAGGAGGTAGTCAGAACGTCCTCTAATAACCGCAATCACCACGGCCGGTACGAATCCAGAGGCGAGATTTGAATTCGCAGCGGTCGTTGCATCCCGAGTCCAGTGCGGCGGCTCCTTCACTCGGTGGTGAAAGGTAACAGTTTCCGTGTTGTAGCAGGCGGGAAGGCTGACAACCAAACATGGTCAGTGATCACGGGTTGTGCGTGTCGGTGCAGCAATGGCTCAGTTTCTTGCCGTCTTCAGTTCCTGACCCCGCTGTCCGTAAGCAGTTTCTCTGGCACCGGGGCTGTCGTGTACGACTGGCTTCGGTCAGATACCATCTCTCAGCGCATTGGCGCGTGTCTCTCGGCACAGAGACTGCGTTGCTTTCGACAGAAGCTAACTGAAAAATTCACGACTGACGTATTTCGGAATGACAGCAAACAAATATTGCTACCAGCAAAATTCATATCACGGAATGACCGCGAAAATAAGAAAAGAGAAATCAGGGCCAGAACAGATTCATTTCTGTACTCATTTTTTTCCACGAACGATTAGGGAATGGAATAGAAAGGATTTACCGGGCAAGTAAACTCAAAATCCGACAGGAGTAGCTTTGGATAAAGCACTCCGGCAATCCTGATCTGGGTTTTCCATGGTTTTCCCGGCGAATTCTGGGATGGTTCATCACATTAGCCCACGGGCAACTCTTGCCATATCCTGTATATCCCTTCCAAACTATTACAATTTCTGATAGGTGCAATGCACCCTCCGCCACACACTTTTAGTGAATCGCGGAGTAATAATAAAGATAATAATAACTGAGGAGAATAACTGGGCTTCCGTCAACAATTTGCAGTAGAAACAGGAAACTGGGTCTGATTATACTCTATGAAGATATAAGTACATGTAAATGCGTAAACACTTTGGAAAATGCAATGTTGGTGTAGGCCATTTTTCCGCAGTTGCTCAGTAAATTAATTAATAAAATGACGCCAATGCAACTGTATTATGTAGGTTTATTGCCGTACGCGTTTGTCGCTGATGATGCCTCGATGAGAGGCGAAACGCGTACGGCAATAAACCTACATAATACAGTTGCATTAGCGTCATTTTATTAGTTAACTTTGGAAAAGTTTCTTCCATTTATGATAAATAGTTTGACCGCAAGTGTAGAAAATAATAACCTCACGTAAGAATGGATGATTTCACGGTATTGTAAATTGGTAACATCCAATGCCCCGCCCTTCATTTTCAACCAATTGGCCCAGGATTGTGCCATTTTGACGTTGCTGAGAGATCGAGAATTTTATGAATAGCCCTGGTTTTGCAGTTTTCATAAGGTCACAGGCTCATATTAGCTAAATGTTGCACTTCCATTGTTTAATGACGTTTTCATATCTAGTATTAAGTTTTCAAATATCTTTTATATATATTTAGACAGAAAAAAATCGGTATTTATGACTTCCACTTATGACTTCCAAATATGTTAAACATCTCTCTTTTTTGGTTCTGCGTTTGTTGTTTATTGTTAAAAGCGCTTTTGAACTCCTTTATCCGACTGCGCGTGGTGGGACAGCAGTAACGCTCTGGTTTCGCATTCGGGAGGACGTGGGTTCGAATCCCAGCCCGGCTATTCAGATTTTGGTTTCCTATGATTTGCACCAATCACTGCAGGTGAATGCCAGGATAGTTCCTTTAAAAAGGCCATGGCCAAACTCCTTTCCATTCCTTGCTCTCATAACATCGACGTCGACGAGGCGTAAAACCATCAGCAAAAAAACGTAAGCATTAAATTCAATAGAAGAGCATCCTTTTGGGTAGACATGCAAGGTTGAATCTGTTGTCGATCTTTTTCTGGGCCCCGAGATTCTACTGCTTCGGGAAGGTTACCTTAAATTCATTCAGAATACGCATCGGCCACTAGTAGATGACGTATTCGTTCTGGGTAATATAAGACCCTAGCTTCTACTTTATGAAACCCCTGCTCTTCATCCTTACTGTGCTGTCACGTTAATAAGTAATTTATAGGAGAACGGTACGTCTTTGCCGGTTTCATAGACAGTCGGGTGACTTGAAGTTTCTTGATTGCATTGTTTGGGGAAGTATGGAGCATGAGGGGAAGTATGGAGCACAAGTAAACCTCCAAGTTCCGTACGACAAGCGAACAGGAGAGGAATAAGTGACGCGTTTGGCAAAACAGACCTCAAACATTAGAATAGTTCCACCGCCATAGTGCTGCTACCAGGTCAATGGTAAATGCTCTTAGTGCCTTGCACAAAATCTGTGAAAAATTGCTGAAAAAACATTATGTAAAATTGATCGTTCTAGTACATGGCGTTGCATCAGTTCTAATGGACCAGTCACGGTACATACACGCCTTTTAAGAAATGATCTTATGTATCTTGCGTTAGATTTGATGAAGAATACTAGATAGTCTTGTATGTGAGAATAAAGTATATAAATTATTCTTTACGATCTTTACTATGGCTAAAAGATTGGTAATGATTTTACTTTGTTTTCTACTGTTACCTACAGCAGATCTACTATATAATTTCGTAAGCCCACCCACTCACCTCGATAGCTGTTGGCTGGAGAACGGTGTCACGTGCCAGCCTTCGCTCACAAAACAGCGACCAGAGATACTATTAGAAGGAATTCGTAGTTATGTCTACAATTTAGTAACTAGGCAACTGCTACCAAATTAATTGGCATAATACATTCATTAAGCTTGCTTTTCATAGCGTTTCATAGTTAAAAAAATTTTAATAAATTTTGCGGCTGAAAAAACGTGGATCTGCTTTTCAGTAACAAGTTACTAATTAAACCAACTTAAAAAACTTAAAAAAAATAGTCATAGTATCTGTTGTAACCACGGATGCCAATTGTCATTTCGGCTTAGGATAAATTTCAGTTTAATTACAACTTTCACTAATGTTGTTGCTTGACCAAAATTTGTTCATTATGGTTTATTTGCTTTTTAGGCATTTTACTGGCCAATTTAGTTATTGGTCTTTATTCATGTTCGCTGTATGTGAGTTACTAGGTTACTTGAAGTGGACATCAGACCATGTGTGTCACCGAATCGACTATTCTGGCAACTTATTTCTGCGGAATTGCTAAACTGTTTCATAATATGGAATGTGTATTAAGTTCTCTGGCCGTCACAGATACTATGACCAATGTTTACATTATGAGTGTTTGCCCAGTCTCAATAATAAATAACGTGATGGTTTCGAAGCAAACAGGATTATTATTATTATTATTTTTTAATTTGCAGAGTGAAATTTAAGGGTCAAATACAAGTCAAGTTCGTATATAAGCAAGTTCGAATGTATGACCTTTGAAACAGTTGCACGATAGCGTGATCGTTCCTGTCCGTGTTTAATACCTACCTCTATTAATGCTTCTGAGTTCTTCAAGCTCAAGAGATTTTATTCATCCTAAGGGTGAAACACAGGTCAAGCTTATATTTGGCCAGATCAGATCAACCTGTTGTAATCTTTCTTCGTAAAAACGGGAACTATTCTAGACCCGTGACGGTACGCAAAAAACAGTCACGGGCTTATAATAGTACATAAATAAAAGTAAAGATAAATAACAAAATTTTGTTTGTTTGCATAAAATATTCCGAAATCGCTTGTCTGCCACAAAGTTTCAGGCTTCCAGTTTCACGATTCTTTCAAGGTTCGCTGTCTATACGTGCGTTGAAGTCTCCAACACTCACTCTACCGAAGCACTGTAGAGACACTCATTGGCACAGCGTGTAGAACTGAATGTCGTCCGACCACGGACTTTCTACACAATTACTCCACCGATCACCCGCACGACCCCAATTCCGTCGCTTTCATTGGTTGTTCGATGTGTGGAAATCGATGTTGCTTGATGTTATTATAGTTTCTTGTGAAAGTTACAATTACTCGCAAGGACAACATGGCCTCTGTAATTTAAAGCTGAAGAACAGAAAACGAACTTGTAGCTTAGATCAACTGGAAAGGCATTTTCTCTCTGAGGTAACATACACAACTATCTAAACCGACCGGACGCGTCTCCTTACAACACCACTACTCAGAATGTACTGCTATAAGCACAGAGATTGCATTAAAGCCGTCGGTAAAATCAGACCGATTATTTTCAGGAACGATGCCGCTGAAAACCCGAAACAACCATTACAAATCTCCAATTTCAATGCAAAAAGTTTTATAATGAAAAGAATGATAACGTAAAACCTGCTGTAAGAATGAAAATTATCCGTGAACTCAGAGTTCCGTACATAATTTGAATAGGAAGTTCAGTTAATTAAAATAGTTATTTTGAAAAAAACTTGACTAGTCGAGTTTATTATTTAATTTGCACAATGGACTTATAGGTATAAGTAATAGACTAAAAAAAAGAGACGGAAAAAATATTGAATTTTAGAAGTTTTGTGAATATTCTCAAAAATAATCCCACTGATGAAATGCTCTATCAAATGATTTGTGTCCTTTTTTGTCGAAAATATTATCCACTGAATACTGAACCCGGTACAATATATATATATATATATATATATATATATATTGCGAAAATCATAAACTTCGTAACAATCATTAACATTTTCCTGCATTCCGTAAGGAAAATACTTGCTACTGTAAATTATGAAAGAATTATCCGACTAGTAGTTTCGGAAATATTGGAGCAAAGTGGAATTTTTAAGCCTTTTCGCCAAAAAAATTGTACAAATCGCGGGGATAAATCCAGACATTGGCATATTGGCAATTTTAATTTGATACCCATGCAGATTATCAAAAACATTAACCTCTATATTTATTTTCACCTCCTGTTTCAAAGACGTTAGATTTCGACGAATTATGTGAACCGCAGGATTATTGAATCAGGTTACCAGATATTTACTCTAGAATTTTACTTCTGTTGCCGGGTGTAGGATTTGATCTGTCATTCTTGCCTCCTGAAGGATTCAGATACTGAAGAAGCAAAAATTATGTTAGTTTCAGTTTGCTGTGAAAGTATAGAGTACATCTTAGTTAAACCTGACTGAAAGTATCAACACATCAGAAAGTGCTGTTGCGTCCTAGAAGTACAGTGAGTGCTGTGCTGGCGGTTCAACGCCTCCAGTCATACTGGGGGGTTCGTCTTAAATTTATGCTGTGAAAAATACTTTATTTGTGCGTTAGCTTATTGTTCTAACATTAACGGCCATTTGGAAAATACATTGTTTAGTGGTTTCGTGGGTAATGAATTAGGAAGGCCGATAGAAGTAAGAGGTTTGAGCCTACGGTTTTTGAATGACCCCGAGTTCTGTGTGGTGATGCTTTAACTAACTGGTTTCACTGCATCTCTGGTTAGCAATTTCAAAACAAACGGTGTTACGGTAAAACTAGGGCAACTTGAGTTAAATAGCACCCACTAAGAATCTCTCAACCGATGGAGTCAGGCCACATTAGTTCTGCTTGGGTTGCACGTTAGCCTATTGAAGCATGGTGCTGGGTGTAGTGCATATATTTTCTCTCCGATAGCTGGTCCGAAATCAATTGAGCTGTTGATGCCGGTACTACATATATCAGGCGTAAGTTTTCTTTTTCCCTCTAGACGTGTTTGACTGTCGGTGTGAGTCTGTATTTTGTTGGTCGCGTGCCCCGTGGCCGTCAATAAACCTGAGGCGCTGTGTGGACGGTGAGTCCACAGGTAAACTGGTCTTCAGCCGGTGGGAACAACTTCTCTGGTCCATTACTGTGAGCGACGACAAGGGGCATAAAGCGCACGTGGTGAACAGTCGATCATCAACCACAGGGCCGGCGCTAGGAATTTCGGGCCCGGGGTACAATGAGCGACCTTTTTTTTTTAGCTCTACAAATTGGCCGGTCGACAATGGGTGGATCCTTGGCTCCATGGCCTGGGGGCCCCTACAGTCAGTTATCGGGGGCCCCAACAGCCATTGGGCGCGGGTACTTTTGACCCGCTTACCCCCCCTAACGCCGGCCCTGCAACCATGTCTTCAGCACAGAGCTGCGAACAACAGGTACAGGTCTACAGTCCTGTAGAGCTAACTTGAATTATGCTCTACAAATCTTGCAGTATTATCAGTGCTATTTCCTGAATAGAAATCTTAAAATAACTACCGAGCGTGGTGGCTGAGCGGTAACAACGCCCTGGTCTCGCATTCGGGAGGACGCCGGTTCGAATCCCCGTCCGGGCATCCAGATTCGGGTTTTCCATGGTTTCCCCAAATCACTGCAGACGAATGCCTGGATGCTTCCTTCAAAATGCAATGGCCAAGTTCCTTCCTGTTACTTGCCCTCAATCCTTTCCCGCCTATAATGACCTCAACGTCGTCTGATCAGCAGTATTATTAACAGGTTTCATGCAATTCTGCTAGCACGATCAGATTTTGTAGAATAGTTCTTGCTTGCGGTATTAACCTATAAAAGTTAGGTGTAATTTCTGGTGCAACTGATGATTAATACATCATTACAGCAAAGTAGTGGGAATAACTTTTTTAACAGTTGCTACTCCACCAGTTTCACAATCATTTGATCAATAAAGCTACGTCATTGATTGGTTGCAGTTTTACGAGGGGTTGTGGCTATTTAGAAGATTCACCTACTTCTCATTCTTCCTCTGCTACATGATAACTCGAATAGAACTTTTGGTCGTATCCGATGTAGTTAATTATCACCTTTCATCAGCGTACTTGAAATCATTGGTAGTTAGGAGTGTAGTAGGGGTGTTTTAAGAATTTAAAACACTTCAGAGACTAGAAGTAAACTTCTGTTGTTCCGACAAATCTATGCTCGCACTGGCCTCGGATTCGGTAGGACGCGGGATCGAATCCCCATCCGGCTATCCATATTACATTTTCCATGGTTTCCCGAAGTCATTCCATGTGAATGGCGGTATGGTACCTTCAAATCCTTTCCGTTCTTTGTCCACAGTCCTTTATCATCTCTAATGACCTTGTAAAGATATAATAAAATAAAATCCCTACTCACCAACTACTCTAAAGCAATTATCCATAGTGAATCACTGTAGTTTTGCTGTCTGATAAAACTTAACTATTATCACACCCTTTGTTTGCAATCCTAGAATTGGTGGGTTCTGGTTTTGTTCTAAGGTCTGTAGGATTGGATTCAAATTTTGAGTGGTGGATTTATTCCTTTATTTCGATTTAATAGTTTCGAAAACGAAAATAAAAAGTGAGCTGAAAAATTCTTGGTATAGACCTTATGCAGAAACGCAACGAGAAACTGTCACATGGAATTTGAGAAAATGCGTTGATCATCATTTTGCAGAAACTTAAGTTTCTTACGACATATTGTAGATTTATTCGCCATTACAACGGTGAAATATCTGGAATTCAGTTTGCAGTAATGCAAAAAAATATTAAACACTTGTTTTCTACTCCGAGGATCTGAATTTCGAATTTACAGAAGTGAGATGTGCTACTTTAAACTGAGGAGTAAAGCAGATAACGAAAAGGAAATTCCGTTCACGATGCGGAATGTGGCGGATTTGTTAAAGATTCTGATTGCATCATTTTCACGGCAGTGGTTCTGTGTTTGCTTGGGATCAGTTCAGAATACAAGGAAATAAAACGGCATTCGTAACACGTAACTACATTAATTAGCCACCAGTAAAGCTGTACGCGTTAAGAAATCACCACAATGGATTGTGGAAGTACAACGGGACCTGGTTCGACTCCCTGGCCACGCATCCCGGCCTCCGATTGCTGATTTTAGACGTTTTCCCGTAATCGCCTAAACGAATACAGTGAAAGACCCCAATCTGCGCTTTATAAACTAGACATTTCACACAAGAATCACACTTATTATGCAAAACACAAGTAACACGTTTCGCAGACGCAGTGCACAGTGGAAACACTCTACTTTTAAGGTGGGTTCCCATGGCGCGTGGTTTTAGAGGCCGCGTCACATCAGCCGGAGTGTACGGACCAGCGCGCGCCGCAGGTTAACCCTCACCGCCTCTCCACCACCATGCCTAGTGTCGTTTCGTCTACCTCGGCGTTTGATCTCTAACGTAGAGATGGGAAAAACGCTTTTTTCCAGTAATACGTTATTCAGTTATTGCGTCTTTTTTCTAACCGCTTTTTTTAACAGTTACAAATAGCGTACAGTTATTTTTTTTCGGCGTAATATCTGTGGTGACGCCACTAAAATATCTGCTCAGAAACGCTCTTCTCTTGTTGAATAAGCCGGAAATGTCAAATAACCGGATGTGACGAAAATAGCGGCCACGCCCCCAAATAATAGCGAAATAGCCCTGACGTCACGAAAAGCCGCTTATTAGCGTTATTTAGCGTTTAATGATACGTCACCAATAGCGGCTTTCAAATAAGCGGCTATCCTAGTCACTGTCAGAGACATTATATACGCCTTCGACTTTTGTTTGTGTATTTGTTTAATAAGTGGCAGTGATGCCTTGGTAAATTAATATAGAATTTTAACACGGCCAACTTTAGCGGTTAGTGTATGACGTGATCAAACAGGATAAAATGAAGTATAAGTGATTTAGGGAAGTACGATATATAAAAATAATCCGAAGTGGGCAGTTTTGATTATGTGTTAATATATTTTTCTTTTTGAAACTAAAGAACTTGTGGTAGGAGTTTTTATGAATATATGCAACAAATACAGCATTCCGCGTTGCGTACTCGTAAAGAACAGAAAATTAACTTTGCTGAAAGTAAACAATTTTTTCAGTCTGGCTATTAATTCGCATTAAGTTTTGTGTGGCTTTAGTTATATGTATAGCATACTTTACATATGTTGTAAATGTGTCCCAATAACAGACCAGCTGCAATTTAAATATTTTGTTCAGACGTACATAAAAGTAATTTGAAATGAAAATATGATTTGCTGTTTGAAACTAATTGACTTGTGGAAATACTAGCGATTTTCGATGGTTTCTCCATCTGTTGGTTGCTATCGCAGTTAATAACGGTTAAAGGTATTAAAAAGCTGTTTACTTAGGTGGTGTCCTCTAGTGATCGCTATCGAAGTTAATAACGCCTTCAAATGGCAAAGACGCTATAACACAGGTACACAGCTGTAACAAAAAGCATAATCAAGTGGTTTTCGATGGAAGGATGGATGCTGAAAACCAGTTTAATGGTCACTAAGTCGTAGAGAGATGATAAATTTTGGACCCTATCGCAAATAACACCTGCAAAGTAGTATTTAACGTCGTCAGTAGTAGCGACATCTGTTGGTTGATATCGCAGTTAATAACGCTTAAAGGTATTAAAAAGCGGTTTACATAGGTCGTGTCCTCTAGTGATCGCTATCGAAGTTAATAACGCCTTCAATTGGCAAAAACGCTATAACACGGGTAAACAGCTGTAACAAAAAGCATAATCACGTTGTTTACTATGGAAGGATGGATGCTGAAAACCCATTTAATGGTCATTAACTTGTAGAATTATGATTAATTTTGGACTCCATCTCAAATAATATCTGCAAAGTAGTATTTGACGTCGTCAGTAGTAGTGACATCTGTTGGTCGCTATCGCGATTAATAACGGTCAAACGTATTAAAAAGCGGTTTACATAGGTAGTGTCCTCTAGTGGTCGCTATCGTAGTTAATAACTATTATTTTGCGATGGTAGTGTCATCTAGTGGTATCTATTACAATTAATAACGGTTAGAGAAGCAATAAGCAGTGACTGATGCACTCGTAGCGGACTGTCGACAAACAATTACAGCTCTGTCAGAGGGAGGTGCTGACAGTTATTTGAATAACTCCAGTTATCTTTTCGGCCGTTACTTGCTAAACGGCGTTTTTAAAATAACGGTTATTTGTAGCCGTTTAGTTATTTGTGACCCATCTCTACTCTAACGACAGGGCGACGGATAGAGGCGCGCTACCCCTGCAAGCACAGGCGGGACCCTTCCCAAGGCCCGCTCCTTGGTAGCTGGATCGGCCCGGCCGGCAATTGCGCGGGTCGTGGGAACCCACCTTCAGGAGAAACGTTTCAGATTCTAACAGTCTAGTTCTAACTGCTGTGGGTCCTCCGCCACGCCCCCTCCCTTGATTCACAAACAGATGGCTGATGTCTACGTACTGCACAGTGGCTGTAACGAGAGAGAGAAAAATATCTTCTTGGGTGGGAATAGACTATGCATTATTTATTTGTACGTCCAACTTGTGAGGAGCCCCCCCCCCCCACCAACTTGTGAGGAGCAGGCACATCCCCCCCCCCCAAACAAAAAAAAACGAGGACAGTATATATATTTCGGCACTCAGAAGAGCTGTCACAGCGTTGTCTCTGTCTCACAAAGACTAGCGGAGGGGTTATGAACGATAATATAGCTGGGTACATGAAAGGCTATATACAGTTGGTGCTCTGTTGATTGCTCCATTGCTTATCTGCTGCTTGAAAAGTTTCGCGTCTGGCTCCCAACAGTGGTGTCATGTATTCTGATATACATACAACTCTTTGGAAATTCTTTCAGCAGTTTCAACCTTGATTACCACCTTAAATTACTTGATTTGCAACTTCATCGTCGTCATGGTATGTGCTTGAATTGCCTCAGTAGTTACTCTTTCTCGGCCAGGAATTTTATGAATTTATGGCGAAACTTTGCTTCGTTCGTGTGAATTGTGTGAATTGCACAAGGGCTTTGCGTAAATCTGATCCACTTAAGCTTCTATATTCGCTTAAGGAAGGTAGACACGGCAGAGACATAATGGGAGACTAATTGGAAGTGGCAGCCGTATTATTTCTAAAAGGTGTTTTTGTGTCCATAGCTTTTTATATTGCTTTATACCTAACCGAAATCGCTAAATGCGGTATCATTTTAAAGATTAAGGTTTCCGATTCGGTAACATCATATTTTAAGAAAGGATTTTTTCGACATTTGACCCTTAAATGGCGACAGTATTAACTATCAAGGTCACGCGTATGAAACATTACAGAATCAAGCCACTAGGTTTCGCTGGCGTTGATGTATGTTTATGTATCGCTAGATAGTGACACCACATATCAATGAGATATGGTTATGCTGTGTGTGTTTTGTTCAGCTTAGTTGCATTCCGGTGACGTCTGCAATATTTCTGCTTGCGAGGTGGGATAGCTTCAATGTAGAGAGCTTCCTAATAGCAGCCACCAGGTGAAATCAGAAAGATATTGCTACAAATGAGACGGGTCTTCTTTGAACCTACTTCAAACCATCAACCTATCTATTTCGCCATATTTTATTCGCAAAATTTTCGCACGGGTCATCTAGCACTCGCGTATTTGTTACTTTGATTCCCTAGGCAAAAGTGATCCGCTTTCAGGCCTCGTACGCCTACTGGGCGAAATTCGCAGAGATAACATTGACTGTTTTTTATATTCTACTTTCTGCACCGAGGAAATGAAGTGGTCAGTGCTGACATCCGGCTGTTACCTACCTCCTCGATTCTAATTCGACAGCAGGCTTTGTGCACCAAACTTTCGGAATAAAAAAAAATCTTCAAATCGAAGCCCGATCTTCCTAACTATAGTCTCTCGCACTATCAATTTATCGCCATGAGACTGACCTACTTTTAATTGAACTCTCTTCCTAAAAAATCGAGGGTGGCGGGTGAGTGTCAATATTGTGGAGGACGCGAGTTCCAATCCGTGTCTGACCATCCCGATTTTGATGTTCCATTGTTTCCTCAAATTACTCCAGGTGAATGCCGAGATGCTTCCTTCAGAAGGCCTTCGCTAAATGCACCAAACGTTCGGATTAAAAAAAAAATCGTCCATTTTCTCAAGGATCGAACACCGATCTTCTTAACCATAATCACTTACACTGAAGATTTATAGCCATGAAACTATAAATCTACTTTTAATTGAATCCTCTTTGTAAAAAACCGAGGGGTTAACGGTAACATATTGGCCCCTCATTCGGAAGGACGTGGGCACGAATCCCCGTCGGGCCATCGAGATTTGCGTTTTCGATGGCTTCTCCAGATCAGTCCAGGCTAATGGCGGGATGGTTACTTGAAAAGGCCATGGCCGAGTCCTTTCGCGCCTCTAGTGACCTCGACGTCGACGAGGCGTAAAGCCGTAAGCAAAGCTCATCGAAAAGTTTAAACATTCAGCAGCGAGAGGGAGTAGATAAAGTGATGCGGCAAGGGAATTTATCTACAGAGCAGCTACTTTTTCGCTTATATAAACAGCCGTATTCTGCCTTAGGGGGCGTCCATTCATTACGTTAGGTGAAATAGGGGGAAGATCGGGTGAAATGTCACCAAATCTCACCAGGGGAAAGGGGGAGAGGGGCCGGCGGAAATGTCACATGAGATTTTAAAATTCTCGAGTGACAGAAGGGCTAAAAAAAAAAAAAATCTACAAATGACGCAGATATTAACTTTAGGGGGGTTATAAGGCCTAGGATTGCGTGAAAACCGACTTTAGGCTGTTATAACCAACATCGGGGGGTGAGGGGGGAGGTCCCTTCAAAATCTCGCATTATCTTAGGAGGGGGTCAGACCAGATCTCAATATATCGCACCAGAAAAAGGGGGGGGGATCAGGAATTCTGGAAAAAACACCACGTAATAAATGTACGTCATCACCGTAGGCTTCTGTGTAAAGTTGGTGATTCGAAGCGCCTCTAACCCTCTGTTGTTCTCTCTCTCCGCGCGCTCGGAGCCTGTGGTCCTCCTGTGTCGGGCGCAGAGATGCCGCCCGAATAAATATTTGGCCGACTAATAGCCTACGCGTCGCTACACACCGATGTTAGATGCGACGGGTCCATTCTTTATTGCCGCGCAGCCTGGCTCCCGGGTAGCCAAACTGCAGAGGCGTCCTTTGCCGTGAATATAGTGCTCGCCGCCCGAGATAAACAGCCTCACACCGCAGAGTTTCTGTATTATGAACCGCCTTGTTAGTCAATCGTGTGGAGCACGGGAATGTTTTCGTTAATAATTATTCTACGCCCTGAACACGTCGCGTATGAAAGTCTTAAATATAAAGATTAGATTTTTATCATTTGGTATAACTTATTTTTAGATATTTTATGTTCAGTACTACTGAAGCTCTAATTATGGCATAGTCTCGTAACAGTTGTCGGGTGATTTCGTATATATATATATATACTAGCTGACCCGGCAAACGTTGTTTTGCCATATAAATAACTTTCAAGTAATTTCTAGTGTAGACAAAAAATAGCTTACTTATTGTAAGTATGTATGTATGTAAGAATGTGTATATTGTATGTATGTAAGAATGTGGTATATGCGTGAAACAGGCATGGAGCGCTGTGAACGATGCGGGAATATAAAAATAACAAAAGGCAAACATTATTTTTAAGTTATTATAATTTATTCCTTAAAATTATATATCATTAATTAATCAATTACGACAGTAACACTAACAAACAATATCAATCTCTTAATGCTATAGCGTGAACAATATTTTTTGTTAGTCTATCTTTAGCTAACACAAACAAACTGGATGGTTTACCCACTCGAGAGCATGCCACGTATAATTGTCCGTGTGAAAAACATGGTGTTCTCAAATCTAAGCCACAAATAGACATCGTTTGACCTTGGGATTTGTTGATAGTCATTGCAAATGCCAATCTAATCGGAAACTGAATACGTTTGAATTGAATTGGCACATCTGTAGGTATAATAGGAATCCGTGGTATTAATATATTTTCACCTCGGAACTTGCCATTTAAAATGCTGGCTTCGATCACGTTTTTCATTAATTTTTGAATGACTAATCGCTTACCGTTGCACAGCCGGGGCGGGTTCAAATTACGAAGCAAGATAATCAGAGATCCAACCTTTAATTGCAAATTATGCCTGGCAAATCCAGTGAGTTCAAAAACTGTGTGGGAAAATTTACTGCTTCGCTGTCGTCGCAAACTGTATCAATAGATTTATATGATACCAAGTTCCCTGGCAACAACATTTGTATCTTGAGATTGAAATTGTCAACGTCTACATTTTTGGCCGCTAAAATTGCTCTTTCTGCAAGCCACTCATGATTTATGTACTGTGTGTGTACATCGGGAAATATTTGTTCAATGAGAGTATCTTGCGAATCAGCGATTGTGCAGAAATCGGTCGGTAATTTTACGTATCCAGTTTCATCTATAGCAACTTTTCCATCAGCGATATCTAAGAGTTGTTTTGAAAATGTTTCAGCAGATGGATCTTGAAGCATTTGAACGCGCATATTTACTTTTAGCTGTAATTTTTCAACATTACGCCACAATGGAAACAGTTGAATGCCTTAAAAAATAAGGGTTGATCGTAGAAGGGTGAAAATTTAGGATTGTATGTATTTTTGTATGTTGTATCATAAAAAAATAAAAAATAAAAATTTTGTCTAAAAAATAAAAAAAAATTAGGGGTGGACTACCCTTAACATTTAGGGGGATGAAAAATAGATGTTGGCCGATTCTCAGACCTACTCAATATGCTCACAAAATTTCATGAGAATCGGTCAAGCCGTTTCGGAGGAGTATGGGAACGAAAATTGTGACACGAGAATTTTATATATAAGATATATATATATATATATATATATAAAATATTACAGCAAAGCATAGTAGTAGTCCACATTGCAGTCTCAAGGTTCTTCCGCTTTCTGTTCTGTCGATTTCTCTTTCTGGGTACACAAATAACTACTGCAGCCTAAGTCTTTTGAATATATATTCTGTATTATCTTTTAACCCTGAATGGAAACAGAGGCCTATTATCGTTCCATCTGTTAGTCAGACACAGGCATTTAGCTCCTAAACAGAATAAGTTGCAGTCTAAAAATTTACACCAGTTATTGATGTCGTTGACTGAGAACAGAACGTTGTATTTAAAAATTTTGTAAAATTAAATTATAGATCTCTTCCATCCCGATAAATTTCGAAAAAAAAATCTACCTGGGCTTGTTGTTGGTCGATATTAACAGCTAGTCAATCAGAAATCTAAGATAATTTTCAGTTTCTATTCCTGGAAAAGATAGATATGAGTGACTGTCAAAGATGTCAATTTTACACAGTGTTTGTAATTAGCCCACCGAACGTGATGTGTGAATGGTTAAAGTTCTGGCCTCGTATTCGGGAGGACGCGGGCTCGAATCCCCGTCCGGGCATCCAGATTTGGGTTTTCCATGGTTTCCCAAATCACTCCAGCCGAATGCCGGGATGCTTCCTTGAAAAAGGCCATGGTCGAATTCCTTCCCTTTCCTTGTCCCCAGTCCCATCCCGCCTTTAATGACCTTAACCGTCGAAGAGGCGTAAAAAAAAGTAATTACTCTATCTCAGAAACACTGTTGCCTACGAATTTGAAATCAGTTTCCGGAATCGAATACTGCACTTAAACAATAACCCTTTACTTAAACAATAAATACTAAAATATTTAAATTAAACATGGTTCTAAGCTACGAACTAAACAAGCAAAAGGGTTGTCCGAGACCTACTGCAAAAGCGACTAAGTATTGATCGAGAATCGTGGGTGAGCGCTTACGCTCAAGCCTTCCATTCGGGAGGACGCTGCTTTAAATCCCGCCCGGCCATCCTAATCGTAGTGGAGCGACGCTCCGGTGGGAATTTCCCTACACACCAGTTTTTCCGCTTTCCTTTTCTCACCTACTTTTGCCCTCTGCGAATTTTAACTTTAAAATTTTTTCAGCGTTTTTGGTAAATTATTCTTCATTTCTCTTGGTACTTTCTTGCGATTCCTGACACCCTTACCTGTGAAAGAAAATATCCCTACACCTTTATGCCTGAAATCGAGTGCCATATTGGGGTCCTGGTCGTCTTTTCCCTTCCATGCACTACTTATAATTCTTTCACCAATATCATTCCACTCTTCATCACCAATATACGCCTTCTTGTCCTCCAATGAATCCTATTCCAGCCCCTTTGACGTATTACTCACTGTTGTGTTCTTCGGTAATTTTCAGAGACAAATCTAGCAGCTCTCATTTGCAATCCTTCCAACTCTCGTATTTGATACCCAAAATGGGGGTTCCGTACTATACTACCATATTCAAGCAATGTTCTAACATTTTGTAACCCAATTCCCTTACTTCTTTATTACATCCCCTATCAATCTCTCCAACCAAAGAAGGATTTTGAAACCTTTCTTTTCCCACGATTTCCCGCAATTACACCAGGCGAATGTCGGGATGGTTGCTTCTAAAGTTCATTGCCGAATTACTTTCAAAATTTCTCTCTCCCTGCTCTAAAGACTTCAAGGACGATTAGCCGTAAAGCTGGAAGCAAAAATAAAGTTTCTTGAAAATGAAATATATGTATAAACTACCAATTAAACATGTTTTTGTAATGATAAGTAAAGACAGAAGTTTATGAATTTCTGAGAGGAAAAAGGACGAGATGGTTGGTTTAAATTCTAAGATACTTGATCTTAGTTAATTTGTTAGCCAAGGAAACAGTGGAAGGTAACAACTGTAAAGAAAGAAAAACTTGGGGCACATATAGTAGATAAGTGAGAACGTAGGTTATAATTAATATTTTGAGATAAAGTTATTAGTTCGGATTTGTAATAGATAGAGAAGTGTTATTACACCAGTTTAGAAACTGACGATCAGAACATTTAATATAAACAGTATGTAAAATTCTTCTAATAGTTACATGAGAAATGTTGGCATTGGAAGTTGTCAGAAGGGTGGACTGTATCAAACTGTTATAAATGAGGTGACAAGAAGACTATTTATAATCTCCGACCAGTAAATAACGTTATTACATATGCAAAATAATTGCAATATGCTGAATTCGAAGTCCTTTAAATGAAGTTTTCTGTCAGACCATTTTTTTAAAAATAAACTATAGAATACTGTTCCAGTGATACGAATTTTCCCAACTACTTACTTTCACGATCAGACAGTTTCGTTTTTCATTTGCGACATATTTTAATCATCCCATACGCAGATACGATTTCGTCAGTTAGTGACGTAAGGAAACTTCTTTGAATGTCGTCATATTCAGACTAATTAAAACATTTCTCTCGAGATTGGAGATGTGATTGCAGAAGAGTGTAATAGACGAAACAATGTTTGTTGTTCCGTAAGTTAATTCCGAACGTGTAATCAGACAACATAAGCTCTCCCAACAATCACGGTTTTACAAGCTCGTTGGCGGCGCTAAGAACCATGTTACGATCCATTACGACCAATTTCACATTTGGAACGGAGCTGCTGGTAATTACGCAGTAGTGACCTAGCCATTCCTCAATTACGCCCAACTGCAAAAAGAACGTTTCGAAAACGGGTGCACGCATTCCAGCAAGATTAAAAAAAAATTCCGCCTGATGGACCTCAAAGCGATGCGCTCTTTATAACCGACCGCTTTAGGAAATTATATCACGCTGTTCGTATTAATTGACATAATTTCTAAATTGATGCATCAATTCTCTTCGCCTCTTCGGGAATTAGAGCGGTAAATTATATGTCGCCAGCGGGTAATCGCTCCACAATGTTGTGTCTTTATCACTGTTGGTGGTAATGATGTTCCAAAATGGCTTACCGACTGCACTTTGTGAAGTTTTTAGCCGCATTATATTTTTATCGGTTTCAAATTGAAGACGTTTCACTACGAAAGCAAACAGTAATCACATCTGATCATTATTTTCAGACACGGATTTTTTTTTTTCCTTTGATAATTAATCAAAAATTGATATTTCAAAACGAAACATAGGTTTCTTTTCCGATGGAAGTATTTTAATCGCGGAAAAATATACTTAATCAATGTTAAAGGAAGTTTCACCCAACTTGGTAGTTCAGTAATTGAGACATTTGGTTTCAGAAGTCGATAGTCCGGTCCCGGATTCAAGTTCTGGCAAGAGCAGGAATTTTTAAATGTTGATATGGATTTTGCTTTAAACTCTGTGTCGCAGAGGAAAGGAAATAGCCGTCCTACAACTAACACAATGGCTTAATATGTCTCCTTCTGGAAAATCCAACCAACCTTCGGGTTGTCGACTAAGTTAATTAACTTTACGTAACTTGAATCGGTTTGTACAATTTCCTTATTGAGTTTCGTTTGACGATGATTAATACATTCATCACAAATTTTGTTATTATTTTTGAAACGTTTCCAATTTCTCGGGTCTTTCGGCACATCATCTTTTCAGAGCCTGAGCTTATTTTCAAAGCAAGGTTCCATTTACTACCAGCTCTCTAGGCCTTCATAGACTCTAAAACTGGCAGAGATAGCTTCGTGTATGAAACTTTTATTTATAGTTGATTAACGGAAAACGCGGAATATGGATACGGAAGGTTAACACTGTTGATTAGTAACATACGAAATTAAATTTATCACAAAATACTTTAAACAAAATATTCATCACACGATAGCTATTCATGCTTAGGAAATCCGAAAGAAACACAATATTTCATTATTAAACGCGTCTGGGATATCACATTTTCAGTTTAGCTCTACGGGAATGGGTGAATTCCATTTATTTTTATTAACGCGCCCTCTTTCTAAAAAGCTCTTCGTCACAATTTACATACATTTCAGTTGATGGAAGTCGTTTAGTAAACATTTAATTTAATTGATTTTCTAATTTTCATGAAGCACATGTTTTGGTGACAACTTTCATGCACACATGCTTTTGTATTTAATGAATTTTTAATTTAAATTCTTTCAGTGTTTGAAGTAAATTGTTCAGTATGTCCCTTGGCGTTTTACTCCAGTCCTTGATACTTTTAACTTCAAAAATATATTCTCATCTCATCACGCCTGAAATCATGAGCCAATTTACGATCATGCTCGTCTTTTAGCTTCTAGTTCTTATACCAATATCCATCCAGATCGCACCATTAATATATACCTTATATTCCCAGAACTCTCTGCATACGCTCCCTGCCTAATATAAACGGGCTCCCGAGCGGCAAACTTCAGTTTATGTTGAACGGTTGTTTGACAATGGAAACAGTGCTAGTTCCTAAAAACTGACAAGGCAATTGTCCACATCTTCGTCCCACAGCAGTTATCGAAGCTCTAATAGCTATTCAGAAAGTGAGGCCATTGATGTGTAGATCTGTATTCCTGGTTTCCTTGTTGGGCTACTTGGTGTTGGAAAGCGCTGACGACACTGCGTTTGTTATGTTGACGACATCTTAACAATCCACGTTAAGAGACTGGCCATTATGCTCAAGCATGACGGCTAGTCCCTTGAAGTTGGTTCTATTTATGTTTGCCGCTTTTGCTGACTGCTGGAATGGTAGATGTTTTCTTTGCTGGAGCTTTAGTGACTGTCTCATAGGCTGGAAAGCCATTCCAGTTGCCAAAAGGGTTGCCCTTGCAGTTTCCGCAAATTCCTGGGTCACGACTCTTCTGCTTGTGGTAGTCCCTTGAGAAAGGGGGCATCCATAAATTACGTGAGGTGAAATAGGGGGTGGGGGGTCCGGTGAAATCTCGCCAAATTTCACCAAGGAGGGGGGGGGGGGATCTAGGAAAATCTCACGTGAGGTTTTGGGAAAAAAATTTCGACTGTAGAGCTAAAAAAAAAAAGAGGGAGGGGAGGGGGTCCGGCCAGATCTCACGAAATCTCACCAGAGAGAGGGGGGAGGGCTCCGGAAATCCGGAAAAACACCTCACGTAATCTATTGTGGATGTCCCCTAATGCACTCGCCTGATGGACGCCGGACGCATTTTACAATGGCGTGCCATATGACCAAAAGACTGAGAGCTGAAGTACTGCGACGGTCCACCTAGCAATCAAAATTAATTTGTCGAAACTCTGAGTTGGCAGAATCTGTTGATCTAAATGATGGTATGATTTCTAGGTAGGTCTGGTAACACTACTCGGAACAATGGTATTATTTCAGTATTACCGGGGCAGTGAAAGAAAACCACCGACCTTCCATTAAAGCCATTGCCCTCAGCCCTTCTTTCAGTGTCTGCTGGCAGCGTCCTAGGGATGCCACGAAACAGTAGTTTCACCGCTCCAGTCGGGATAGTACAGTACGAAGACGGCCTCACAAACCTTGGAATAATTTTTTTTTTTTTTTTGCTTATGGCTTTACACCTCACAGACTTTGAGGTCATTAGGGGGCATCCATAAATTACGTGAGGTGTTTTTACGGATTTTCGGACCCCCCCCCCTTTTCTGGTGAGATCCAGTCCGCGAGACCCCCCCCCTAGAAATCGCCCTCGCAACTTTTTGAGACTTTTTTTTAGGTCTGCCGTTGATTTTCGTTGACCATCCCCCCTCCTCCTGGGTGAGATTTCGCCGAACCCCTTCCCCTATTTCACCTCACGTTATTTATGGATGCCCCCTTCGAGGCGGTAAAGGACTGGGGATAAGGTGCGGAAAACAATTGTGCCATGGATTTTTGAAGGAATCATCTCTGAATTCGCTGCAGTGATTTGGGAAAACCATGGAAAACCAAAATCTGGATGGCCGGAGTGGGATTCGATCGCACCTCGGCAGAAGTTACGCTGAATTTGACTTCGTCGCCAAATTCTGCCCTGCGGCGAATGGAAGCTGCCACCCGATCATGCTCGGTCTTGTAGTTTTGTGGGAATTCTACTACTATAGGTGCGATGGTGTAGTATCTCAGCTACATTCGTGGGAGACTCGTCAATAACCAACGAGGTGAATCTGTTTTCTACCACAATCGCAGCTGGATCGAATAATGGCGGGAACGTCGCTGTCTTCTGCGGCTTTATGAAGCCTTCCTGATCTGGCAAGCGATTCGGCGTGCAAGGAGGATGCCCTCCGTTTCCGTTCCGCCCAGAGACTGAGGCTGTGGTGAATTCAGTCTCCCATTATCTTCTTTTGTACTTTAGTTTTCTTAGATTTCTTATCTGTTCCAAGTTTCTTTACTGCGAGGTTGGCTTCTTCTTCTTCTTGCTGTTGGCCTCACTCGACTGTTTGTTATACGCCATCTTTGGTGGGGTTAAATCTTTGCTCGCCGAATTATGTGTATTCTGTGAATGTTGAACGCAGCTAATGGTGCAGCATCTTTATCTATTTCCTTGTCCGTTTGCCGGGTCGTGGTAGTTGCTACAATGTCCGCCATCAAAGTCGAGTCCAGTCGGGTGCTCAAAGCGCAGCGCGCGTTTTCATCGTCCCTTATCCGCCCATTAGCGGTTGTTACATATTGACAGGAGGAATAGCTTAGCTCACTGATGACTTAGCAACCTTCACCGCGAATCAGTACCGAATTATTCTATTCCGAGAAGGACGCGTTCGAAAACCGAGAGTACTGATACGAAGAACGAAATTACTTTAACCGTACAAAAAAACGAAGTACGAATTCAAAGTGGAACAGAGAAAAGATTTCTATACCTGCTCTGCACGTGACGTGCTTGTATTCAAACTAGGGATCGCGATCTGATATCGATATTTTGGACAAAAAATCGATTTTTTAAATCGATTTATAGTACTGAATCGATTCAGTGAATCGATATTTCACCCGTTAAAATCGAATGTAAAAAAGCACTTTCTATATGTAATGCACTTGCACATGATAGAAAGGGTATAAACGAAGAATTTAAACACTATTTATCGCGTGCAGTAGTGCACCTAAAGTATGATCCTATACTGGCAAAAACGGAAAAAAAAATTATCATCACGTTTACTCAACAGCCAAGAAGTATATCTGTATAGTGGGATCATCAGTACCTTGTGAGCAACTTTTTTTACTGCCGGCAATGTCACAAGTGATGAGTCGAACCATTTGGATCCTAGTAGACTGGACAGATTGTTGTTCCTGAAAAGTTTGGACACTAAGCACTGGGAGCTGCAAACTATATCATTTCAAAACTGTTTTATGGAACCCAAATTTGTGAAATAAATGTTTTCTTGTAAACCTGATATTTCGATTTAATTGTAAAAAAAATCCTTAATTGGTTTTAAAATGATCATAGATCGATTATTATGGTGTCCTTTTTGTTTTCCATGATGGAATTATGTTGAAAACCGAAACACGAAAATCAATTAGAAAAAAGATCGATTTTTAGAAAATCCATCTTTTAGACCTCGATTTTTTTAATCGATTTATCAAATTTCGATTCGGATCGACTCAAGAATCGATCTTTTTAGGAAAGAATCGCCATGCCTAATTTGAACCTATTTAACGTTTCAGTATACACACAAAAAACAATCACAGACATCAATTACCTGGGAACGAACAGTAGTCCCAGTTTATGGGGAAGTTTGTGCGCGATTGGCGCATCTCCTTCCATATTATTTAGTGGTTGTCCTTACGAGTGTATTGCATATTTGGATGTGTCACATCCGGTGTTTTTGTTCTTGTTCAGGTTAATTTTGAACGGTTGTCATAGAGTGGTTCAGTCCCTAGTGCTACTATTAGCAGATTCGTAGATTGTTGGAATTTTTCATAGAATTGGGCAGCCATTTTGTCAAAGCGTTTGCCTAGCAATGGCTGTCCGCTTATGCGTTGTAGATCATCGATCCTTGTCTCGCGAGGCAGATGATAAACATATCAATTGCTCTGTTTGGGATAGACTGCAGGGTTCGGAGATGGGAGGCGGCAGTGTTTCCCCAGACAACTACAGCATACTCCAGAGTAGGCCGTACTAAAGCGGTATATAACCGGATGCCTAAACCCATCTTAGGGCTGAAGTGGGGTTCAAGACAGGGTATAAGTCTCGCAACCTCCCTGTGGCCTTTCCACGCACGTTGGTGACGTGGGGTTTCCAGGTCATCCTCCTGTCCATTATGACCCCTAAGTACGTGGCTGTAGGGGTCCAGTTGATTTCTTCCCCAAAGAGAGACAGAGCCGTTAGGCGAGGAACCTTCAACCTTGTGATGAGGAGCACTTGGCTCTTCAGTGCGTTAAAAGCCAGTCGCCACTGTTGCCCATTGCTGGATGTCGTTGCAGGCCCGCTGCAGTCTTGCTCGCAAGGTGTTGATGTTGAGGCTCCTAGTGTACAGGGTTGTATCGTCTGCTTTAAGGTCCTTCTTGACTCGTGCTGGGCTGGGGGTATCAGCCGTGTAGAGGTTGTAGAGAACTGGGCCGATCACCGAGCCTTGCGGGACCCCTGCAGAGATGTTCTTGATTGATGAGTAGGCGATATTCATTACCACTCGGAACGTCCGCCTTCTAGGTAGCTCCGTAGAAGTCGGACATGGGACAGCGGGAACCCTTGTACAAGCAACTTGTACAGAAGACCCTGGTGCCACATCGAGTCAAATGCGCGGCTGACATCCAGGAGAACTGCACCGAAGTACTCTCGCCGCTCGAAGGCGACGAAGGCTTCTTCGACGTGGCGAAGGAGCTGTTGTGGTGTTGAGTGGAGCTTCCGGAAACCGAACTGTTCGTCTGGGAGCAACTTTTATCTGTCTATGAACCTGCTGAGTCTTTTAAGGTATAGCCTTTCAAATACCTGGGAGACCTCCTATCCTTGCCGGCCTTCGGGATAGGTATTATCTCCACTTGCTTCCAAGTACCTGGAGATTCACCCCTCCGAAGAATCTCGTTGAAGGCCTCAGTAATATATACGACAGCAGCAGAGGGCAAATGGTAGAGAATGCCTCCACCGATGCCGTCATGTCCCGCAGCTTTCTTAACCTTCAAATTGACTAGCGCTTTGGCCACCTCCTGTGCCGAGACTTCTTCAATGACATCTTCCTCCGGGGGAGCAGCTGCCAGGAAGCGTCGTAGATGTTGTTCTACCATGATGATGTGCGCATCATCTCTTGGTATCTCGACTGGCTGGAAGTTGGCCCTGAATGTTTCGGATAGTACTTCGGCCTTCTCTTCAATTTTACAGACGTGGTTGTTTCTTACTACTAGTGGCGGGATCTTCTGCTTTCGACGTAGTAGGGCTTTAGTAGTGCGCAGCCCCGACCCATCTCGCGTGTCTAGTGCAGAGATGAAGTTGTACCAATAAGATGTTTTGTGTCGGTTCACCTCGGCCTTCATCTCTCTTTGCATCCGATTTATGGCCCTCTTGGTGGCCGGGTCCCTGGTGATGTGCCATTCCCTAGGTAGTCGGTTTTTCGTCGCAATCGCTTCTCTGATGAAGGCTGGCAGTTGTCTTGAACGTGGCATCTGTGGGCGGTGCGGTCGCGTGGCTGCATCTGGTGCTTCATTAATCCACTCTGCCAGATCGGCCACCGCGGCAGAGGAACCAGTTACTGTGGGACGTGGTGCCTGTTGTATGCGCTGCGATAGAATGGCATGGAAGGCTTCCTAATCGATTGCTCGGAGGTTCCTGTTTTTCTTGTCCATCCGTGGAGTGACATCCGCCGCCATATAGAAGATCACAGGGATGTGGTCGGAAGATAGGGCAGTTTTACAGGTGATTGCGATATTGTATTGCAGGCCTTTAGTAATTGCAATGTCGAGGACGTCCGAAGATTGTTGGCTCCGTCGGTCCCCAGATTATTGCGTCGTGGTTTTCGACGTAGTAAGACGCGAGTTCCAGGCAACGTGTTTCGCATTGAAGTCACCGGCAATGAAAAGGGTGCCCGTTAGGCGGAGAAGAGCCGAGATGTCATCTTCATGCAAGTTTCCTTGAGGTGGTCTGTATGCGGCTACAAACAGGATTCTTCCCCTGAGCGTCTCAACTGCTATTCTTGATGCTTCGATGGTCTGCATCTGAGGTAGGTTTACCTCATAATGTTTGATATTGTTTCTGACAAAGACCCCGGTTCCGCCTCCCGCGGTAAGTCGGTCATATCTGTAGCACGTGTAATTGGGGGCGGCTGCTCTGATCTCCGGCTTTAGATGCGTCTCGCTGATTAAACATATATCGACGCCCTCATCTCTTAGGAATTCTCTAAATTCGCCTAACTGACGTCATAGGCCGTTAGCGTTCCAAATACAGATAGTCAAGTCTTGAATGGCATTATCCATGACGTTCCTGGTTACCTTGTTGCACGGCAGTTATTGCCACCCTAACGGCCTCCACCATCTGACGCGGCAAGTCTTGAATTAATGCAGTCACCGTCTGCAATAGCGACTGCACCATGTTTAAGAGGATGGAGCCGTCATCCTTCCGGGTGTTCTCATCCGGTGGGCGGTTCTTCGATTCTTCAGTTTTCTTGATCCTCCTCGGATGTGTTGTCTGGGTGGAGGAGTCTCTCTGGTGATCCCTCCCATTGTCAAGAGCACCAACTGACGTAATTTTGCGGTGGTGATCATCACTGAGCATAGAGACGTCATTTTGTAAATTTCTCTATTCTCGGTGGTATCCGAGAAGACTACCAGGAACAGTGGTACTTCCTGTCGCGTTTTTGGTGAACGCAGACGAACGACTGTCCTAGCCACTATGCCGAGCACTTCCAGTTCTTCTTTGATGTACTCCGGGGAGAAATTGAATGGGAGACTTCGCAACACGACTTTCAGATTTTTATCAGCTTCAGTCGGGAAGGTGTATAAAAGTATGCTGTTTTGTGACGCATAACCTAAGACGGCTTGCTAGTCTGGCTTTATTTTGAGGAAGAGCTTGTATAACTCACATCCCTCAGGTTTGACGCAGTAATAGTGCTTACAAGATTCTTTAGTGTTATTTCGAGGTTTCTATAATCCTCTTTGAAGGACATGATCAGGGGTGCCGGCTTCGACTCCCTAACAAGCTTTGTCTGCTCAGCTTCCACTGTTTCCATAACTTGCTCTGCCTCTATGGGGAGATGCGAGAAAGAGTTGCTCGTGCTGGGAGCATTGGCAGCATTGGAGCTCAGCTGAGCGGCAGGAACAGGTCGACGCGGCTTACGCCACTTGTCTGCGTCTTGTTCTGCGTCTTTGGTTGATCTTCTCCTGTCGGATTTGGTCGGAGGAGTCGGCATTCTAATTTTCGTCTTCACAGAAATTTTTGCAGTCCGCTTGGACTGTGTGTCATCTTTATCATTTGAAATGTTTTTCTGCAGCACGCTTACGTGAGACAGAAGCCTCGTGCTCCATCACTGTGTAGTCCACTACACATTCCGTAGTAGGCGTAGAGTCCAGATCTGCAATCTCCACCAAGCCTGTAGAGGTCGCCATAAGCGCCACTGATGATGACATGGGAGTGTTGTGCTGGCCCTTTGTTGTCATGGGAAGTTGATTTGGCTGATCCTCTGGTGGGGCGTGAGTTGCTTCCATTTCCACGTTGTAAATGTCACCACGCACTCGAGTAACAGTGACAACCGCAGCAGGCTTAGACGTCATTTTCGTTACCGATGTCGCGGACACGGACGGCACGGAACATCGCGGCGCGGAAGCCGACGATCGCCAACACGGACGCGGCCCGGCGGTGCTGCCCACGCAGCGCTACGCGTTTTTCGGATTCGTCGTAAAAACATGATAGAAAGCACTCGAATACAGTCTGCGAAATGAATGACCGACACGCGAAATTCGAGTTCACGCACTCGTAAACAGTCAATAACTACAATTGATTTCACACATTTAACAATACAAACATATACCCATCAAAATTGCAAGTCACATTGCAAATCATCCGTTTTAATTAATGGTATGATCATACCCTATATCAGCGGTTACCAACCTATGGGTCGCGACCCACTAGTGGGTCGCGGAGTGTATTTTGGTGGTTCGCGGAACAATCGAGTTTTTTCCCACTAAAATATATATTTTAATTTATCTATTTAAAAAATATAACACGATATTTTACAAGTGTAATAATCATGGAAGCTATTAGCTTAAATTAAAACTTTGTGAGAAAAACTTTTTTAGACTATGTGTAGAAAGTGACTTAAGGTTAAAATTAGCCAGTGTTAACTCTGATATCGATGCCGTCATTAGTAAACACCAGACCCAGAAATCTCACTGATTGTAAAGTTGTGTTTTTATAATAATTAAATGTATTTTTGATTATCTTTGTAATAAAGCGGGAAGTGGCTGCACAAAGCATCACCTTATAGAGTTGACGGCTGAAATTCCAGGATGAGTTAAAACTAGATTTGCAAATTAATATGCCACTGATGTGCCAAGTCACATCTTGGGAGTAAACACCTGCAGAACCGATTTTAGTGGTTGACTGGTAAGTTTAGAATTGTGTTTTCCTGCTCCCAGTCTTCCATATTTTCATACAATTGGGTGCAGTAAAACAATGATAAACCTACCAATCAACCTCTAAAATCGGTTCTGGAGGTGGTTTCCCCCAAAAAGCGACTTGGCAGACCAGTTGCAATTTAATATGCTGGTCGAGTTACTTCTGATCGTGGAATTTCAGAATCCATCTACCAATCAACCACTGAAATCTGCCTTTTCGTAGGATATGATAATCGATAGCGTATCGATCATGGAACAGTTCCCATTCTGGTATTAAATAGACTCTCATATTAGGTGGGTCGCGAAAATTTTTTTTTACTTAAAAGTGGGTCGTGTACCAATAAAGGTTGGGAACCGGTGCCCCATATTTTTGCTAAACTGTTTTCTGTGTATACACAGAAGGTTGCGAGTTTTGCTTATTAACAACTCTGTTGAGGTAAGCACCTGCGAGAAAATGAATTTCCAGAGCATAACTAATTTTTGGTGGTAAAAACAGGTTTAGCGAGACATAACTTCTTTCTAGATGAATTCGACAAACACCAAATGTTACAGCGCTATTACGTAATCATCTAAATGGAATAAGTAGTATTGCCGGTGTGGCAAACCTCCGTGAAACAAAATCTTTCATATCTCAAACAATATAACAATATAACTTTCTGACTTCTCGTGAGAGGGAAATGACTCAGTATTCCACATCCTCAAAAATATTTGGTGTTACTTGGACCTTTACTTTCTGTTTGTGTTTCATCAACATTTCGTGCTGACGTCGAGTAAAACATAACATGGAAGTAATCCAGTGGAGGAAATGGTCCAAGTGGCACATATCAAATTCAGACATATAGTAATTGCGACCTAAGGTGAACTCTGACGTGTGGAGAGCGCGTGTGTGTTGTTTGTCGCGGCGCCGCCACCTGTGCAGTGTCGCAAGCGGCAGCTGCGGCGGTCCGCGGCCGATTACAAGGCCAGCGCGCCGAATTAATAAACATTTGACGGCAATCTGGCCGCTCAACGACGCGCGACCGCGACCGCCCGCAAACCTGTTGCTGCTCCTGCCACCAGCTTCAATTGCCACCGCATACCTGCAGCGAGATAGTCTTCTCTTACTAGCCGCGATACTTTCCACTTTCATGTATTACGTACAGAGGTTGGACAAAATAATATGAACACCATGCGATAGAGTACAACTGTTTTGTGGGTTGTTTCTGACTTGCAACAAAACACATGCTTTTGATGGCATACGCGTTTCGCCTTTATTCAAGGCTTCTTCAGTGCCCTAGATAAACATATATACACACATATATACAATGATGTTGTTTGATTTTGTACAGTTTTCTGAAAATATTAAGTAGGTACTTACAGTTTTTATATATGCATTAACACGCGCAAGTTCGTGTTTCCATAACCGCTACACTATTCGCACTATCACTACTGTCCAAAGTTTGTGTATGCTGCATTATAGGTAGTTTCCCCGGCCACGAATTGTATATAAAGTTTGTTGTTGTTGACATCCAAAAGTCGTGAGCCAAAGTTTGTGCTGTCGAACTATTTGTTATTTTGAATCTGCGGTCATTAGCTGTGTCTGTTCTGTGGCGGTATGTTTGATTATAGGATGTGTGCTATTTATTCCTGTTTTAGTGTTTTGAACAAGGTTTGGTTTGTTAGGTGTATATATTCATTCATAACTTTTTTACCATTATTGATTGCTTTTTGTATGTGAAGGTTTTTGCATGTTGGCATCACTACTTCCGTGTGAATACTGCGATGCGCATGTACGCCGTAGCAGACTTGGCAGGTCTTTTAGGTTATGAGTCGGTGTACTGTACGCTTTTTTCTGCTACGGTTATAACAAGCGATCGGTGAAATGCGTGATCTTTCAGACTTCGAAAGAGGGCAAATTGTTGGAGCTCGGTTAGTGGGAGTGTCTGTGACGAAAACAGCTGAATTGTTTAACGTCTCACGAGCGACAGTATCCACGGTAATGACAGGATACACAAAACATGGTAAAACATCGTCGGCGAAGAGGAACAGTGGACGAAAACCAAACTCAACCGACAGAGACCGACGAACATTAAAAAAGATTGTGGCCAGACAACACAAAACTACCGCTGCAAAAATGACAGCAGAACTCAACACAGATCTGAGTAATACTGTTTCGACAACAACAGTACTGCGGGAGCTCCACAAAGCTGACATTCGTGGAAGGGCCGCTATTGCAAAATCCCTTAACACGGTAACCAGCGCTAAGCTGCAAAACTAGTGGTGCCACAATCACTAACACTTGATGATTGGAAGCATGTGGTATGGTCCGATGAATCATCGTTCACATTCTTTCCTACTAACGGGAGTGTTTATGTATGGAGAATCCCAAGAGAAGTCTACGATCCGGACTGCCTGCGTCCTACAGTCGAGGTTCCGTTATGATTTGGGCGGCTATATCGTGGTATTAAGCTCGTCCTACGATTCACATCATTGGCCCGATGTCTGCGAATGGATATCTCTACATTCTCTATGATGAAGTTTTTACTATGACTAGCTTACTGCTGCCAAACACTGCCATCTTCCAAGATGTTAATGCGCCCGTACACACAGCCAGAAATATTCTGTGCTGGTTCTAGGAGCATCAGAATATCATCAAACATCTTCCCTGGAAAGCACAATCGCCAGACCTCAACATAATTGAACCATTGTGCGGTGTTTTAGAACAGAAAATAAGTGGTAGAATTCCACCTCCAACATCATTGAAGCAATTGACGGATGCTTTGGCACAAGAATGGGACAACATTCCGTTGGAAACTATTAAGACACTCTACGAATCTATTCCGCGAGGAATTGCAGCTGCTCTACAACCAAAAGGTGTCCTAACACCATATTAATAAATCAATGCTATGTAAATGTCAGGAGTTCACATTATTTTGTCCAACCCCTGCACATAGCTTAGGCCGAATGGATTTATTTATTTTCTGAGACTTATTCCCTGATTGGATGCACTCATTACACCCACTACTGACTTGAGGAGCATATGGTAGCTCACCACGGGATTTTCGGCCATCATTTTAGCTGGTTTCTGTTGTACCGAGCGTGGTGGGTAAGCGGTAACGCTGTGCCCTCGCATTCGGGAGGATGTGGGTTCGAATCCCCGTACGAGCATCCAGATTTGGGTTTTCCATGGTTTCCCCAAATCACTCTAGGCGAATGCCGGGATGCTTCCTCCAAAGGGCATGGTCAAATTCTTTCCCGTCCCTTGTCACCAGTCCCATCCCGCCTCTAATGACCTCGATGTTTCTGTAGGAGCTCACAACTACCGTACCGTGCCATAATACTAAGAGTTCCTCTCTGTATTTAATCTCTTTATGCTCGCATCCAACACGTCGAAACGACAAACTGAATGAATTAAAGTATTAGGAAAGTGTAGCTACTAAAAGAGAATTATAGATATTATTTGTAAAATGCGTCATTTTGTGACGAGAACTCTTTCTCCTTCATTTTTGTTTTTTCTCTGTGCAAAATGTCAGCTTTCACAGAGGTTTCAGTGCTTCAAATTAGGGGGCTGTGAATGGCTCAATAAAAATAATTACTTCAGAATGTGGTAAAAATGTGTTTAAATGCTCATCATCTGCCGGGACAGTGGTAAAAAAAATGGAGAACAGAAAATTACAAGTATGATGCCTAAACGACGAGACAGGGAACGGAAGGAAAATTATTCTGTTACTGCCGGATTCAGCAAATTTTATTTTACTTCATACAAATAACACCTCGCTCCCGTGTTCAATGTCCGACCTACGCTTGCCGATTGTAGTAACTGTGGAAACGAGGCGAACTAATACAAAATTAAGCACCAGTGAAAAATAATAGGGTGTTTATATGTTTCAGTCCTTTATATCTTTCAGTGCTCTGCAATTACTGTAAAGTTAAGAGTCATTAGATGATTGCTGATGATTGACATCTTATAACAAATTAGTTAAATTTTTTTACCACCTTGAACTGAATGTTTCACGTAGAACAAATGAGTTAATTTCTACTACACATAGATACTAAATGTATTACAGTAATTACTAGTCTCAGAAATCATCGCGGCTCTGGCGCACTCAAGAATTGTACATATTTTTTATTTTTGTGCGTTTTAGGTTGTTAAATTACATACTAATAACTTGAATCCGCAAAGGAAACGTATATGCGGAAAAAAATGTGACGATGAAATAAGTATTTCATATTCCAATCGATTACACTTTGTAAGTATGTTATGTTAAAAACTTCTCTCTCTCTCTCTCTCTCTCACACACACACACACACACACACACACACACACACACACACACACACACATACACACTTCTAGCATAGACTTGGGAGAAGAGAGTGTAACATGATTTCGAGTGGATCAAGCCAATAGAGGGTCTACCACCTAGGCCCGTACAACCATGGCCGATATGGAAGTCACTAAATAGGCTTCGAGTTGGAGTTGACCGTTCTAATGATACTTTTACCTCATGCAGATGTCTGGGAGATAAACCAGATATCACATTTTCGTGCGGGGTAGGGAAACCCTGGTACATCTGTTGTCTTGTCCACAAATCAGAATGAATATATTCCAACTTGGCCTCCAATCAGCTACTGACAAAGCCATCGCATTGGCGGAAAAACTACCTCATATTGATGCTGTCATCGACACGAGAAGTAGTATACTAGCAACCGACTCATCTAACCTTAAGACTTGTAATGAATTAATAAGTACAGTGTTATTAGGGACTCACGGTCTGTGTGAATGTCGGCGGTGCGGCATGTCAAACAGACAACTATAGGTGAGTCAACAAAGCGTCCAGAGTTACATGTCCGGTGGGTGACTAAAAACATTCTACCTGACTTTAAACTCTGGATTTACAGCCACCATAAATATGGCTCGCTTTCTACTTGGGCACGTTTCATAAAAGATCCGCCAAATACCATTATCTGGTGCCGGCGACCGAAAATGTACCTTAATGCCGTTTCTTAGTAAAGAGGCGCTTTCGGAAAGTGGTGGGAGACGATCCAGCCAATAGAGAGGCTGCCCACAATTTATTAACGTTTTGATGTTTTTTGTTTGATCTGCGAGTCTATCAAATACTGTTAATTTGGTGGGCAGTGCTGTAATTCGCCAAGGGCCGGACACCTCATCGCGTGAGAGGGTACAGAGTCTTGCTCGGAGAGAAGAAAGGAGGAAGGACACTCTGGTTCTGATCCTCATCTGATCATGCAACAAGTAGCCTGCACTGCTCTGGGTGGCGGAAGAGGGCTCGCA